>OX456986.1:56612179-56770179 GCA_949752695.1 Melanostoma scalare
TTCAGGGAGCACCTTCCCAAAGACTGGACAACTTGTTTCGGTTCACTACACAGGCACCTTGGATAATGGCACCAAATTCGATTCGTCCCGGGATCGTGGTAAACCATTCAAGTTCAACATTGGTCGTGGTGAAGTAATCCGTGGCTGGGACGAAGGAGTAAAGCAATTATCTCTCGGACAGCGTGCTAAGTTAGTTTGCTCGCCGGACTACGCCTATGGCAGTCGCGGCCATCCAGGAATCATCCCACCAAACGCCACACTGACGTTTGACGTTGAACTCCTTAAAGTAGAATAAATTTAAACGCATACATTGCAGCAAGTTAATAGAGCATCCAGCATTTAACTGAAAAACAAAAAGCAAAGAATGCATTTCTAAAAGATCTTACAATTTTTACGAATTGATTTAGTTTGTAGCTGCAGAGAGCACAAGGATGTACCTTTCGTATTGTTTGTGTTTCCCTTGCAGAATACTTAGAAATAGTTAAATGGATTACTTTCAATTACAATTTTTTCACTCTTCTTTTTTATCTAAAAAAATGTTTTTCTATGGTCTACAAACAAACTGCAATAAATAAACATAAAATAAGTTGTGTTTATTGAAAAGGGAATATCGATAAATTCTAGAGTTGAGTCTTGGAAATTCATTCAGATACAGATACCGGATACCCATGCGTAAAAACTAACTTGTTATCCTACCTTTATTCTGGATTAAAATGCTCACCAATAAGCGTAAGATTGGTTTATTTGAAGAATCGAAGCATGCTTTGGGGTAGAATGTAGAAAGCAGACAAGTGATGACTCATTTTAACGAGCTTTTCTTAACCATTTTGATTGAATGAATGATCAAACATTTAATTACAAATGGGGGAACAGAGAGAAAGTTCTACTCTGAACTCTGATTGTGAGCTGCTAGTTCACTTTTCATTGGACCAAAAGAAGCGCTTACAAATGTTTGGAGGCATTCTCAAACCACCATTGTTGCTAAAAGATTGCTTACAGTTGAATGTCATTTCCTAATTTTAAGTAGGAATCCACCCAAAAAAAGAAGCTCTATTAACCCGTGTTCCAAAATCTTTTACACAAGAGCAATTCGTTAAATTGAACAGAGACGATTTTGGGTTTTTAAAATAATTGCTTCCTGGAGAGGAGCTACCAGAGTGGAAGCAAGTCAAATCGGAAATCCTCATCACCATTTTATTGTCGGTTGGTTTGAGATCAATTTAAAAAGTGAACGTGCTTTCGATATTTTTGGGCTTGTGATAATGAAGAACAACAATAAATAATCAGCCTTAATGAGTTTCACGTGAACAGCTTTTCGCCAGGAACATTTTTGTTAGTCCGGAATTTTAAATGCTATTATGAGTTTCCCTTGTACAAAATTCGACTATACATTTTTTTTCGCTTTTGTTGTTCACTTGTTCGCCTCACAAAAATAAGTGAAATGAAATGCTCTCAACGCTTTCACATTAGACGGTGAAAAATAGCTCATAATAAGAGTACTATTATACGGTGAAATTTGTTGCATGAAACTGTTCGAACACCCATAAGTGCAAAAGAGAACGAAGGTTCGATAAACAGAGATGGACGAAGTCCACATTGGTCGATTTGTTGAAGCTCCGCGCGAATAACTGCGATTGTTTTCTTGTTCTCCTTCTCTGTTACACCAAATTGTCGTTATTGACTTGCTGAGTCGTTGAACAGGGATGTGTGTTGTTTAAGTGGTGTTGCTTCAACAAATCGACCAGTGTGAACATCGCCAATGGCAACGAAAAAAAAAATTCTTTATAAATAATGGATAGCCCCATTTGATTTCACTACAGAAAAAATTGATTTTGTTTCAGACAGTGAGGTACGAGTTGACACTCTGTACAATCTACTCTGCTACAGAATACAAATACTCAACCACCTCAACATCTGAGGATTCTCAACGTCCTGAACACAGCCGTTAAGGCCCCGACCCATAGAATCCGGTGCGTCCGTTCGCTCTCGGATTCACCTGACAGCTCGATTAAATACACACGATCTTATGAGAGGTGACCCATAAGCATCGGATGCAACGGACGAAACGCAAAAAGTAGCCCAACTTTTAACTTTTTGCGTCCGGCAAAAGAGAGACATGCGCAGTAGAACCAATTTGACGTTTGGCAGAAGAGAGACATGCGCAGTCACAACCAATTTGAAGTTAAATTAAATTGACAATGGGCGCGTTCAAGAACCTATCGGATATCCTATCTCGGATAGCCGTATCTTAGATATGATCCAGATATCTTTTTCCAGATTGCTGCAGACAACAGTTGTGAAATATTAAAATTCGACTTTTGAAAACAGAAAAACATTTAAAATATCATTGCTAGACGATTATAACTTTTTTTTTTTCGATTTCCCACACGTAAACAACAACAACAAGCTATCCGGATAAGATTCTTGAACGCCCCCGTTTTGACTAAATTTATCTGTCAAAACACCGCAACGGATTCTATGGGTCACCCCTATCCGTTGTGTCCGGCAAAACTCACAGCTGTCAGGTGAATCCGGCAGCGAACGGACGCAACGGATTCTATGGGCTGAGGCCTTTAGTACCTATTTTGAATTGGCCATATTTTAGAAATAGTTGGCTCTGAACACACTCGTTGAAGATATGTCAAAATAGTGACAAACCGAATACAACTTTCAATTGTCAAAACAGAAAAAAAAATAAAATGAAATAATACCAACATTTTATTAAAGAGAGAGAATAGAAGACACAAAAATTGCATCTAAATTAATAGTCTTGCTATTATATTATTACAGTTTACTTATTAACAATCTTAAGTAGAGTTCAGTAAAAAAAAAAAAAAAATGGTTGATATAGAAGAACTGCCCGATGAAATAATCGAATTCATCTTTACTTACCTGCCGCCCTATGCCGATCTTCAAGGATGCCGTTTAGTATGCAAACGATGGAATTCCATTGTAAAGGGTAAGTGTTTTTCTCTATTAAAACTTAAACAAAAGTCATCAGATAATCAAAATAACTATACGCACTTCATTTGCCTTCGATTGCAATGTGTTCTTCATATGTAAAAAAATTCTGTTACGCGGACGCAGGTGATAGGAAATTAATATTAGTGCTGTTTTTTTGGGAGGCTGTCCGGTACCTTGTATGGTAAGTCCAAAAAAACGGTTCGCGTTTTTATGTTTGATAGTTGGTGTCCGTGACGAGTTGTAGTTGGGAAATGTCAAAATAGCGGTGTTCACAAAAGTATGCAAGTATTTTCTTGTGGTTTTTTTTCTCTGTTTACACGCTTGGGTTCAATTCACTTGAGAGTGAATGAGAACAAGTGCGGAAAACTTTTAAATGTCGGTAATCCGCTAAAATACATTACTTAGAAGTTTAAAAGTTCAATACTTGTATTTTAAAAGTGTCTTAAGAAATAAGACACAAGCGGATACTTATCTGTATAAGAATCAACTTCCGCTTCATGGTATATATGTAACGAATAACGAAATCGAGTTTACTATTCCTTAATGGTTATTAATTGTAGATTAAATGAGTCTGGAACAGATGGCGCTTTTGTTGTTATTAATCATAGATTGCATAAATCTAGAACAGATGGCGCCTTAAGCGAATTTCTTTACAGAGAACTGTAAAACATTGTCCCTTGCGTGGTTGTATCTGCTAGTAATCAATAAATAAATCTATTTTAAGATAAGACGTAGTAAATACTATTGGAAAAAATGTCAACATTCACCGAAAAATGTGTTAAGGAACTATGCAAAAAAGAACAAAAAAATAGTTTAACAGAGTTTTTTTCGTTTCTTTTACGATTTATTATTATATACCTATGAACCTGCAAATTAAATAATCAAAATCAATAAATTTCTACAATTCAAAAATCGTTACCATAATTCTTTTCTATTCTATTCTATTCTTGTACAAAATTCATTTCCATTCACTTGTGAACACGTCCTTTTTCTGTTGTTCGAGCCTCTAGTCGCACCAACATTTAAAAATGAAAAACTCATTCGAACTCGAATTCTATCCCTTGTAAGTTTTACTCATCCTTTTATCCCTTGTATCTTTTGTTGTTGTTGCTTTACATGTATTTACCATACAAGGTACCGGACATCTTCCCAAAAAAACAGGCCTATTGTCGATTTTTACAAATCTTTCACTGAGTTTTTTCTTTCAAAAAAATAATCTATTTCAATATGGATCGGGTGTTTTCCAGCATCTCAAAACTTCATGTTAAGAAATTAAAATTGTTTTTTTCTTTTCTATTTTCACTGACCAATTGTTTGGCCAAGAAATATTTAGGATATTCTTGGCTTACATTTGCCATCGAATAGGTATTGTTTGGAAAAGTTAGTTTTGGTAACATGAACTTTGCATATGTATGAATTTTCAATTGTTTTTTGGCCAAAAGCTTATAGAGCTATTCTCGTTTTGTAGTAAGGGTTTCCAGTTTGATTAGAATTTCTTTGTTGCATAATGCTACTTGAAGGTCTAATGGTGCATCTTTATTTCATTAAATTGAAACTTTCAACTCAGATTAATGACCTAAGTATTATAAAGGTAGCAACCCGACGCGTTCCATTGTCATTTATACATGAATATAATGACTTTCTGAAATAACAAAAGATAAGGTTAGGCGCGTCAGAAAAGCGTGCGACGAGGCTGGGTTAAGCTGTTCCAGGCAGAAAATATCAGTTCATTGAGAAATTTTCTGTTATCTTCTGCACTTCAAGATCTTACTTAGCCACATTACAGTTCGGGATAAACCTGTGTCTCAAACAACATCTTTTGCAAACAATTTCAATTTCGGGCGAGCTCTCTCCAGTTTTGCTCTCTTAGTCGGTTGATGTCTTCTTTCGCTTTCACTTGATTTCGCCACCTAATTTGCGGTTCTGATGGCTTGCTGGCATTGCTGGCATTGCTGCCACTAGTCTTCAATGTTAAATGCTGGCGGCATAGTTTTCAAGGATAGTTAAAAAGGATAAAAGCGATGGCTATCCGACGTCATATCGTCGCTAGTCGTGGACAGGATATCCTCAATCGTACCTTGGCTACAACAAGGCAGTGGTCCAAGTCAAATTTGGCCCTTTTAAAAAGTTCGAATATCTATAACAGAAAAGAATATCTTGCGTCTATCACAACATGGACAGAGTGGTTGATTTTTTATTAATTTGGGGATTTCCATGTATCTTGATAGGGTACAAAATAGAGCGTTAAAATTGATAGGTGATAGTTCAATCGTAGAATCGATTCATTCTCTTGAACATCGTCGAAACGTTACCAGTATTACTCTGTTTTATCGCTGTTTTCACAAGCAGTACTCTAAGTGAAATAGCCAGTTGCATTCCTCCCCTGAAACAAATTATCCGCAAAACTCGCCTCGCTAGGAATGCCCTTCAGTTTCACCTTGAGCCCAACTTCGGCGTACAGTCAAGTATAGAGATTCATATTTTAGTCGCACCACCCAAATACAGTTCGATTCACAAAGGTTCAAAAGCAACGTGCATCGGTGTCTCCTTTCAAATCCTCTCCTATTTTCCTAAATGCTCGCACTGTGTTCTATAACATTATAAGGGTAGTCATAACCCCTTGATGTGCGCGTTAATTATAAAAAAAGGCTGTTGGTTATTTCGGAAAAGCAACATTGTTTCTTGGTTGGATAGTTAAGTTCATGCACGACCACCCCAACCTTGGACGCCAGGTCCTTTTAAAATCACTTTAGTTCTTTTGCAATCACTTTGACACTTTTAAAATCACTAATAAATGGTCGAATAATCCGGTGTTGACAGTTTTTGACTCACAAGGAGCTCATCCGCCACCATCTCTATTCCAATACTCTGTCATAGTATTGAAAGACCCTAAAAGACTCATACAGAGGTTTCTGCTTTTTGAATGCAGAAGTCCACCGTTGGTTCTGTAATTTGATCTCATTCGCTGTGACGTTCCCCATAAGCCCTGGCACACCACTGGGATTCGGGCAGTCAGGCGTTACTAGAAATGCTTTCTAGTGTTATTTTTTTTCATTTGTCCCTTGTCAATACTCGCACTGACTAGACAAATAGCATTTTTGGCTTGAAAGAGGTTGTTGGGAGCAGGTCTACTGTAAATAATATCTGACGTTCTAGTTTTTTTTTCTCCTTTATAGTAGCGTATTTGTCAAAACACTCCAATTTTTTACAGTAACGTAGGGGTACTGCAAGAGCAAACATTAAAAAATTATTTGAAAAAGTGTATCTCTGTCTGTACGAGTTGTCTCCAACCTTTCTATATCTAGATATACCTTACTAACTTACTTAAGGTGGCGCTACAGTCCGGGTCGGACCAGGGCCTCAACCAACATGCTTCTCCAGCCAGCTCGGTCCCTAGCTAGCTGCCTCCAGTTTTGCACGCCAAGTTGGTTGAAGTCCTCTCCTACTTGTGTGCGCCACCTGAGTCGCGGTCTTCCTCTACTGCGCCGTCCCTCGGGATTGGATTCGAAGACTTTCCGGGCCGGAGCGTTGGTGTCCATTCGCTCTACATGACCCAGCCATCTAAGCCGCTGGACCTTGACTCGTTTGACCAGATCAGTGTCGCTGTACAGCCCGTACAGTTCGTCGTTGAATCTTCTTCTCCACTCTCCATCTATGCAGACGGGACCAAAAATCACCCGAAGAATTTTTCTCTCGAAGCATCCTAAAGCGTTCTCGTCTGCCTTTGACAAGGTCCATGCCTCTGCGCCATATATAAGAACCGGGATGATAAGTGTGTTATACAGGGACACTTTAGTTGCCCGAGAGAGGACTTTACTACTCAGTTGCCTTCTTAGTCCGAAGAAACAGCGATTGGCAAGAGTTATTCTTAGTTTGATTTCAGCGCTGGTGTCGTTGTCTGAATTAATAGCGGCGCTTAGGTAAACAAAGTCCTTAACTACCTCAAAGTTATAGCTGTCTATCGTGACGTTCTGTCCAAGACGTCGGTGTTGGTTGTCCTTTTTTGATGACAGCATTTACCTGGTCTTGCCCTCATTGAGCACTAAACCCGTCTTCTTTGCTTCCTTCTCAAGGCTCATAAACGTGCCATTGACATCACGCTGCGTTCTTCCAATTATGTCAATATCGTCGGCATATCCGAGCAATTAGACGGATCTTTGAAAGATTGTGCCTGTGGTGTTGACGTGGGAGTTTTGCACTGTTCTTTCAAGAACGATGTTGAAGAAGTCGCATGACAGTGCATCGCCTTGCCTAAAACCTTTTTTGACATCGAATGTATCGGTGAGATCTTTTCCGACCCTGATGGAGCGGCGTGCGTTCTCCATCGTCATTCTACACAACCGGACAAGTTTGGTAGGGATGCCAAAACTAGACATGACTCTATATAACTCCTCTCTATATATGCTGTTCACATAAAAGGTGGTAAGTATCGATTTGAAGCTCCTGTTTTTTTTCCAAGATCTGCCGTAGTGTGAAGATTGGTCTATGGTGGACTTTCCTGGTCTAAAGCCGCACTGATAAGGACCTATAAGGTTGTTGACGAATGGCTTCAGACGCTCACAAAATACGGCAGAGAGGATTTTGTATGCGATGTTAAGAAGACTGATACCTCTGTAATAGGGGCAGTTCAGAGGGTCTCCTTTCTTGAGGACCGGGGAAACAATGCTGAGGTTCCATTCATCGGGCATGGTTTCCTCCGACTATATTTTGCAAATGAGCTCTTGCATACTCCTGACCCGGTCATCGCCTGACGCTTTAAGCAATTTGGCAGTGAGGCCATCCGCTCCAGCAGCTTTGTTAGACTTTAGCTTAGATACTGCTGTCTTCACTTCGTTCAGGTCGGGTTGGCGGTATTGTTGGTCTATGTCGCCTAAATCGAATGGTTCTATCTCTCTAATAGCGGAATTGGAATCGCAGTTATAGAGCTTGGAGAAGTGGTTTTTCCATATCCTCAGCATTGACTGCGGTTCCACCACGATGTTCCCTTGATCGTCTGCAGGCTTCGGCTCGAGGCTTATAACCCGAGGCTGTTGTTTTTACCTTTTGGTAAAACTTCCGAACCTCATTACTGCTGTGGCACCCTTCTATCTCCTCGATCGCGTGCTTCTCATGCTCTCTCTTTTTCCGTCTAAGAATCTGGTGTTCGTCTCTCCTCTTCTGCTTGTAGAGCTCGTAAGCAGTTCTAGTCTTTTTGTGCAGCGCCGCTTTGTATGCTTCCTGTTTAGCTGCATGTGCTTGTCGGCATTCGTCGTCAAACCAGGGGTTTCGTTGTGGTGGCCGTGTGAAACCCAGCACTTCAGAGGCGGCATCTCTGATGGCTGATTGGCAGTGCTGTGACTGTTTCTCTATACTTGATGCTAGTGGCATAGGACTTTTTAAGAGGTTGTAAGAGACTCGATCGGAAAAGGACTTGGCGATCTCTTGCGATTGTAGTCGTCCAACGTCGAATTTTCTCACAGTATTTCCTTGTTTTGGCTTGGATTGGGATATCCGCAGTCGTACCTTGGCTACAACGAGTCAATGTTGGCCCCTCGGAATTTTCGGACATCCTCTATACTGGAGAAGTGTCGTGCGTCGATAGCAATGTGGTCAATCTGGTTGACGGTTGATTGATCAGGAGATTTCCATGTCCCTTTGTGGATATTGAGGTGCTGGAACCGCGTACTAGCTACCAGAACATCTTGCCCCGCAGCGAAATCGATCAGCCTGAATCCGTTATCGGAGGTGTTGTCGTGCAGGCTGTATCTTCCGAATATTCCACCAAAGATATCCTCTCTTCCTAGCTTGGCATTAAAATCTCCTAGAACAATCTTAATGTCATAGGCAGGGCACTGATATGTTTTGTCCAGGAGCTCGTAGAATACGCCTTTTGTGTCTTCATCCTTTTTCTCTGTGGGGGCGTGTGCGCAAATGAGGCTTATGTTGACGAATTTAGCATTTATGCTGATTGTTGCTATGCGCTCGTTCACATAGTTGAAACTCAAGACTTTTTGCCTGAGTCTAGTTTCAACAACAAATCCTCTCTTTGTTGATTGGCATTCTCATGGGGCACAATTCATTGCGTACCCACATGATGAGAATAGGTAATAGCACATTCGACTTATGTAGAGGATGCCAGGACGAAGAGGTAGAGGAAGGATCATTAAATTTCTTTTGTGAGTACCTTAGCTTGGGTTACACCAGGATAAAACCCAAACCAATCCTCTGCTACCTCCCATTCTAAATTTTAAATTCCTGCAATTGCAATAAAAAAAGATAATCTAATCTACTCAACACTAATCAATTCGCCTACCAGATTGCTAAATCTACTGTGGCGGCAATTCATCAGTTAGATTTATGGGATTGAGAGTGCTTAACTAAAATCTGGTACCCGTGGCGTAATGTTTAGCATGTCTGCCTGTTCGGGAGATTCGTGGTTCGAATCCCAACAGAAAATAAAAAATGTTTTCCACGAGTATTGTAATGTCGCTTTCCATCGGTTTCATTCGGGGAAGCACTCATTTTGAAAATCCATGGAACATCTAAAATTGTTTCTGCTCAATTTAACGTGTTGTCTTTGTGTTAGTAAAACACCTATAGGACATAAAAAATATTCCCTGAGGAAACTTTATTTTTTGACATTTGGGTAACATGTATTAATGTTTCTTGAGTGGAGTTGATTTTCACTTCAAATCGAAAAGTGGCTCTCAATTCTCAGAATCATGAGAAGCGATCTTTTTGCTAAATTGGAAGGGATTGAGGATGCACCTCGACACTCCTAGGCGGTTCTTTTCGTCCAATGGAAAGCAAAATAAATTTATTGCCATGAACTGCGCTTTCTCGATTAGTTACTAAAATAAAAATGAAGTTGTTAAATAGAATACATTGACGTTTAAAAAAAAAAAAAAATTCTTTTATTTATTTATTGTTCATTAAAATCAAAACAACTTGGGGACCGAAAAGACACCATAGGGAGGTGTTGAAATTATACTCTAAAAAAGTGGTCATTCCTTGAATAACAAATTTTTTAAATAGGTATAAACATGGAGAGTAATATTACTTTGATCAAAAAACAATTATGTCTTGGCTGTACTGGGGTCCTATGCTGCTCTAGACGCACTGTTGAATTTTCCTCCCCTTGATGCCTATATCATGCGATGTGCTCTCAGGATAGTTTCCCGTTTAAAGAGATGCGGTGTCTGTCACAATAAGTTTTGAGGAACTCGTAAGCAGCATATGTCTTGACTCAGGTCTAATGTATATGCTGTCCGATGCCATGATTCCAAGGTTCAATCAATCTTTTGGAGAGCGAACCAAATCGGCGCCTCAACCAACGATTGGATCTGCTTGTTGGCTTTGCCAAGCATTTAAATGTGTTAGCCTAAGGTGATTTTTTTTTCTGTTGAATGTTTTTAAAATACTAGCTGAAGCACTCAGACTAAAATACAGGTCCATTGTACTATCAGATAGCAACCTTCTTATTGTTATAGCTTTCTAGACGTTCGTAGAAAAGCCAAAAGACGCTGCCATGATAAGGAGCCTAAGTTACCAGTTCTCACCATGTTTCAATCAATTATCATTTGAAATGTAAAAGTAATCCACATATTTGTAATGGTCCAACCGTTTTTTCGCTGGGCCACCCAGCCTCCACGTAAGTGATAAGCAATAATAAGCAATAAAGTGTCTTCTTTTTTGATTAAAGGTGAAACCTCCATACAACATATTGAGGCAGATAAGTAGCTCTGAAAGCCATAGACTCAATTAAGTGACAATCTTTCAAATTACTCTTATATTGATACTTGGGCATGAAAGTGTACAGCGTAATGAGGAGACGTACTGCCCATTTAAGCTTTGGTCTCTTATTTTTGAAAATAAGAAGCTGTACAGTCTCGAACATCCTGAGAGACTTAACTCAAAGGTACTCCATAGTCCCTTCTTTTTTCAAAGAGTTCTATACCAATTCTTGCTGTTTGATAAGATGGGCTGAATCTTTTACTGTCTATCTTGACGGCTGATTTTATGAGTAGAAGAAGTTTGGTTTGAGCACTTGTGATATCATATTGGGTCTAAAGAACCAAATTTGTTACCCGGGCTCACTGTCACCATAACCTAACCTACAGACTGGGTGCAGCTGAAACCGCTGATCCACCTGCGATTAAAAATATTGACTCAAGGAAAAATCAATGGCTACTGAATTCTTCGTGTTCAATACTTGAACTTACAAGTTTAGCATGTCAAATACGGATGAAACCGATCTCAACTAAAAACGATATATATTTCTGGGTACCTATTGCAATTGATGTTCAAAAAATGAAGTAAAATAACCAATAACTAGAGGCGTAACATTTTTTAGGTTAATATCTCTTTTAAATGAATCCTGGTAAACTTAAAGTAATCAATTTATATATGAGAATCAAATACTTTCGATAAAAAAAAACAACGTTTTGAATCATTGCAGATGTGATACGGCGTTCAAAAATGAACCTGCAAAAAGGTCTAAACGACTTTCGTCTAAGATGGGAGCTATATCGTCCAGAACAAGAAATATCTACCATTGCCGGGCGATTCTCGCATTCAGCTGTGTTTCACGAGAATTCAATGTATATTTTTGGTGGTGGTTCCTCATCTGATACAACATTCAACGATTTATGGAGGTTTGATTTATCGCACACGAAATGGGAGCGTCCTGTGTCTTTGGGAAGCTATCCATCGCCAAAAGGCTCTGCTTCAATGGTGTGCTATCAGAATCAGTTGATTTTGTTTGGAGGATGGAGATATCCGTCACTCCATCCACCGTATCAGCCGTGGTGTTTATTTGACGAGTTGCATTGGTATGATCTTGAAACAAATCGTTGGGTTCATGTACGTCCGCAAATGCCCACGCCGCCTCCAATGGCCGGACACTCAGCAAGTGTTCATCGGCATAGAATGGTTGTGTTTGGTGGATATCAGATATCCGAAGGAGTCAATAATAACTCGAACGATACTTGGTGCCTAAATTTGAATTCGTTTACTTGGTCTACACCTAAGATAGCTGGTAACACTAAGCCACCACCACGATATGGACAATTCCAGGTGAATTTGGATGACGATCATCTGTTGATTGTTGGAGGTTGTGGTGGACCTAACAGTATATACACCGATGCATGGTTGTTGGATATGTCTAGGGAACAATGGCAATGGAAAAGTATTCCAGTTAAGAATAAAAAATGGGGTGCATCGCATATGTGGTGTAATCCAGCTTGTAAAGTGGACTCAAAGTTAGTGGTACTAGGTCCTACGCCTAACTTGCCAACAGATTTTCAAATGATGAAACAGACAAGAGCTCCTGCTGCGATGAGAGGAGCAGGCCAGTTTCCCGGAGGAAGAGGTGGAGGCTTCAATCGCCTGGATAATTTTAGAATGGTCGATGAAGGACGCTTGAATCGAAGAGGACTCGGTATTAATAATAACCATCAGAACAATAATAACAACATCGCTCCAGGAATGCGAGCACCTCCTGTTCCTGATGAGAGAAACCACAACCGTCCACAGTTAAGAGGCAATCGTAATGACAATGATGTTGCTCCGGCACCTCCACATCAGATCGCAGCTCCTGACAATAACCCAAATGATATTGAAGCAGCAAATAGGTTGCAGAGAAATTTAGCATTGCGATGTCGTGATCACGAACCTCGTCTACCAAAACGATTTGACGAACTCTATGAGGTAAGCAGCAAAATTTTATATGGATATGCAATGTATACCTTATGTATAATATGAAAATGTTTTTTTTGTTTACTAGGACCCTTTTCGCATGGCTGCGTTTAATGTTCAAAGTCGTCCGCGCAGCCTGTCGAAAGACCACCACGAACGAATACGCCGTATGGAGGAGAAAATGAATGCCATCAGGAACTCAAGGCGAGCCCTTGTTGCTGAGCAAAAAATCAAAGAACCTTCACCAAAACGCGTCAAGCGCAATGTGCTCTCGCTTTTTGTGTGCGATCTCAAAAATGCTTTGTCCGAAACAGATCCATACTTGCAATGGATCGAGTACAAAAATTATGGAATTATACCTGGTGCTCCAGAGCGATTGATACTCTCTTCAATGGTTGCTGGCAATGGAGAATTGATTCTGTTCGGGGGCGTTCACAAAGAAACACTCTCAGAGATTACACATTCGGTTTCAAATTCTGTCCATTTTTTGAGTGCCCCTAGAGACATTGTTTAGTTTTGATCGTTTGTTTTTCAATTGCTCTTCCTGCATTGTATTTTTATTAAGTTTTATTCAACTTTACTCGAATCTTAAATACAAATTTCGAAAATGTTCCTCTAACTTAATCAAAGTTAAAATTATAATGCAAAAGTGAATTTGTCGCATTTGAAACAAATAATAAATAATAATCAAGCCAATTGCAGCACCCTCTCTTAAATAAAAATACAACTAAACTAAATTTATTTTTTTATTATATTAATAAAATACGAGTAGCATGTAAATTCGTGAACGAATGTACGTACTGAGTGTACAGTAGCAATATTTCTTATGTAAAATGTTGATTAGTATTTAATTTTTTTGAAATCATATATAAAAAGTATGTATGCTTAGATTTAAAGTCTATTTCACCTTTTTGAATTTATTATTATAATTATGTATTATTAATTATTTTTATTATTATTATTATTGCTTGATGTCAATAATTTTGTTGATAAAATTTTAAATGTATGCAAACACAAGAAACCCGTTTGTCCAGTGTTAAATAACAAATATTATATTTAAATTAAAGACCTTAGAAATAAAACGTAAGAAAGAACAAATAAATTGAACTTTTCTCTTGATATGAACAAATGAAAACTACAATTTCGCATAAGAAGTTTCTTATTTCTGCAATAGTTTATATTTTTTGTTTAATCGTATTCTTTTTTTCACCCTTTACTGCACAAGGAGCCATATATGGCTTTTGAATCTTAAATGTCGGTCACTGTGATTGCACATCTGCCACTGGAAAAGTACCGTTTTGGTAGGTTAAAATATGTATTTATTTATTGCGTCAAAAACCACAGTCAAGTTTTACAGTGCGCGCATTTAAGGTGTTCAAAATACTAAAATAGAAGTTTTATTATTACTGACTACAGAGCAACTAGAAGATAATTAGATTTTTTTAGAGTGTTTCAATATTGGTAAGTATTAAAATAAAACAGTAGTGAATGATTTGCTTACGGACGGTGAATTTTAACCACATGAAATTAAAGTTCGTATTAGAACAAAGGCCGTATTGTGGTAGAAGTTGGTAAGCAATATCATTTCGAACATATACGGCGAGGCCATGAGAAGAAAAGAATAAAGGCACTAAGCTATACCCAGGCAGGTTGAACTCTGGGGATCAGAATCATCACCCACCTGTGTTTCACTTAGTGCCAAAACAGCTGGCCTGGATGAACGTACACAGCAAAGAAATTCGACCGCAACCCCCTTATGTTACTAAACTCTACAAGGAATTTACCCGACATTACAATTCACAAAAACTGAAAAACAAAGAATCAAACGCAGATGCTATCTAAGTAAAATCAATATACAAATATAATCAATATACTGTGGAGTAGTTTCTAATTTTCCGTTCCCAACCCCGTTCCTGTGGGAATATGGGGATGAGGTTTAGTCCAGAGATGGTTCCTGTCAAGGGAACCACCTCTGGACTAAACTACGTCTACCCTGAAATTTTCATAAAAATCCGTTTGATGGTTTAGGAGCCTACACCGGACATACACACATACATACGAGTACATACATCCTATTTTATGTATATAGAATATATAGATAGATTGATAGATGAGTACAAATATAAATGAGTAAGAATTTCCTTAAGGGTACTGTCGAACCTGTGGTGCCGAAAAAAATCGATTTTAAAAAAAAATATATATTAAAGTACATCTGGAAAATATTTACTGATATTTTCAAGTCGATCTGATGAATAGTCTCCGAGTTACAGCCTTTTAAAGTTACTTGCTTACAATCTTACCAACAACTTAGCAAGCAGCTGTAGGCAGGGATATGGTTAACGAAAGAACATTTACGTACTCATGTTTACAGCTTGTTAGGTTATGTTTTACGTTAACTTGAAACAGCCAGAAAAGATGTTATCTAACGATATCTTTTTGAATTTTTTGTTTCGCGGAATCGCGGTCACCACAAAAAATATTTTTTTTTTTCATGCTCTCACTTATTTACATGTCAGTTCAGTTGTAATGAATATTTTGCAGTGAAAAAAAAAATATAAAATATTGTTCAAACATGTGTTAATATATGTACTAAATTTCATTTAAATCCATTTCATACCTTTCCTACAAAAAATTCACGAACATTTTCGACCCTCCAGGTGCGACAGTGCCCTTAACATGAATTACTGTGGCGTATGAGTACTTTTTTTTTCTGTCAAACTAGCAATTCCAGCAAACAAATATAAAAAGCTTAAGATAATTTTATCCTCTACGCTCATTGTCATCATGTACCTACTTTGTTTCTTGAAAAACGCTAGCGAATTTCCACACAAAACCGATTTCGTTCTTTGAAAAGTTTGGAAAACTACCCAATAATTTGTCTCTCTCTGTATACAAATTTTTTTTATAAGTGTTGCGCAGTACAGAATTGCCCCACAAAAAAATTTGCTCTTTGAATGAGTTTTGTCAAACCAAAAACAATTATGATGATCTCCACAAGAATCCATTGCCTCTGTTCAAAAACTATACTTCCTCTTCAACTGCAACGCCATGGTATTCATATTCCTCACCAACTCAATTTTTTCCATTTAGCACATAAGTACATATGTATGTATGTATATTTTCAACCAGAGTTTTGACCACACTTTGATTAGTTCTCAATCGAGTTTATAAGCTAATCTGGTTTCTAACTCTGCAATCAAATAACGAAGTGCCTTAATTTTCTTTTCTCGCAATGACGAGCATGAACGTACAACAAAGCCGTACAGCTTAAGTTTGTACATCAATTATGTTTTTCAAATATACATTCAATTTAAACATGTTGATGAAAAAAGCCCAAAATAGATTATATCTAAAAACTGAAATGGCCGCTGGTTGTTTACATTGTTATATTATAAGAATTGGGAAACAAAACGTAAATAAATCGTGGCAAAAACAAATTCACGTTGCATTTTCATACCCAAAGCAAGCTAAATAGAGTTTAAAAATCTTCAGTGAACAATTTCCGCAGAATCGATTGTTGTTTTCTTTGAGTAATTCTTTGTTTTAAAGTAGTTATACGAGATACATTGAATAGTGCTTGTGATGCAATTTTGTCGATCTATTTATTCACCAACGAATTTTTTACTCATTCTTGATTTCATTCATTTCATATCAAATGTGTAGTATCTAACTAAGTGAAGAACTTTGTAATTTAGTACTGAAGTTTTCAGTGAATTTAAAACTATATTTTGGACTTTAAAGACTAAAAATTAATTAATTTATTTAAGATTTGAGAAAAAAAAATCAAAATTTTCGATGAGTGACATTGAAAGTGAAATCGGTAATCCCGCTCAACATCTGGGATCAATGAAAAAATTAATATTGTTCAATAGTAAGTATGTATATGCATCTAGAAATCTTTATTTATTTGTTTTGTGCTTCAATTTTATTCCTCTCCAGCATCCAGATGGTTTTTCAATTTTTTTTAACTGTGGAATTGCTTAGATTATTTTAATAGCCAAGAAAATTAGAGGTTTTGTTATTTTTAATTGGAAATACCATGTCTATCAAACTTTGACGATCTAAAATGAAAGCACTTCATTCACAAATTTTTCTCAAATAACATTATAAATAAAAGTAGACACAGAACACAGATTTGTATACAAATGTGTAAAAAAACATTTTTTCAAATTTGATAGCTAACACAAAAATTGGACAAAATTATCTGAGCCGAATTCCGAATTTGATGTATTGTAGCTGGGAGCGATTCCTGTTTACAATGAAGCGACAGAACTTATAATGAGTTTTCCTTGTATAGTCCATGAGTTTTGTAGTTGGTATAATCCACGTGTTTTTTTTATCTAATAAATGAAAAGTAATTTTTAATAATCTTTTCATTTATTTTATATTCTATTGATTAAGTCGTAAAAAAGGGCGTTTAAATGAACTCGAAAAAGGCCGGATTTTAATTGCAGGAATATCGACCAATTGGATAGTTATGAAGAAAAAACAGCAGAGTGCTATTAAATTAGATGGTGTCATTCGGAGATGCGGGGCCTTAATCATCCTCACACGGTTTTTCAATATATCTCGCAAACGGAACAAAATTTCGATATATATCGGAGGGTGTTTTTTGTAGAGAGCAAATTTTCCCATCGAAATGCATCTTTCGAATAATAATTTCTATCTGTAACGGTATCTGTTTTAAGTTTAAATATTTTTTAAGTTTAGATTCATGTTCTAATCGCTTGTTTACTACAAAATAAAATAAATTAATTTAAAATTAACTTACTTACTTAGGTGGACATTACAGTTCGGGGTGAACCTGGGCCTCAACCAACATCCTTCTATAACGATTTCGATCTCGGGTGAGCTCTCTCCAGTTTCGCACTCCAAGTCGGTTGAGGTCTTCATCCACTTGATTGCGCCACCTAAGACGAGGTCTTCCCCTTCCGCGATTTCCCTGCAATGTGCTTTTGAACACCCGACGAGCCGGAGCGTTTGGGTCCATCCGCTCTACATGGCCTAACCATCGTAGCCTCGCGATGCGTACTCTTCTGGCTATGTCCATGCAGCGGTACAGCTCATACAGCTCGTTGTTGTATTTTCTTCTCCACACATTGTCTTCGCATACGGGACCAAAGATCATTCGGAGAATTTTTCTTTCGAAACGACCAAGGGTTTCCTCATCCGCTTTCGATAAAGTCCATGCTTCCGCGCCGTACAGCAGGACTGGGATGATCAAGGTCTTATACAAGGTTACCTTGGTTTTTCTGGAGAGGGTTTTGTTTCTCAATTGCCTTCTTAAGCCAAAGAAGCAACGGTTGGCAAGAGTTATTCTCCGTTTGATCTCCGCACTGATGTTGTTGTCCGTGTCTACGGCGGATCCTAGGTAGACGAAGTCCTGTACTACCTCGAAGTTATGTCTGTCTATTGTGACGTTTTGTCCGATTCGTCGATATTCTGTGTCGTTGTTTGATGACAACATATACTTCGTTTTGCCCTCATTAACCATCAAACCCATTTTTGCCGCTTCTGTTTCAATACTCGCAAAAGCACCTATGACATCACGCTTTTTTCTTCCCATTACGTCAATATCGTCTGCATAGGCGAGTAATTGTACAGACTTTTGAAAGATTGTTACTCTGGTGTTGACGTTTGAGTTTTGCACAATCTTTTCAAGTATGATGTTGAAGAAATCGCATGACAGTTTGACGCCTTGCCTAAAGCCTTTTTCGACATCAAAGGTCTCGGTGAGTTCTTTACTAAAATTGACGGAGCAGCGTGAATTCTCCAAAGTCATCCTGCATAGTCATACGAGTTTTGCAGGGATGCCGAAACTAGACATGGCTCTGTGCAGCTCGTCTCTGTAGATACTGTCATACGCGGCCTTGAAATCGATAAAAAGATGGTGAATATCGATATTATATTTTTTTTTTTTTTTTTATAATTTGCGCGCACATCAAGGGGTTATGAATACCCTTATAATGTTGTAGAACACAGTGCGAGCATTAGGAAAATAGGAGAGGACTTAATAGGAGACACCGATGCACATTGCTTTTGAATCTTTGTAAATCGTAATGCAGGGGAAATACAGAGTCAGGTAAAGCATTCCACATTCGGGTGGTGCGGCTGAAATACGAATCTCTATACTTGACTGTACGCCCGAAGTTGGGCTCAAGGTAGAACTGATGAGCATTCCTAGCGAGGCGAGTGTTGCGGCTAAATTGTTTCAGGGGAGGAATGCAACTGGCTATTTCACTAGAGCACTGTTTGTAGAAAAAGCGATAAAAGAGAGTGAGACAGGCAACGTTTCGACGATGTTCAAGAGAATCAATCGATTCTACAATTGAACTATCACCTATCAATTTTAACGCTCTATTTTGTACCCTATCAAGTAGGCGCAAGGATGTTTGAGAAGCACCTGACCAGATATGGGAGTTATACTCCAGTTTTGGGCGGATGAAGGCCTTATAAATTGTAGCCAGATCAGAAGGGGTGAAAAATTTCCTGCATCGTCTCAAGAAGCCTAAGCATTTAGCAGCGTTTTTGGCGACTTCAAATATGTGGTCATTCCAACGAAGATCATCGTTTACACACATACCAAGTACTGACAGCTTTTCGGTTTCTTCGATGCAGGTACCATTCATGGATAATGGCAATGGGGGAATGTTAAGCTTCAACGACAAGAGACAGCATTGAGTTTTCGAAGCATTGAATTCTACTCGGTTCATAAGACCCCATGCAACAATGCTGTCAAGGTCAGAATTCAATGAGCTTATCATACGCAACCGTTCCAGTTCCACATCCGAAGAGCAGGGACGTGAATTTGGAAACGAATATGAAAAGCTGAGGGTCGAGTCGTCAGCAAAACAGTTAAGCGGATTAGAAGTTTCAGACAAGAGATCATTAATGAAAATGAGGAAGAGAGTCGGAGACAAAACGGAGCCCTGGGGCACACCAGCATTTATTAAGTGGGTATCAGACTTGAAGCCATCCAACACAACTTGTATTGAACGGTCGGAAAGGTAATTTCTAATCCAACGAAGAAGAGACTCATCGATACCAAAAGCACGCATTTTCGATAAAAGAGCCTGATGCCAAACTCTATCAAATGCTTTAGAAATATCAAGCGCAATAATCTTACTTTCTCCAAAACAATGTAAAGATTGGTTCCACTTTTCGGTGAGATATGCCATCAAATCACCAGTGGACCGTTTGCTACGAAAGCCGTACTGACGGTCATTAAGAAGCTTTCGTTCTTCAAGATATTTCATAAGTTGACGGTTTATCAACGTTTCCATGACCTTGGAAAGAAGGGACGTAAGTGCAATTGGACGGTAATTGGAAGGGGAGGAAGATTCGCCTTTTTTAGGGACGGGCTGGACAAATGCAGTTTTCCATCTGCTCGGAAAAATCCCAGCAGAATAGGAAAGATGGAAAAGTTTACGCAGTGGTTTTGCCAGCGTAGAAGAACACCTCTTCAGAATAACGGCGGGGATACCATCTGGACCAGCGGATTTATGTATGTTGAGATCTTTAAGGACTCTCGCAACCAAGCGAGTTCGGAAAAATATCTGCTTCATCAAAGAATTTGCAGACTCGAGCTCAGGTGGAGCCAATATGCTATGAGGAAGTGTCGAGTTGGCAGCAAACTGGGCTGCCAGCAAATTGGCTTTGTCGATGGAGCTAACATATGGAGAGTCATTGAAGACGAGCGTTGGGACCGATGACGTGGTCGAGTTCTTAATGTTCTTCACAAAAGACCAAAAGTTTTTACTTCCTTTAGGACACAACAGTATTTTTTGCCTTACTTTTTGGTCATGTAAGAACTTAGCCCTTTGTATTTGAGCATTACAGATATTTCTGGCCCGTTTGAACAAATTTCGGTTTTCTACAGTAGGGTTATCTTTAAATGTTCGAAAACTTCTTTCTCTATCCCTAATCGCCTCTTTACAGCTGGAATCAAACCACGAATTTTCTTTGGGGATGATACTTTTTGTTCTGTGAGGAACAAAATTTCTCATGCCGTTGAGAATTACGTTAGATATCATATCAGCTGTTGCATCAACGTTTCCGTCGAGAAAGCACAATGACCAATTAAAATTTCGAAAGAAATTATTCAGTCCGTCCCAATTGGCTTTCTCATATTGCCACACAGTTCTTTTGGGGACTTTATCTTTTTTTACCGTGACGGAAAACGAAAAATCTACCGATATGACACAATGGTCCGATTTGCCTAAAGGAGATGATACTATAACCCTGTATTTTTCGGGATGAGAAGTGAGAAATAGGTCAAGAGTGTTGGCCGCATGGCCTTCAATATCTGGAACCCGAGTGGGCTCATCTACAAGTTGAGTTAATTCGTTAAACTCAGCGAAGATCTCAACATATTTTCCTTCGGGTGTTGTCTGGCCAGAATGTCGAAGCCAACCTGAATTGTGTACATTGAAATCACCCGCAATTGCGATTTCAGTGTGAGGATAAAGGGAGACAATTCTTATTATGGACTCAGATAGCGCATCAAACTCGTTAGAGGTTGAATTGCTATCTAAATTGGGGCTTCTATAAATGAAACAATAATGAATGATTTGCTTACGGACGGTGAATTTTAACCACATGAAATTAAAGTTCGTATTAGAACAGAGGCCGTATTGTGGTAGAAGTTGGTAAGCAATATCATTCCGAACATAAACGGCGAGGCCATGGGAGGAAAAGAATAATGGCACTAAGCTATATCCAGGCAGGTTGAACTCTGAAGGATCAGAAACAACACCAACCTGTGTTTCACTCAGTGCCAAAACAGCTGGCCTGTATTTTGCAGTGTGAGCGTACACAGCAAAGAAATTCGATCGCAACCCCCTAATGTTGCTAAAATCGACTCTAAACTTACCCGACATTACAATTCACAAAAACACACAAAACAAAATATCAATCGCAGACGCTTTCTAAGTGTAATCAACAAGTGTAGATCTATTGGAAAACCAAAGCAAATTACTAGCGGTGTTATGCCCAGCCAGCAACTTGACTTTGATTAACCAACGGAATCAACACCGTTGATCAACTATCCGCCAGCAAACACACAGCTTCATTGCCTGCACACACCACCTAGATAAGATAAGAAATTATCAAATCGAAGAAATGTGTGCAGCCAACGAAACTATGCGAGTGGTGTGGGGGAGGAGATGGTTAAAGGGGACGCACTGTGTTTGGTCTATTTTTTTTTTTTTGATTTGATTGAATGACACACGGCACTGAATAGGTTAAATTCACTGAATTAATTTATGTAGCGCGACGCGGCAGGAAAATAATTGTTTATTGTTTTGTAAGGGTAGGAGAATGGATGGAATATTTTTAATTTTTTTTTTTTTTTTGTTTATTTGCTTGTTGGGAGAATTGTTCACAGGTTTAACGGACACAAGCGCGGTGCGTGTTTTCGCGAACGATAGCAGATCGGCACTGATATATTATATTCTTGGGTTTTTTCCAAGATCTGCCGTAATGTGAAAATTTGGTCTATTGTGGACTTCTCTGGTCTAAAACCACATTGATAAGGACCTAATCAAGTTGTTGACGTGGGGTTTCAGATGTTCACATATTACAGCAGACAAGATCTTATAAGCGACGTTAAGGAGGCTTATCCCTCTATAATTGGCGCAATTGTGAGGGATCGGGCATACGATACTGAGGTTCCATTCATCGGGCATGCTTTCTTCCGACCATATCATGCAGATCAACTGGTGCATGCTCCTTTCCAACTGATCTCCAGCTGCCTTGAAAAGTTCGGCATCAAGGCCATCTGCACCTGCAGTCTTATTTGATTTAAGTTTGCATATGGCAAGCTTAACCTCTTCTAGGTCGGGAGGACGGCATTCTTGATCATCGTCCAAGCTGAATGGGGCAATCTGCCTGACAGCGGAATTTGTGTCCTCATCGCCGTTAAGCAGTCTGCAGAAATGATCTTTCCAGATCCTCAGTGGCGACTGTGACTCTACAATTATGTTTCCCTGCTGGTCTTTACAGGCTTGAGTTCGGGGCTTGCCACCCTGGCAGGATCTTTTTACCTTTTCGTAAAACTTCCGAATCTCGTTCCTGTCATGGCACCTCTCTATTTCCTCAAACGAGCGCTTCTCATGTTACTTCTTTTTCTTTTTGAGAAGTCGGTGTTCTTCCCATCTTTTCTCCTTGTAGATCTCGTTATACTGATCGTAAGCAGCCCTTGTTCGTTGTTGCATCAGCATTTGACGTGCTTTTTGTTTGGCTGCATTTGCCTGCCTGCATTCTTCATCTAACCATGGGTTTCGTTTTGGTGGCCGAGTGAAGGCCCCGGCCCATAGAACGCGTTGGGCGCGGTAGGAGCGGTGCGGCAACTGATGCGGTGGGTTTTGCCGCACGCAACTGATAGGGGTGACCCATAGAATCCGTTGCGGTGTCTCAACTCAACAAGGCCACTCATGTTAACAGAAGAGAAAATTTCAAATTGGTTCTTACTGCGCATGTCATCAGAGAGAAAATTTCAAATTGGTTCTGTCACCGCGTGAGAGCCGCGGCAAAATAGAAATTTGGCTACTCGGCGCGTGCGGCGCGTTGCTCGCGGTGCTTATGGGTCACCTCTCATAAGAACGTGTGTATTTAATCGAGCTGTCAGTTGAAAGCGGTGCCGCACGCACGCACCGCGTTCTATGGGCCGGGGCCTTCAAACCCAGAACCTCAGAAGCAGCTGTTCTGATGGCTTCTTGGCATTGATGCCACTGGTCTTCAATGCTTAATGCTGGCGGCATGGGATTCAAGGATAATTGAAGGGACACTCGATTGGAAAAGGCACTGGCAATCTCTTGCGATTGTAGCTTTCCGACGTCATATCTCTTCACAGCGTTAGTTCGTGCTGGCCGTGAGCAAGATATCCTCAATCGTACCTTGGCTACAACAAGGTAGTGGTCGGAGTCAAAGTTGGCCCCTCGGAAAGTATTATCTGAAGTAGTTCGTTTGGATACACTATAAAGCAATTTTATTTGTAACAATAGAATAGCATCACCTTCTTTATTGGATTTAAAATGAAAACTAAATAATTTTTTTTAAGAAAAGTTTTTTTATTTATTTTCTACTGCTTTTAAAATTATCTCAATACGATCCGATCCAATCTTCACACTTCTAAGCTCTCGCTAACAATGATTAAGAAAGGTTGTTCTAATTCTAATGTTACAAAAAATCCCTTCTAGAGTTTAGAGTGAGTGCAAACAGAACAAGTTCAAAAAGTCCCGTTGACTTTAAAAAAAAATGTTAAAAGCTCTCTTAATATCAGGTTCTCTTGTTCTTAGCTTGTCAGCCAATGCATTTTTCCTTGGCAACACATCAAAGAGCATTCACAACACACAGTTTAAGATAAAACAATATGTGAAGCTATCCAATTGTTATGGACTGTATTTTAGATTGATAATAAGCAAAAATGTTTGATAATGATTGTAGACATCTGCGAAAGCTATCATTTAAATATCTTAAACTTTTTAGAACAACAAACTCTCAGTTTTTTAAAAATATCTATCTTCACATAAATGAAGAATATAAAAAGACTTGCTCTGACAAAAAAGTAAGCTATTTAAAAAAATTGGCTAAAAATCTAGTAAACTGCAAGGATTCCAAAATTTTCTGGGAGACCGTGCGAGAGCTTGGTGGTCGTAACTATGGTGTGAAGCATTCCTTGGAGGCTGACACGCTAGCAGCACATTTTAAAACTCTACTGTCAGCTGACGAGGATCTTCACACCTTTGATTACGCACTACATAACTTTGAGGTTACCGAACTTGATGAGGATATTTCCTTAGTTGAGCTTGAAAATACGCTTCATCGAATGAAAAACAATAAAGCTCCTGGTATGGATGGTATCCCAGTCGAATTTTACAAACACGGTACGACTGAATTCAAGAATTTTCTCGTACATTTCTATAATAGAGTGTACAATAACGCATCTGTTCCTACTAGTTTTAATTCTTCTGTGATATTCCCGATTTACAAGAAAGGAGATGTGAATGATGTACAGAACTATAGAGGAATATCCGTACTAAACGCAGTAAGAAAGATTTTTTCTGCAATTCTTAACGGAAGGCTAACAAAGTGGATTGAGGATACTAATCGCCTAAGTATATTCCAAGCGGGTTTCCGCCCAGGTTTTTCAACCATGGACCACATCTTTGCCATATCCAGCATTGGAAGAAAGTTTATCGAAAAAAAGAAGAAGCTATACGGATGCTTTGTTGACTTTAAAGCTGCTTTTGACAAAGTCAATAGACAAGCCTTAATTTACAAGCTATCTTGCTTAGGTCTTTCAAGGAAATTTCTTCTGATGTATTCGAAACTCATTTTTTCATCGAATGCAAAGGTATGGGACGGATGTGAGTTCTCCACTACATTTGAAACTACGGCAGGTGTTCCCCAAGGATGTATTCTCAGTCCGTTACTCTTTGCCCTTTTCATAGACGAGATCAGTGATGTCTTACCTGGTGGCATTGTTTTTGGTAACACCAGGATTAAAGTCTTGTTATATGCAGACGACTTGGTTATGTTTGCAGATAATCCTTTTTCGCTCCAGTTGCAAATAAACAGGTTAAATTCCTTTTGTGAGTCTTGGGGCCTGTGCATCAATACCGAAAAAACCAAAATCATGATCTTTGAAGCGAGAAGTACTAGGAGACTTCCAGAAGAAAGTTGGTCATTAAACTCTACACGGATTGAAGTTGTGCAGGAGTTTAAGTATTTAGGTGTTCTATTAACATACAATTTAAGTTTTGTCAAACACTCTATCGAGAAAAGCAACCAAGCCAAATTGGCTTTAAATATGATGTGGACTAAGTTTTTCTCCAAACAAAACGTCGATATATCGTCTAAATACCAAGTGTTTAATGCAACGGTAAATACATGTATGTGTTATGGTGTACAAGTTTTTGGATACATATACCTTGAAGTTTTTGAATGTTTTCAAAGGCATTTTTTCAAGCGCCTCTTTCGACTCCCAAACGCCACACCGAATTATGCAATATATGTAGAATCAGGTATAGCTCCAATATATGTACAAAATCTCAAGGCCAACGCAGACTTTATCACTAAAGTAATGAAAAGGAGTGATTCATGTTTACACAAGATAATTCTGAAAAAATTACTGCAAACCAATGCATCCCCTTTCAAGGAGTGGAATCAACTAGCCATTAATCATGACTCCTCTTTAAATTTGTCGGAATCTAACGTCGATAATTGGCAAGCTCAGTTTGCAGACGTTATCGCGAAAGTTGACCAAAAAATGTTTATAGAAAATCTTTCTAGAGCAAGTTCGTCCGCTTCCAGACTTATCTACAGGCAGTTAAATCACCAAATAAATTCAAATGTCAGTTACTTCCGAAAAGAATACTCAGCGTCCGAGATAAGCGTTATATTTAGAGCTAGGGTAGAAATTTTGAATCTAAATTTCATACCGCACCGAAATGATCGACAGCAGCTTTGTACTTTATGTAACAGAAGAGAAAATGAAGATATTTATCACTTCATAGCGATCTGTCCAATGTTACAGGAAATTCGACGTTTATATTTCCAAGAAAGTTTTTTGACATTGCCGAAACTTTATGATATTTTAAATGGATGCCGGGGTTGGCTTAATTTGTACAAGTTTTGCAAACACGCCATTACTTATCGGCAGGGGCGAACGCAGAAAAATTTTTCGGGGGGGGTTTTGAAAAAATATATTAAATATTCACGAACAATTGTTCTTAATATTTGTATGCTTTTTTTATACTCTGTATTGATTTGCTAGGAACAATCCTAACTTATACTATAAATGCAAAAGTAGCTCTGTTTGTTCGTCTTTCTATGTTACCATCTCCCGCCCAAACAACTGAACCAATTCAAAAGAAATTTTGTACAGAGGTAGTCTAAGACATAGATAAAGTCTTTTCAATCTAAAGTTTTATCCCACTTCCTACGGGAACGGGAACGTAATCGAGAACTTAGAAACTACTGCACCGATTTCAAAAATTCTTCCACTGTTAGAATGCTACAATATCCCCGAGTGAGTAACATAAACTTTAACTCATTCCCATATTCCTATGAGAACGATCACCATATTCCCGCGGGAACGGGAGTCGTTCCTAATATTTCGAAATTAAATCTGTCTGTATTTGTTTTCTTTGTTCCATTATTGCCATGGGAACGGAAGTACTTACGGCAAAACAATTTTATTTGGCAAAAGATGAAAAAAGTAAGAACATCGTGTGCAAAAATGTATGTACTTAAGTAAAATAATATAACAATAAGTTACTGAAAAATTAAAAATGCTGCCGAAAGCCACTATTCCACGCGGAGGAAGTCGCGGGCACAGCTAGTATTTTATAAAATAAAATCAATGCGCTTTGGAACTTTTGCCATTATATTTATAACGTCCTCATAATCAACATCAATACTCCTATAGATGTTCAGCAACATCAAACCGTTCAGTCGCTCCTCGCTGGTTCTTCCTCGCAGATAAGTTTTTAATCTGCGCAGACATGAAAAAGATCGCTTGCTTGAAGCATAAAACAATGAACTGTTTTATATAGGGACGAATCACAAACATTTAAGGTGTTTGTAAAGTTGTTGGGCAGTTTATCGTTTGGCATACTCAAGCAATATTCATGGGTATGCATATGCTTATTCATACATAAGTATACCCTTTCCTAGTTGCCGTTGTCGATCGCATTCTTATACAGAGCCAGAGCGGGTGGCTTTTAGTATGTGTGATGAAAATTTAAATTTTCGTAGATTTTCGGTAGCGACTGCCGTTAGCTGTGGAGTGACCGATACAATGTGTTTCGATCGCAACTGCCTTTAGTTTTGAAGCGACAAATGCGATGTGTTTGCAAGTAAGTAGGAAAGTGAATTTTCATATATTTCTATAGCAGGTCCCGTTGTATACGACCCAATACTACCTCCACATCAACAAACCAAAAAGTCATTCCAAAACGTGTGAAATACCTGAAAATTTACTTATCGATAGAAAAGAAATTGCTTCCGCATTTGCAGGGATTTTTTCGTTGACAGAATGAAATTTTCAGATGAATTTTATGTTTCCATGTTTTATATTTTGGTTTTTGTTTTAAAAAACTAGTGGTTACTTTTTTATTTCACAAATTTCGGGGGGGGGGTTTCAACCCCCAAAACCCCCCCCCTGCGTTCGCCCCTGCTTATCGGAACAGTTTCCCATAAGTTGCGAATTTTCCCAGTTAGTGCAGTTTCTCGAGTACACATTTAAAATTGTTTTTTGTTTTTCTTTTGTGTTTCAAATCACGTTAAAATTGAAAATTGTATAACAATTTATGTTACAAACCATTCAAAATGCTTTTTTTTGTGTTTCCAATCACTTTAAAATGGATAATTTACTACGCTTTCTATTTTTTAACTCATGTAAAGTAGAACTCGTAAAATTTTAGAAACACTACTGTACTTTTATTCTTTTTCTCAATTTGTTTCTAATTTATAATATTTAACTTGTTTGAAATGATTATAAGACTTTATGTAAATATTACCTATAAAGCTTCACACTTTTATATTTTTCTTTATTTTTGAAATCAAATGAAATGTTATTTCAGGCAGACGGCAGTAAAGCCATGTCCTTATTCTTAAGAAAACTAATTGTTACGAATATTGATGTAATAAAGAATCTATCTATCTATCTATCTATCTATCAGTTAAAAAAAAAAAAAAAAAAAAAAAAAAAAAAAAAAAAAAAAAAAAAAAAAAAAAAAAAAAAAAAAAATAAGCAAAAAGAACTGTTAATTGGTTTTTGACGGTTATCCTAGTGACGCAAATATTGGTACGAAAAGTGCAGAAAGGCAAGCAATCAAATTAGTGATAAATGAAAGATGAATTAAAAACACTTTCAAAACCAGATAACTTAAAAATGGGTACGACTTGGTCGTACGAACTTGCTTACTTATTTTTGTTGAACGTTTTATATAGGTACAATTGATACTTATCTTATATATAAAAATGAATCGCAAAATGCGTTGGTAAGCGCATAACTCAACAACGCCTGGACCAATTTGGCCAATTCTTTTTTTGTTGTGTTTGTTATTGTCAGGAGAAGGTTTTTATGACATACAAAATTAAAAAATTGATATTCCCACAGGAACGGGTTTGGGAACGGAAACTTAGAAACTACTAGACAGGTTACTAAGACGATTCCAGCATTAGGGGTGCTACGTTATCCCCCTCCATCAGTAATTTAGATTATATTTCATCCCTATTATCCAACGGGAACAGAAACGGGAACGAGAACCGAAACCTTAAAGTTGCTTGAAAGATTTTAAAAATTCTTTCAACTCTTGGATGTTACGTTCATCCCTTAGTGACATAGACTTATGAATCATTCCTGTCAAGGTTTGATCCCTATATTCCCACAGAAACGGGTTTGGGAATGGAATCTTAGAAACTACTGGACAGATTTCTAAAACTCTTTCGGCATTAGGAGTGCTACATTATCCCCCTCCATCAGTAACCTAGACTATATTTTATCGCTATAATCCGACGGGAACAGAAACGGGAACGAGAACCGAAACCTTAAAATTACTTGACCGATATCAAAAATTCTTTCAACTCTAGGATGTTACATTATCCCTCAGTGGCAATGGTTCCTGTCAAGGTTTGTTCCCCATATTCCCACAGGAACGGAAATCAAAAAAAGCGCGGCTATTCCGACAGGAACGGGTTTGGCAAAGGAAACTTAGAAACTACTGGACAGATTTCTATAACCCTTCCTGCATTAGGATTGCTACATTATCCCCCTCAATTAGTAAATTAGATTATATTTCATTCCCGAGAACCGAGACCTTAAAGTTACTTGACCGATTTCAAAAATTCTTTCAACTATAGGAAATATGGAAATATTTCCACGGTAACGGAAGATTCACACAGGAACGGGGCTGGGAACGGAAACGTAGAAACTACTGGACAGATTTCAAAAATTCTTTCGTCATTGGAATGCCACATAATCCCAAAGTAAAAACGATTATTTTTCTTCCCCAAGTTCCCACATAAGCGGAAAAACGAGAACGGGAACCTTAAAGCTACAGACCCGAGCAACGCCGGATGGCTCAGCTAGTACTAGATAATTAAAAAACTAAAAAATGATGATGTAAAAATGTTGGCACATAGGGCACCTAACCAAATACATTGTCTAGAGTTGAAATGATAACTTAAAAGAAAAGAAACTTCTTAATTATAAGTCGGCTGACTTGGGTTATCTCGGGATGTTCCTTCCCGGCTGTCGCTGGTGTCCCTCTACATGGGGATGTTGCGGGGGGGGGGGGGGGGGCATTTATAGCCACGGAAATATGGGCACGGCATTTATAGCCACGGAAATATGCTGACCCAGGGTCAGCGTAGAAATTGTTGGATTCGTCGTAGGCTGGCATAAATTTTTTTTTTTAAATTCATTAAAAATTTAATTAAAATTTTACAAATGTTGATACGCAATCTCTCTTAAGCCACATAGAATTATTAAGTATAAAATTTTTTAAAAATCGTGTAAAGCCAATAACGAGAAAGTCGGGCTTGTAAAAACGGTACCATAGGAGGTACCGTTATTAGACTTTTTTAAAAAGTTTTTTTACATCGTAAGAAAGACAATCAAAAATCTCTCAGAAAATTTTACTGAAATGTTTGGAGCCGTTTTCGCGAAAGATAAGTATTATCATGACAGTTGTATGCCAGGTACCGTTAATTCAAGACCCAGAGACCCAATTCCAAAAACCCCTCTGTAGGCTGCTCCACAGACAGACATACATACAGACATTGGCACCATCTTAATATTACTCTGCAGTTTTCTTCATAACTAGCCCATTGGTCATTCAATAAAAATCCTCCATTTTTTAATTCCTTAAGAAATGACTAATCAATAGACTATTAAAAAATTAAAAGACGCTTCGTCGTCGAATTCCCTTTGATTGTGTATGTAATGAGGACATGCAAGCAAAGAAAAATCTTAACATGGTGCGCGTCACCCACGCAAGCCGCGGCGCATTCACATCTTGCATAGACTCCACCAATCAGTAACAAGCGATAACACTTTGCAGGTTTGATTCCATCCTTGTTCAGATTCTTTTTATGTGTACAATTTCAATTAAATTGAAGAAAAGTCTTGCTCTACTCCAAACACCTGTATGTTTGTATGTATGTATGTATACACAATTGTACACCCATAATAAAAACAATTTTCTTAATCAAATATTATGGCGAACATTCGATATCTGAGGATTTGATTTGGTACTGGGCAATTTAATCAGAGTTCATTCAAACATGCTAGAAAACTCTTTGCACTTATGTAAGCCCGTCAGAAGCTATATTTCTTTGGCATAACAAAACAAAAACAACTAATTGCTTTATTCCGTATGCCAAACTCTTTGTCGGTAAAAGGAAAGAAAAATTAATAAAACAATGGTAAAATATATTTTAAAATCGGTCCAATAGCTTTTGAGTTCCTGGTCCCGTTTGTGTGGGAGTATGTGAATGAAATATAGTCTTTGTTACTCGGGGTAATGAAGGAATGCATAGCACTATAATGTTGAAAGAATTTTTCAAATTCGTTCAGTTGTTATTGAATACCCGCGGGAATATGGGGATGAAATATAGTCGATGTTACTCAAGGATTCCATTGATGAAAGACATTTTCAAATCGGTCTAGTGCTTTTAAAATCCCAGTAATGACTTAGCATGTTATTTTCTTTTTCCTATTCAAAGGTATTTTTTGGTTAAATATTGATTGTACGATTACTTGTTTCTAGCGAAAGTGTTGAGTTGAAAAAAATTAGACATATAAAAAATTTGCAAAAAAGTTAAAACTTTTAATTTTCTAATTTATTAACGAGCTTATATCAGAAAAAATAGTGTTCGAGTCAATAAATAGACCCAATTAATATTTCAATACGTCGAAATTAGTTCAAGTAAATTCTCATTTAGACACCAAATGCACGAGATATATTTACACTGGTGCAAACACCAGTTTTAAAGGCGGCAGCTGCCAAACTGTCAATGGTGTACCAGACAAATCTTACATTATTGTAGTTTTGCTTTTACATTGGGGTCAGGGTATTGTGAAAGTGTAAAAGTGTAGAAAATTGTTACTGCTAATATTTGTTGTCAGGGATTAGAAAAATATTACACTTTTACAACGAAACAACGATGCAAGACTAGATACACCGGATCGTTAATAGGGGAAGCTGGGCCACATTTGACACTCAATTTAAATGTTCGATACATTGAATATTTGGGCTACGACTGGCTTGCACATTTTCCTTTTCTTAGATTTCTATAATTTTTTAAAATATATTTTGTAAAAAAAGTCATTTTGTCAAAAGTGCCCCGGGCACCTTTGACTTTGCAAGGGGAACATTTGACAACACACAACAACCATTGTAAGCCCAATAAGTATCACCGGATGTTATCTTTTTGGTGTTTGCATGGAAAGAAAAGTCAGTCCATTTAGTTGTCCTTGGTAATGTAAAAATAAAAGGAAGGAACATTTTTTTAATATTTTAATATAATTATAGCTTGCTAAAGTCGACGTCAAATCAATATTTTAAGCGACATCGAGAATTCGAGACTGGGTTCGCGGGTGTTGGTAGTTCGAAGTTGATTTCATTTCTCAAAGCCAAAGAAATATATTCAACGGCTGGTTTGGTAAAAACATAGCCCGATAATGATGATTTACGAGAAAGTTGACAGTATAAGTTTTGTCAAATGTACCCCTAACAGTTGTCAAATGTGCCCCATTTGCAAAAGTCAAATGTGCCCCAAAAGCTACTTAAAACTTTTTTTCTTCTTTTAAGAATTAATGTTACACTTTCACAAAACTGACTCTAATTTATATACTTAAAAGGAATAGTGCTATCATAACGCTGTTTCACAATAAAAAAAACTCTTTCACTATAAGTTCACAAAATGCTTACTTACTGGTGATCAAAAATTACATCGAATTTCTGAAAAGCACAAAAACACGTGTTGCTCTGAAAAGAGGTGAAGCAAAACTGTCAAAGTTCATTACGTTTCTTTCCATTAAATACGGCTTCGTTCACAATTACAACTTTTCCTTTTATAGGCTGCGTTCACATCAAAACTCGCAAAGTCAAATGTGCCCCAACGTCAAATGCACCCCAGTTTACCCTACCTTCATTAATTTTTAATTGCGTGAATTTTTGACTTTCTCCACCAAATTATTGAAATTATGAGCAAAGGAACTTTTTAACAAATTAGAAAAATAGTTAACAAAATTCACATGGTTACTATAATTTTTATTTTTGTTTTAGATATACGATTACGGCTGTTGGAACAATTATGCTCACTTGATGTCAAATCAGAGTCTCACTCATACTTTGCTAACGAACTCAGTGTATTTTTTCGACACCGTGGGCTGGTGGAGCTTGAACATAGCCGAAATCTAGATAGAATTCTCAACTGTTTTCAACAGAGCCATAGTGATGCTACAGCAAAGTAAGTTTCTAACAAGTAAAAAAATACAATATTATTTAATGTATACTTTGGACAGAAATAGTAAGCAGTGGCCTTCCCAAACTGCATACTCTTGCTGGAATCATTTAATCAAAGAAACTCAGTCTCTTTCTTGCGACTACGCTGCTTTATCGGAAATATACAATGTTGAAGTGATGTTAAAGCTTCAGAAAGTCTTACAAATCTATAGAAAGGTATTAAATAGAATTTATAAAATTCCTTGCCCATTTTTGTTACTCTTTACTTTGTTTCAGTATTACGAGCTCGTTTACGAAACGCATGAAGAGATACTGCGAATCTTAAGGAACTTCTACACCACAATATCGACTTTCATGATATATCAGGTAAGATATTTGAATGCTTACTCTCCCTTTGGGTATGAGAATAAAAGATTTGTTTACTTACTAACCTATAGAAGGCAGTGGTAGAGTGTTTAGCGGATAAGACTTATTCGTGGGTTCGATTATTGCGCCACGCAGACTTTCAAACTCTGGGTTTCATCTGACACCATATTTCCTAAGTCTACATCACCACAAAAAAATTAAATTGAATACCTACCGTCGTAGTAATAGGCCGGCATTGATGTAAAGTATACTGTATACGGGCCTATCGAGGTACCCGTCGGAGCAGAATTCTCTCCGATTTCCTACGATTCGGAGACATTTTTTTGCTTCGTGGTAGTTCTCCGTTTTGATGATCGTACATTCTCTCCGATAAAATACAACGTTTGCCCTTTATATGCGATGCTTTGCGATTAATTACTTTTGTTGGCTTTATTTTTGACAAATAAAAACAAAAATTTTTGCGAAGTCTTACGATAAGTTTTTGCTGCGGAATGTGTTTAGTTTTTGGAATGCAATGCGTTGTCGTATTTGTGGAAAGTTTCTTACTTTGACAACTACTTTCACTACTTTTGAATCTCCGAAAAAGGATGCGCTGCGGAGAAAACTCCGCTCCGACGGTTACCTCTATAGACCCGATAATCTCTTCTTGCAACGGTATGAAAACGCGGCGTCGTTCTTGTCAATTCATTGTAGATATTCTCAAAAGGCGCAGAATTTGTTGCATCTGCAACTAAGAAATCGAAGAAGTCATATAAAAGCGGAAAACTATTCCGGATCCATAACGTCATTAGGTTCGGTCGTTGAAGCCCTGGCCGTCACAAAGCTTTTTTTGAAAAACCTAAGCTCGCCCTGAATGTTAAACTGAGTGCTTTTTGAGCCCTGGGTTTGCCCCAACTCGCCTTAGGTTTCTGCTGGGAGAAGTTTAGGTAATAAACAGGGCTGTCAAATGGCATATATTTTTTTTTCAAATGACAGGGATATGTTGCTATTTTTGGTTTTGCGTTTTTTGAGGACTTATAAAGGTTTTTTGACAACTTATAGGGTTGTGAAGGATACCTGGGTCAGCCCTTCGTAGAGTTTAAAAAATGTAAAATATATTTGGATTAGACCCGGCAAAGTCAGTCACGCACAAAGAAATCAGAATCTGGGACTACGGCAGCACAACTGAACGTCCGGTGAAGTAAAAGCTTTAATTATTGCGGTAATGAAGCGCCATAGGTTTTAGGATGCAGGTTCAGAAAGCTTGATTTTTGATAAATTTGGTATTGATCGGCCAACTTTCGAACAAAGCTGTGGTATATTATGCAGTTCCAGTAACAGTATCGCGCGGAAGCCTTTTGTCCACCGTCAACACACTGCTTCACACCCGATTCTTCGCGAACTTCATGTTCTTAATACTTTTCAATCATATTAGGTGCCAAAACAGCAATAGTAGCCGACTCTATTTTTGACATTGGAGATGTGCTGATTTTCGTGCATAACCTGTGAAGACGTCGCTCAATGGCCGCAGAATTTGCGCTCTCATTTGCGGACACTCAATGTGCGAGTCAACCAATTTGGTTTTTGGGACAGATCTTCGCATGAACACCCTTATTCTATATGAGTTTGCTTATATTGACTTAGGTTAAGTAAAGGGTCCGCCAATTAACTTTTGTTTTTTGAAAATGCTATAAAAACAAATTGCAGAGTATTTTCTCAAATGTCTTTTATTATTTGAAAGCACAATCCTTCTGGTTAATAATGGAAAATAATTTCATTCAAATGGCTGCCTTGGCTGGCCATGCAGTAGCCTACACGATCGGTCCAATTTTTAAACACATTATCGATTGTGTGCAGCTGTATTTCACCAATGGCTTCACGAATGTTGTCCTTTAAAGCGTCAATTGTCTCTGGCTTGTCGGCGTAACACTTATCTTTTACAACACCCTACAAATAATAGTCCAACGGTGTCAAATCGTAGCTCCGAGGTGGCGAAACGACATCAGCTCTGCGGCTGATAATAAAAAATAAATAGGGTGGCACAACAGAGAGAGGAGCCCCTGGGCCTAGCGCATTTCTCACAACCATGCCTTGTGAGGGAATTGAGGGGACCTACAATTTTCTGCCGGTTCCGAACATCTAATTGAGAAAGCGCTTTTCATGGCAATTAATTTATATCAGAGGATTTTCCAATTCCTCGCGAGAGGCGATACCCATGGAAAAAATTTTTGCCTCTGCTGGGATTCGAACCTCGAACCTCTGGCAGGTGGACATGCTAACCATCACGCCACGGGTACCACATGATAATGCGGTTTTCAAAAACAGGGCTCAAAACATCGAGTGTAGCTTCGGCTGTGTGGCACGTAGCGCCGCGCCGTCCTGTTGAAACCAAATGTTGCCAATATCCTACTCTTCAATTTTTGTGAACAAAAATTCGTTCAACATGGCCCGATAACGATAGCCATTGATTGTAACCGCCACTCCTTTTCATCATTCATTTTCGAAGAAAAATGGCCCAATTATGCCGCTTATATCGGCTTTTCAATGTATGCGTGCGGGTTTTCTGTGCCCTAAATGCGACAATTTTGATTGCTTACATACCCACCAAGATCAAAATGAGCTTCATCTGAAAAGATGATTTTGATTTTGATGATTCTGCAACATTACTATGATTTTATACACAACCATATTCGTTTAGCGGAAGGATAAAACTAATTATCTGTCAAATCAGACATGAGCAAAGTGTTACCATTCACGAAATAAGCAACTAGTTAAAAAAAAACGTACCCTTTATTTAGGTTGGTTTTTGACGTCAAATTCTAAAACGTGTACGACTTTTCTTTCTGTTGTTAGCTTTCGTCAACTAGACGAACGCCACAAACGGATCTCTAGTTTGAAATAGGACAGGCAAAGAATAAAAGCAAGAATGAAAGCAACAACAGCGCAACACCTCCAAACCTGAATGGTATTAGAAATTTTTGGTACACTTTGGTATCCAAGTGGCTGATAGAAAATCGACTTTTGTTTCTTTTCATACTGGTTCTTCAGAGCCACTTAACTTGAAAAAACGAAAAAAGTAAATGTCAACTGTTTTGCAACGATATTTTGCTTTAAGGCGTTGAATTTTTTACATTCGCTTTTAGCAGGAATCTGGATTCAGATATTTGACACATCTAAGAAGATATCGCACCAGATTAGAATATTCGGGTATCCTAGACCAGTGCTTTTCAATCTTTTTGATTTCGCGACCCCTTTACAAATTGAAGTATTTTGGCGACCCCCTCTCGTCATAATAGCCGAGTTCACATTGTAGATACAATTAGTTGGACAAACTTGGCTTGAACGACCAATGCTTGATAGTGTGAACCCTCAGACGACCGCTTGACCAACTTGTTGGATGGTTTTCAAATATTTTTTGAAAATTTAGAAGCTGGACGGAGTGGAAGAGTATGTGACATAAACATAAAGTTGGACGACAAGCTTGATAAGTGTGAACGCAAACTACATCCGACCATCCAGCCTCCATCAAACGAAACCTGTCCAACTAATTGTACAGTGTGAACTCGGCTATTAAAGAACAGCCAACATTTTGCTTTGCAGTTTGACGAATCTACAGATGTTTCTGACTGTGCACAGTTTATGGTATTTGTGCGCTTTGAAGCAGATGACAGTATCACGGAAGAAATCTTATCCTGCAAACACTACTGGCCAGTGTTTGTAAGATATAGTAAAGACAAAGCTTTGCAAATACGGCAATTCAGAATCGTTTGTGAAGATATGGGACCGCTTCATCAAAATCTCCTTTATCATACGGAGGTCAGGTGGCTACCCAAAGGAAAGGTATTAACAAAAGTTCTGGAACTGAGAGCCGAATCGTTAATGTTCTTAAAAGATGCAAAATCTGGTTCTTGAAATTAGCATTTTTAGCTAATCATTTAAGCCGCCTTATCAATTTAAACAAGAGCCTTAAAGAAAGAGAAGAAAATATTTTAACTTCCAAATATAAAGTAAAATCATTTCACGCAAAACTTATTCGTTTGTGATCAACCTATCTGCAAAACAATATGTCAATGGGCGTCCCTTTTTTGGACAAATCAATAGATCTGGCTAATGTCACCACAGAATGTCTTCTAGATTTGGCTGCAGATGGCATGCTTAAAATTAAAAGAAAACACGAATATCCAGAGCTGGCAAGGGAAGTTCTTAAATTATTGGTGCCATTCGCCACTTCATACCTGTGTGTACAGACATTTTCTTCAATGGTAGGCATTAAAACTAGGAAGAGGTATACTGGTATAAACTGCAACTAGAAAACGATTTAATTATTCAAATTCAAACATAGCATCACAATTCGATAAACTTTTGAAAAATAGACAAGCGCATCCTTCTCACTAAAATTGTGTTTTTGTTGTGTAAGAACCTTTATTCAATCGTAACTGGGTAAAAGACTCAATATCTGCTGGCACTGAATTAATTTTTCAATCATTTGAATATTATTTAAGACATTAATATGTTACTTTAATTACAGAAAAACGATAAATGCTCCAGCGACAAACTAGAAACATTGAAGGCAAAAAATATTTACAAACATATTACGGAAACATCAAATGTTGCAATTCACAAGAACATGCTCAGAGACCTCAAGGACATCATTGACGTAACTATTTTCACTCCTCAATGTTATAAGTATCAATATTTTTTTTAAACTACTTTGCCAGAGTATGGACTTAGGATTTTGCTTAATGGTATCTAAAGCGATATTAGCACACGTTTGTTCGGAACAAAAACAGTTTCAAAATAAGCTTCATTGTTTTGCTGAAGAAAATCTTTCGAATTCGGACAAAGCTATGGACACTTTCATTTGCAGGAAGAAGCTTGTTGATAAAAATAATGATGATGTTTTGAAACACAAGAAATATAAAGGTCAGACCAATAAGGACAAAAGTGAAACGTGCATTGAAAATCTTTTGCATTTTGAGTTTGAGCTGCAGGCACAGTTGTTAAAATTCAAAGAAGAAAAACTAAGAAAGAACTTAGAAGTCATTTATGGAATATTAGATACATTGGATACGAACACACAAAGCTTGACAAAGCCTGATGGAAAAAGTGGCTATGACAGTTGTAGCTCCCAAGTTACAAGACAAAGAACTACCTCCACCAAAAGCTTATCAAATTCGAGCTTGTCAACGATTATAAAACAAATCTCGTTCAAAAATCACCCCGCACAAAATTTATCAGAAAATAAGCTCAAAGTTGTACCGGGAAGTGTGGATCCGAATTCAGCATCGACGTTCCTCAAAAGCAAGCAGCCTCGTCCCAGATTGTTTGGTGGTTCTCTGGAGGAATACTTAAGAACTACCAATGAACAAATTCCTCTAATAATGCGAAGTTGTATTAGAGTCATAAGTTTATATGGTAAAGCGATAAATAATTTCTAGTTGATAAATGTAATAAATTGAATAAATATTAATACTTTAAGGTTTACAGAGCCAAGGGATATTTCGAGTTTCAGGATCGCAAATTGATATTTTGAATTTTCGTGAGAGCTTTGAACGTGGAGAGGACCCATTAGCTGGTGCATCTGATGGCTCGGATATGAATTCAGTAGCGGGGGTGTTAAAATTATATTTGAGAGAACTTCAGGAACCACTTTTCCCAAGCAAATATTTCAACTTTTTTATTTCGCTCAAACGTAAGTGCACTCAGGTTTGGATAACTTTTGACATGAATGAATAATTTCAGTTTCTTCATAGAAATGCACTCTGAAATGGAAATCGTTGCAGAAATGAGAAATTTTTTCAAGACAATATCGAGGTCCATTGTAATTGTTATCCGGTTCTTGTTTTCATTTTTAAATCAGTAAGTATTGGTGTGAGTCTAACGAGTGGTATCGTATAGAGTATATTGTGTGAGCTTCGACATGGTTTAAGTTTTTCATTTGGATGCGATTTCTTTCGAGCTTCCTACTTCCCCATACCAATAGCGTTTAGGTAATAACTTTGAACTATTACGCGGTTCGGATCCTAATTACATTCAAAATGCTTGTTCACGGGTATCACAGATTCGTTGCTTGAAACCAAGAAAAACTTTGATGGAATTGTTATACTTTCCACTCTTCCGAATTAATAATAATCACATAAGAATGCACTATGCCCTGACTTTTCCAAAGCTCAAGTCCAAAATCATCTATTTTATTCATTTTCATTTCATTCTTGGTGGTGCCCAAATGTTTGAAATTTATGAGAACTAGTAGCTTCCCTTCATTTGCCAAAAGTAGAAATTGACAGTAATTCTCTTAGCCCATAACTATCGTTCAGCTTGTTGTGTCGAAATATTTTTTTGTTTTGAAGTTAAACTTCTCTTGAATCGTTGAAATTTGAAACTGGATGAAATGAAAATGCGATAAAAAAAAACACAAATTTTTAGTTTTCAATTTTCGGTTTTAGACCAACAAGAATTTCAATTTCTTAAAAATAGAGTAGCCTTACTCTAAAACCGCTATTCTTTAAGACTATTCACATTAGCATGACCAACGAACGACGAATGAACGAATATTCGTTAGTTTGGACATTTTATTATTTTATATTAATTTATTCGTTGAAGAGTAGATTGTATGTTTACGGTGAATAAAGTTTGACAGTTTTTTTTTGTTCGTGACAATTAAATTTCTTTTCTCAAGTTCTTTAATTTTAGATTTTTAAATATAAAAATATAAGCTTATCTATCATAAAATTGGTATATTTGTCCACCGTTTTCTTGAGAGTTCATGTAGTGCTTGCGAATAGTCCTTTATTCATGCTTTTGATCTAGTTACTTAAGTTTAGACTCTTCTTAGTTTATCGGAATACGCCAGTGACAATATGATGGATGCATTCAATTTAGCCATTTCATTTGGGCCCACATTGATGCCCACTCCAGACGATAGAAAGCAGGTGCAGTTTCAAACACAATTAAACGAGTTAATCAAACTTATAATCGTACATCATCAAGAAATCTTTCCCAAAGATCTCGGAGGTCCACGGTATCAGAAGCGCCCCGCTGAAAGTTATTTAAGGTAAAGTCCTTTCTATTTATTTTCTACTTATATACCTATTCTTAAATAGAAAAGACAAATTTTAAATTAAAAAACTTAATTTTCTTTACTTTTCCAGTGACAGCAGCAATAATCCTTCTGATAAATAGATACATAAGATGTTCTCATTACTGGGCATAAGAAACTAAAGGAATATAATATTAGGCGTTTCCGGATTAATTGCATTTAAGTCTTTAATATATTTTATTGAAACTATTTTTAAAAATAAAATATTTATTCAAACCAATCTGTTTTCCTAAAATCCGATTTTGGTAATCAATCATTGGGCGCCATGTCAATACACAAATCATGCTTAGTGAAATAGTGACCCATTAAGATACAGGTCAAAACCAAGGGACCGCCCCGGGTGTCACCCATTTGGGGGTGACACCCAAAAGCTACCAAGGAGTATACTGGGTGCGACAAAAGTATGGAAACCCCTGGAAATATGGCAGAATGTGCGTTAAAAAAAATCAAAGACCCCATATCCGACGTATTTTTCTACGAGCCGAAAAAGCGACCCAAAAATCATATTTTTCATTTTTTTTTTTTTATTGCAGATTTGGAAAGAGCGCAAAATTTTACGAAAAAACATGTATTTTATTTTTTTAATGATATTATTAGAGGCGCAGCAAAAATGAAAACATTGTGGTCTTGGAAATATCGCAGAATATTCGTTAAAAAAAATCAAAGACCCCATATCCGACGTATTTTTCGACGAGGAATCCGATGGTAACCTTGAATTTGACCTTGGACCCTGCCATATTTCCAGGGGTTTCCATACTTTTGTCGCACCCTGTATATACTGTGGCGTTATAGATCGTAGAAGATGCAATTAACCTTGGTATAAAAACATCGGAGAAATACGATATTCCAACAGAAAGAAGAAATCCTCGTAGAAAGCGAATAGCTGGTGAGTTGGCAACTGATGCAGGACTTTCTCTGAGCGTTGATTTATGGAAAGACACGTTCGAGTGCCTTGATCGATTCATCACTGAACTTCGAACAAGAACAGAGTCTATTAAGGAGGTGCCTTCATTGTTCGAAGTTGTACAAGCGAATACTGTTTCAAAATTTGCTAATGCTTATGATGAGGTGTCAGAGTCAGAACTTTCAGAGATACCAAGGTTGAGAGGTTATTTGAAAACAGTAAAAGTGGCAACATCTAATCATCAACATCTAAACATCTTTAGACTTTATGAAATTCATCCTTGAATGGGACTTTGGAGAATCTTTTCCGAAACTCATTGTCGCATTAAAAATGTTTATGACAATATGTGTGTCAGTTGCGTCGTCTGAAAGGAGTTTTAGTAAGCTTAAATTAATTAAAAACTACTTGCGGGCAATAATGACGGAAAAGATGCTCAACAATCTGGGAATTTTAACAATTGAACATGAGGCGACCCAGCGCAAATAAATTTTGATGACGCTATCAGCGAATTTTCTGCTTTAAAAGCTACGAATAAGACGTTTTATTAATGTTTTCGGTTTTTTTTAACAATGTGAATATGTAGATACATTAATTTTTGTTCTCCATTTCTTAAATGTTTTATTTGAGTTTAAATAAAGGAATCGCAATAAATTGATTAGCGGAATTTCTTTTATTTTACTGTTTTACATTCTGGGGGTGACACCATAGTTGCCGCCCCAGGTGCCACCCATGCTAACTACACTACTGTGTATCGCACAAAATAGATCAACATGGCAGTCAATGTGTTAAAAATTTGTTTGAAAATTTCGTACAAAAGTCACTTAGAGTTTGGAATGGAGCCATCTCTGTCTTGTAAAACGATTTTTAAGTTTTATTTTTTATTAAACGAAATTAAGTTTTTTTTTTTTTTTTATTCTTCAAACTGCTTAACCGATCTGTTTAAAATTGTTTTCACTTATTTCGTACTAGCTTCTTAAATAATAATTTCTTTTGCTTTCACCAGTGCAGCTCACGGTTCCGTGGGAATACGGTGATAAAATATAACTCATGCTACCAATGGATTCTAATTTTCAATGAAAACTGAAATCGGGCCAATAGTTTCTGCGCTACAAATATAGAAAAATGCAAATGTTTCCTGTTTATAAAACAAGCATAAGCATAAGTATGAGTAAAAATACAAATTAAAGTAAATAAGTATAGGTATAAGCATAAGTATAAGTATAAGTATAAATATAAGTATAAGTATAAGTATAAGTATAAGTATAAGTATAAGTATAAGTATAAGTATAAGTATAAGTATAAGTATAAGTATAAGTATAAGTATAAGTATAAGTATAAGCATAAGTATAAGTATAAGTATAAGTATAAGTATAAGTATAAGTATAAGTATAAGTATAAGTATAAGTATAAGTATAAGTATAAGTATAAGTATAAGTATAAGTATAAGTATAAGTATAAGTATAAGTATAAGTATAAGTATAAGTATAAGTATAAGTATAAGTATAAGTATAAGTATAAGTATAATTTTGGTGGGGGCAAAACCCCTCATTTATTAAGCTTAATACAAGCTATTAACTTACAAACTAAGAAACTTAATAGCTAAGACTTACTAACTAGTTGGACAGCTTAGGAGACGAAGTTTTAGGCAGGGAGTACTCATATTGAAGTCAAAACAAGAGGAGTGGGAGCTGACATTCCTCAGCATTCGGGAGATGGGTTCATTTGAGCCGTAATAAGAGGTTCGATGGTAGGGAAGAAAGAAGAGACGGGGATTCCGGGTGTTACGAGGGTAAGTGTTTAGAAAAATGGATTCGTTAAGGGCTGGACAGTCAATGGTACCTGTGAAGATTCGGTGAATGAAGAGAACATGCTTGAGTCGATAAGCTTGAGGAAATTCAGCTCACGGTCGCAAATAATCCCAAGGTCCCGGATCACCTCAACGGTGGAAATGATTTGACCGTTTAGAAGATAGTAGATAGGAGGAGATTTGATGCGTTTACGTGAGAAGGTTATTGATTGGCACTTGGAAACATTTAGTTCCAGGCAGTTTTTGGAGCACCATATTGAAAAATTGAAGAAGAAATGATTCGGTAAAACTTAGTATCGACCGCATAGAGAGAGATAGAGGAGTGTTTGATGATCATTTCAATGTCGTTAATACTGAGAATGAAGAGGAGAGGGCCTAAATGGCTGCCTTGGGGAACACCGAATGTAGCTAGAAAGCGGCTGCATAAGGTGGATCTAAACCGAACGCTGTAAAAATGGTTTTCTAAATAAGAAGAAATCCATCTCCACAGAATAGGTTCAAAGCCGAGGGTGGAAAGTTTAAAAAGAATAAGTTTATGAGAGATTTTATCGAAAGCTTTACTAAAGTCAGTTGAAATTACATCGACCTCCTTTCCATTCTCCAAGGCTGAGAGGGAAAATGAGACAAAGTCAACGAGGTTTGTTGTTGTTGACCTGCCTTTGAGGAACCCGTGTTGTCTAGGGGAAATGAGAGATTTGCAACGAAAACTTAAGTTTTCATACAATATGCTTTCGAAAATTTTGGGTATATGCGATAGTTTAGCGATGGGACGATAGTTTTTCACTTAGGACCTTTTTTGTGTATAGGGGTTATAAACGCCGTTTTCCAAGCTTGGGGGAAAACTCCAAGGGATATGGACAAGCTAAAAATTTTTGAGAGTGGAAGGGAAAGAATGGCGGAGCATTTCTTAAGAAATATGGCAGGTATACCATCGGGGCCAGGAACATACTCATCATTTAGATGATTTAACTTTTCTTCAATTAGCTAGGAGTCAAAGAAACGTGGAAGGAATGGATCAAAAGAAAAATTCGGTAAAAACGAGAAATAATCTGAATCAGGAACAAAGAATCATCTGTGAAAGACTGTTTGAAGTAATTTGCGAAATAGTTTGCTACGGCGAGTGCATCGGATGAGGTTTCGTTATTGAAGGAAAGGGAGGAAGGGTACCCGTCAGATTTTCTTTTGTGGTTGACAAATTAATAAAAAGACTTAGGGTCATTTATAATGTTAGATTTCATTTCGATTAAATAGCGTTGGTAAAGGGTGTTGAAAAGCTCACAGAAGTGTAGATAAGAGCCAAGGTAAGCTGAATAGTCAGTAGCAGATCGAGTACGAAGGAAGATTGTGCACAATTTGTTCCTTTTGTTTCTTAGAGTACGGAGCCTATGGTTATACCAAGGTGGGGAAGTAGAAGAAGCTTTGAGTCTGGAAAGGGGAACGAAAAGGGATATAGCTTTATGTATTTCACTGTAGAACGCGGATGTGGCATCTTCTACAGTTAAATTATCAAAATTAAAGTGAGTTCTATTGAGACAATCATTAATTTTCCTAAAGTTTGCTTTGTGGAAATCGTATGAAGCTGGAGGTACGGACGGGTTAGATGGTTTTGAAGACCGGAGAAAAAATGAGAGAAGGAGAGGAGGGTGTAGGTTATCTATGGTTGGAAGAAGCAGGGGTGAAAGTGAGATTGAGGAATTAATGGGGTCTGTTGTAAATACAAGGTCAAGTTGTCTACCCATGTAGTTAGAAATTCCACTTACTTGGCAGAGGCAAGAGTCTGCAAGACGATCAACGAACAGACATTCTTTGGCAGGAGCAATATAAAACGATTGGTCGTCTGACAAAGTCCAGTTTAGATACGGCAGGTTGAAATCACCGAAAATAAGGATCTCATCATGAGGTTCGCATAAGTCTGAAATGTCATCAATTGTTTTGATTGCAAATTCATAAGATTTGAGGGGTTGCGATGGTAAAATGTAAAAGCAGATAACGTAAAGCGATTTATGGGGTAGTGTAATTTTAATTGAGACAAAGTCAAGGCTTGGGGAGGAGGATGTTGAGAGAAGAGATGAGTCGATTGTATTGGTGACAGCTATCAGGACACCACGACAAGGAGAATCATCAGTGTCGCGGTCTTGATCGTCATCTCGATAAACATTGAAAGTAGAAGGGAACAGTTCCTGGTTGTTAATGCTAGGGATAAGATTAGTTTCAGTCAGGGCATAGACTTCAAAAGGCAAAGCGTGGGATTGTAGAACGACTGCTCTTGTTTTTGATCGAAGACGTTTTGATAGTAAAAGGTAAGAGGTAGATTACTAACGAAAAAACTTATCATGGTCAGCTCTACTACGTTGAAGGTGGGATATTCGTATAATTATAAGTATAAGATTTCACCTATTAAAGTTTACCTACACCAGTTGTTCTAGTTTTTGCAAAACTGATGATAGCATTATGACTCGATGACGAACTTTTATTGTTCTAAGACGGGGGCATGTTTATATATTTATGCATAAATTCTTGTATGAAGGTTTTAACGTACTTAGGTATACCTAGTATCCTGTATGTTCTGTTCAAAATCACTTAAACTTCTTCAAATGTTGATGTTTAACCAAAGGCACTAACTTCAACATAATGTTTATAAATAAATATGATTTGCTTAAACACGGTCACACGCGACTGCTTGGCAGGCTCTAAGGATTTGTGTGACCACGAAATTCACCACACTCACTGCCAGCCGGCGAGTAATTAGCAGCGGCTGGCAAAGTTGAACCCGTCAACTTTTGGCTGCTAGCAGCGGCTGTTAAAATAGAAAAATATTGCGACACGTTCTATTTATTAAATTTTTCATTCAAAATTTGTGTCAAATATCATAAATAGGTTAAAAAAATAGAAACAAGGTTCAATAGCAATTTGAGTATGGTTTTCTGCAGCTGTTTGCTGAGAGAAGCTGTCGAGTAGCAGCCGATAGTGTGACCGGGGTGCAAGCCGCTGCCTGCTTCTGCTATTGCCCTGGTAAGAAGCGGCACAAGCAGCCCTGTGTGACCCGTGCTTTGGTTAAGTTTACAGAGTTTCAGAGACCTCTATGGAAAAACTAAGTGCAAATATACTTACTTTCTAGTGTTATAGCAAGTTCCCAACTTGAGAAAACGTCAAAGTTTTAAATTTTTAAGCAAATAAAACAAACGAGTAAAAATGTTCTTGAGTGAGTCTATATTATTTTGGTATTCTATTATCGGGTCATGCTCTCTCTCTCTCTCTCTCTGCTTATTTAAAACTTTTTTTTGAACAAGCAATATTTAAAAAAATATGAGATTATGACCCGCACCCAGAACGTTACCATAAAACAAAGCCACCAATTTTTCGTTTACATTCAAATAACAATTTTTCAATCTACAATTTTGTATATATTACATTTCAAAACTAACAGCTAGCACACACAAAAATCCAAAACTAAAACCAAAAAAGAAATCAAAAACACAACAATGTTACTCACATACGTACGTACAATATTTTTAAAGTTCTGATTCAATGTTTTTAATCCTAAATGGATTTAAAATCATTTTGACATTCTATCTATGAAAACTAAATGACATCATTGATTCGATGATTTAATAAATAATTATGTAATCTAGTTAGACTAGGAACCTTCACAAACATTAGCGGTAAGAGAATAATTGAAAAAAAAAAAATCTACAAATTTACACAATAGTCCAGTCAGTTGAAAACTTTATTTCACAAATACGTTTACTTATACCATCTTCCAAAACATTCTAAGATTTTTCTTTAAAGATAAAACGTTGTACCTAAGTATTTAAAAAGAGAACAAATATTTAACCACAAAAGGTGTAAGTTTTAAGCTCTTAGTCGATATAAGCGCTTTAAGCATATATGTATTTAATAAAACAAAAATTAGCTTTAGAAAGCTATTTCTTAAGTCAAGGTATTTATTTTTTGTTTCGTTTTTAAACATTTTGTTTTCAAATATCAACCAGATTCCGTTATTCCTTAAAAATGGATTTGCCACGGATACTGCAAGTAGTTAAAATTTCAGTTTTCATAAGCTGGAAATTGAATTCAATGGGCTTAGAGTGGACTCTTGGAAATGATTTGGAAGAAAAAAGGATAAGTCAAAACACGTCTAGCTAAGTTTGAGGAAACAATTTTTTTTGTATATATATATGTGTGTATATGTTACTACAGCATTATTGAAGTTTATACAAAGGCAAACATTGTTATTGAAGATATTCACATTATGTACATTTCTCGCGTCATCATTCTTACTATTTCATAAATTCTATTAAGATAAACCGTAACAAAAATAAAACATAAAAAAAAGAGTTCGAGAAAAAAAACAGTGTTGCATATTTATTTGTTGTAAGAAAAAGATAGACCAGACATACCTAGAAGTACAAATCAAATTTTAATTAATCATCAGCCTATCCTTTTATTTCTGAAAGCCAAAATTGGGTACAATTGATGTTTGTGTCTAAACCATTTTTATTATTTTTTGAATTTTACTTTCAGTCAGTTGCAGAACATTATGAGGAATTTAATTTCATAAGAAATTCATTGATAGACAAATTAAATACAAACATATAAATAATAAATTTTGGTACAATCCAATCTTTTTGGTTAACTCATAAAAGCTTTAATTCTCTCAGATAGAGAGAAAACCCGAAGAATGAAAATAAAATAGTATGAAATCATCGAATAAGGTTGTGGGAATATTTGATAATAATTAACTAAAACCATTAAGGTTTTTTAATTTTGATAAATCCATACTTAGAAAAAAATTGCAAAAAAGTGTTACGCTGAAACCCTTTACAACATTGGTACGGCTTGAGAATGTCTCCGAGGTCATTAACTGTCAACATTTATTCTGTTACGCATACGATCTACACTTTGAAGTTTTGCAGAGCACACAGAGTAGATACACGGTGTAGTGTGGAGACCGTAAAGACTCTACTGAAAGTGGATAGGCAAAATGTCTCGCCCAAAAAATGAAGGGTTTTCCAATAGGTATGATATGATTTTGCAGTGGGATTTCGGCCATTTGTAGTATGTCATGATCTGTCATTTGTTTTTTATTGCATTTAGGAGTGTTAACAATTTCACCATACAGAAATATACGCAAGAACAACGTTTACATATTATTCAATTTCATTATCAAAATAATCGTTCTCCTATTGCAACTTTTTTTTTCTATGATATTTATTTAGTTTCATTTGACTGGTGCGGTAAATAAACAAAACTGTCGATTCTGGTGCGATGCAAATCCACAAAATATTTATGAAAAACCATTACATTCACCTAAATTGACAGTTTGGTGTGGTTTTTGGGCTGGTGGAATCATCGGTCCGTACTTCTTTCAAATTTAAGCTGGTAACACCGTTACTGTCAATGGAGAGCGGTATAGATCGATGATAACCAACTTTTTATGGGCGAAATTGGAAGAAGTTGATATTGACAACATTTGTTTTCAACAAGAAGGGGCTACGTGCCACACAGCAAATGCAACAATTGAATTATTGTGAGAAAAATTTAGAGATTCGATTATTTTAAGAAATGGTGATATTGAATGGCCTCCAAGAAGTCGTGATTTAACACCATTTGACTATTTCTTGTAGGGTTATTTGAAGTCATTGGTCTTTCAAAATAAGCCGGATTCTCTTCAAGCTTCTCCAAGACTCGTAAAAGTCAATATTGATATACGACTTGATTTAGTCGAAAAAAGTGCTCGAAAATTGGGTTCATCGAACTTGTTGCTGCAAAAAAAGTCATGGTGGCCATTTGAATTACGTTTTATTTAAAACTTAATTGTATTGATTGAATTGCACATTAAATAAAAAATATTTGAATTTCCTTAGCAACAAGACTGTTTTTTTTTTTAAAGAAATCATATCACTCTTATTTGGAGAATCCTCTGTATCGTACTTTCACTGTAGCTCTAAACAGTCGCTCTACCGAGTGTTTACACTACTCAGATATTTTTCTAGCTCTTTTTTTTCAACACTGCACACAAAGCATAAAAAGTCTGAGTAAAGGGCAGTGCTCAAGGAGTATTTGTGCAAGTCTTTATTATTTTTCAATAAGTAGGTAGTTACTTGCCCCGAACATGAGCAGACTAAAATAATAATTTTGAGTTATTTCTGTTCCAGCAAGCAGTCAAGAATTTTACTGTTCCAGTAAGCATCAAAGAATTTTTTCAAAGTGTAAAATAACCATTAATTAAATCACTAGAAAATTGTATCTTTAAAGGGGGAAGCTGGTCTAGAATTTTGAAGAAACCGAATTTTTTTCTTAAAGGGTACTTAAGGGTCTTAAAAATAACATACCAAAGGATGGATGCCGGCAAAAATGTCTAAATGCCCAAACGCAGGCATCGCAGATTAAAGGTATATACGCATTTGATATGATTTTATGGTACTCAAAACTTTAAACGCGTTTTTCTCGAAATCACTTTTTATGAACTGGCCGAAGACATAACTCGAGCAAATCTTCACCGATTTATACGAAATTTTGACAGTACATTCGAAATACTTTTTCCGGAGGCGAACGTAGGATTTTTTTTATTTTGCATAGTTTTTTTTAATCAACAATTTTGTCGTTTTCTTATAGTGAAAATTTTAATGTTTTATTCAAACGTGTACAATTTCACGAAAAAAACAAAATATCGAAAAAATCCTACGTAACGTATCTTGTTGTTGTTATATAGAAACTAAAAATTTTCGGGATTTTGTTCCAGGACCAAAGTTAAGGAGGCAACATCTTCGGCCATGGACCCGTCTAAAAAATGAGGTGTCTCGAAGAAATGCTGGACAGTCGCCATTTTGAATTTAATTGACACGAAAAAATTTGTATTTGTATATTAAAACCTATATTATAAAACCTTTTTCACAGATTTTCGATTGATCTTTTTGTTGCCCATTTTTTCACGCCCATTTTTTCACGCTCTAGACCAGCTTCCCCCCTTAAGTAAACATACTGTCTAAGATCGAAAAGCTTTCCATTGAAATTAAGAAAAGTTGAATACCTACAGCCCCATAGGATATGTGGGAGGGGAGCTAAATCTTTCAGGAGGAATATCATTTAAGAAAGTTTTTAATTCTTTCTTACATAAAGTTTGTAAGCAAATAGTTCTAGAATCTAGAGGATAATGTTGCATCTGAACAAGTGGTGGAAACAGAAATTATTTATAATTTGAACTGGAAATGTATTCATGGCTTTAATTTGAACCAAAATTCAGAGAAATTGTTGAAAGACTACGCCTAGTTATGTATTGACAAAATAAACGGTGGGTTTTTTTTATTCATATTTTTGATATGTGTCTTAAGATCTGTTATGAGGGAGTTTGAAAATCTTTTTGATTATATTGATATGAATTGTTTAGGAATTATAAAACTCTTATGTCCAGTTTTATTATCAGGTATCATAGTATGATGATTTGTTCAGTTTTCAATAATATTAAGTATGAATTATGGACTGCAAATATTTTCTGAGTAATTAAGAAAATTTTTTGTTCACATATTTTCAAAACGGAGTGTAGGGAAGGGGAAATACCTCAAACGGAAAAGAATGTAAAGATATAATTTGTTCTGAAAACAATACACAGACTGTGGATGAGTTGAGGTTATTTAGAAAGTCAAACAATTATTAAGTTCAGCAGAACCTGATGATGGTACGAATTTAGGATAAAGGAAAACTAGACTAACTCCAAAATAGTTTTTCGCTTCAACCAAGCGAAAACGGTATCAGAAAGACTTAAGTGATGCCGGTTAGTACTTTTTTGTACAGTGTTGATAATTATCGAATTTAGTCCGATGAAAGTATTTTTATTACTTTTTTAGTATTTTATTTGAGTTGGTAAAAAAGAAATAAAGGGTTTTTTAACAGGGACAGCCAATGACGACATATTTCTTGCCGCTGCTCCTTTGACATTTCTCTCCAGTAAGGTTTGCCATTTTATGATGGAAAGATATACGAGCGGTATAAGGGATGATATGGACTTGGAGGACATGGGGTTCCAACAGGACGGCGGCGCGGCGGCGCCACAAGCCACACAGGGAATGTCACAATCAATTTATTGGAAACCAAGTTTGGAGAACGTGTTATCTCACGAAATGGTTCAGTCGCTTGGCCGCCTCGGTGTGCGATTCGACGTTAGACTATTTCCTGTGGGGCTACGTCAAGTCTATGCCAACAAGCCAGCGACGATTGATGAACTTCGTACGAATATTGAACGTGAAATTGCAGCAGTATCGGCCGATTTATGCTTAAAAACCGTCGAAACTTGGGTTCAGCGTCTGGACTTCTGCAAGCGTGCCCGTGGTGACCATGCAAAAGAAATTGATTTTTTACTTTCACAGGAATAAAGAATTTCATTGATGTGCAAAGCCGTTTTTGTTTTATTTAAAAAAAAGTTTTGTAGCGCTCTTATTCAAAAACCTGATATATTTAAGCTTTGCATTTCAATCACAAAACTAATAATAGCTTAAAATTGGAGTGAGTTTGAGCTATGCGAAGTTAAACTTACTTACTTTTGAAATAAATAAAAAAAAAATACTGAAGTTTTAGTGGCGGTATTAGGAACGTACCTAGTATTATAGAAAAAAATCCTTAAAAATGAATTCAAAGTGCTAATTTTCAAAAAAGCACAAACCATTTCAACCTGATATCACTTCAATCTTCCTGATATCGGTTTTGCTTTTTAGTGTTTTTAAAAATTTTCAATAGTCTAGCGGTGTTAAATATTCCGATCTTGGAGGTAACTCACAGGTTTAAGACTCGAATTTAGGTGTATGTTTCCAGAAATTCTTAATATCTTTATAAAAATGAAAAAAGGTTGAAGGTTATTTAAAAATTTTTAAATAGTTTTACTCGTAATAGTAAAAAAAAGTCAACAAATCTTTCCATCATATGTACCCAAATTTTAGCTCTCTCTTTTTCCCGCTCCCATGAAGTAACATATTTATTCAAACATAAGGTTTAACTGTATTTTAAGTTCATTTTGACAATCTAATTTGAACCTGAAGAAATAAGCCTAAAAACTATGCAGCCTTTTGAATGTCGAATGCCAGACAGCGATAGTAGCTTTTGTTATGAACAAAATACATTTTTACGACTAAAATTTTCCCTTTGGTAATTTTTATTTTATAAAACACTTAATTTAATAAACACCAAGATTTTTGCTATTAAATATGTTTGAAAAATTTAATTTGCAACTTATTGTTAGTTTTATATAAGAAAAGTATTTCTAGTCACAAAAATCTAACGCCCCAAAAGAGACAGGGTTGTATGAAGTAAATTAACAATGAAATGAGAACCTAAAATTGAAAACTTTGTACAGATTGTGTTTAAAAGAAATGTTTGAGTTCCTGTTTTTGAGGTTTTTGCTTGATGATATATTAACTTATAGTTAGAAAAGTTTGATTGTTCATGATTGATTGTCCTAAGAACTACAGAACCAATTTTGAGTGAGTTTTTTTTTATCAAAGTAAGGTACTCATGACACACTTAAATCAAGATTGATTATAATTAACAATAATACAGAACTCTGGCTAAACTTTCTAAATTAATACTGCAGAGCCATAGCAAAAATTGGGTCAAGAAATTCGGTTTTAACTTTTTATTGCATGGGCTTGCCTGTGTTTGGGTATGAATTTGTTATTAAGAGGCTCTTATCGGTAGCATACATACAATAATTTTAAAATGTACCTATTCACATCTCTCGCATGCGGGACTTATCCGATCTCGAAGAGCTTATTTATTTATGTTGGTACTCCCTGATTGTATTTATAAAGCAAAAAGGGATTTCATTGCGCATTCTTTAGCATGCACAAGAAGACAAATACAATAAAGGTATTTGCAATGCCGCTAAGGCGAACGTTTTTCGGTATTGAATGATGCTATGTTTGGAATGTCAAAATTTTAAATTCGAAATATCTTGGTTGTTGTGTTTATAAATATTTACGAAGGAATCTACTTGAGTCTTAAATGAATAAATTGCTATAGGTATTCTGCATTTAAATTCTACTTCTGAGCCATGGTCCGTTTTAATTTTATTTACAAGTTTTGTATATGGTTGTTTAGTACTTATTTTTAAAAAACAGACACAAACTCCTCATGGGAGTGATTTAATTGATGATAATTTAAAAATATTTAAAGCTATTAGGTCAAAAGCTCGTTTCTCCTCCGAAAAACGAAAAATGCCTTCTCTTTTCATTAAAACCACTAATATGGAATCTCAAGTCTACTAACGCATGTTTTTGTTTGTTTTGCTGCATTTGAACTTTGAATATAAGAAAAATAAAATAAAAATAATAATTATAATTAAATAAAAATGATATCCTTAATAGATTCATACTACCGAGTGGCATTTAAAATAGTAAGAATGATACACGAGTCCTGCGAGCGTCGCCTTTGGCTCTTCGAGCCATACCGTACTGTCACATGCTGCCTTCTGTACTATTTGATGACCCCTTGTTATCCATCATGCCACTTACACCATCTTCATCTTTTATAGCACCGGCTGCACGACTTGAGAGGCCAGTGAAATCTAATTTGTACTAGAAAATAGAAAAAATCACAAATTAATTTATTAGTTAAAATGTAAGTTTTGTCAGGCACAAGGTCGTACGTGTTTATGGCTTTTTAAAGGTTAGTTGTTAGTTTAGCAAGTAAAGCCTAGCCACCCAATGGCATCAGCCAGCATTTGAGAAGTTAAACTTCAAAACTTTTATAAAAGAATATAAAATGGAGGCGTTTTCAATAAATTTTTTTTTTTCAAGTGTGAAAAGTTTAAATGTCTATGATTTACGATTAAAGTGAGACAACTTGTAATGACGATATCAATTTCCGGATAAGCGTAGGTAAGATGAAGTGGGTGTAAAATTCTGACACCTTTTATGGTCGAAAAATACGGATTTTTGGAGTCTAGTGAAGAAATTAACTGGAAGAGTAAATATGATAAATCGGAATTTGAGCCCAGATATTCTTAACAATGATTATTAGAGAGATCTTCTTAATCCCGGAGGAATAATACATTCCTTCCAATATGCTGTCCCAGGGATCCAAAATGAAATACTACAAGAAGTGAGTCAAGCACTCAACTGTATAAAAAAGGGCAAAGCACTGGGTCCAGACACCATTCCGGTAGAATTTTATAGGTTAGGTTAGGTAAAATGGGCTGACGGTTGATCTTATTACCATCACACTTAGATCAATGTAGATCCATTGTGATACCCTGGCGTATTGTAACGTCCTAGAAACCTATGATTTTATGTCTGTTCAGTATTTAACCATTTTGTGGCCTTAGTGAAGATTAACAGGCTGCTTTTTGGAGCGTCTGATAATTCTTCTAGTTCATTTAAAAAGTAATTTCCTAGAAATTTTTTCCTAGTATGACAGAGTGCTGGGCATTGACAAAGGAAGTGACTAGTGTCCTCATGTTCATCTTCGTCATTGCATCCTCTGCATAGGTCATCGGTGCAAAGACCCATTTTCTTTTTGTGATAACCTAGTAGGTTATGTCCAGTTATGATACTGATAAGTATTCGCAATGAAGGTCTATTCAATGATAGCAGCTTTTCAGATGCTTTCTTATCATATTTCGGCCATAGTTTCCTGGAAGTAACACAGGAATCTAGGCATTCCCATCTTTCATTGGATTTTCGCATTATTTTGTTACCAATGATTCGTTTCATTTCACAGGGTGGGATCCTGATTGATTTATCAATGAGAGAAGGGTCAAGTGCTGATCCTTTCCTCGCTAGTTCGTCCGCTTTTTCGTTTCCCGGTATACCACTATGACCGGGGACCCAGCAGAGTCTAACGTTATGCTGTGTGCCAAGAACCCTTAGCTCTTCGCGACAGCAAGAAACAAGCCTTGATTTGACAAGAGTGGCAGAAATCGCTTTTATTGCTGCTTGGCTATCAATGAAAAAAGTGATATCAGCATGTGATAGCGCCATCATGGACACCTGTTTTGCAGCGTTTGTAACTGCCAAGATCTCGGCTTGGAAGACGCTGCTGTGATTAGGAAGTCTGAAAGAACTGGCAAGTTTTAGGCTTTCTGAAAAGAAACCTGCCCCTGTTCCAACTTCCATTTTTGAACCGTCGGTATAGATTGATATAGACGTCTCGTTCAGGTAAGGTGTTTCATTCTCCCAATCCTGTCTATTGGGGAAGCTGGTTGTGAAGGATTTTTTAAAGTCCAGGTATGGAGTTATGTAATCCGTGCAGATGTTGTTTTCTGCGTATCGCGATAATATCTGTGCGTGTCCTGTTTGGCTGGTTTTCCAAACATTACACTAGTCTAAGTGCACTGTTTGCTGCCGCTTCTTGAACATAGAGATCAAGAGGTGTGAGATTGAGGATTACTTCCAAGCTCGCGGTTGGTGTAGTTCTCATTGCACCAGTTACGCAAATACAGGCTGATCTTTGTACTTTGGTTAGGGTTTTTAAATGCGTGGATTTTTCCAGCGCCTTCCACCAGACCAAATTGCCATAAGATAGGATAGGTCTTACAATGGCAGTATACATCCACAGGATGATTTTGGGATTTGGTCCCCAGTTTTTGCCAAAAATCCTGTTACACGAATACAGTGCTATCATAGATTTTTTGTATCTTTCTTGTATATTGGGACCCCAATTTAGTTTTTTGTCTAAAATCACTCCCAGGTATCTGGCTTGATCAGAGATCTTAAGAGGGGTTTTATTTAGTCTTGGTAACTCAAAAGTAGGTATTTTTCTTCTATTTGTAAAGAGTACCAGCTCTGTTTTGAGGGGGTTAACTGCAAGGCCGCATCTTTTTGTCCAAGCGCTTACCTTGGTTAGTGTATAATTCAATTGTGCGCTAATAGTGGAAGGGAATGTCCCCGTTGCCAGAAGAGCTAGATCATCGGCATAGGCGACCACTTTTACGCCATCATGTTTGAGAGCTACGAGGATCTCATTCATGACTAGGATCCAGAGCAGGGGTGAGAGGATACCTCCTTGTGGGGTTCCTTTTGACACACACTTTTTCAAGTTTGCACCTCCCAGTTCACTGTGGATCTGACGTTTTGTTAGCATATTCATGATCCAATTTGTTATTGTTTCTTCAACTTCTAGATCATTTAGGGCCTTCTTAATTGCACTGTTCTGTACATTGTTGAAAGCTCCTTCAATGTCTAGAAAGGCTGCCAGAGTGTATTCCTTGTCTTGCAGCGTTTTTTCTATGGTTCTTACTACACAGTGAAGTGCTGTTTCCACACTTCTTCCTTTTGTGTAAGCATGTTGAAAGGTGGATATTACTTCCGGTTTCATAAAGCTACGGATATGTAAATCAAGTAACCTTTCAACAGTTTTCAGTATAAAGGAGGTCAGACTTATAGGTCTGAAGTCTTTTGCTTCTGTATGGCTGGGTTTGCCGGCTTTCGATATGAAAACGACTTTAACTTCCCGCCATATTTTGGGAATGTAGCCCCATATGAGGAATTTTATAAGAATGGCTCGAACTTGCTGAAAATGAAGCTCTTAATGAACAAAGTCTTTGAAAATGAAATGGCACCGCAAAGATTCAAAGCAGCATTGATTTTTCCGATAAACAAGAAATGATCATTAGCTAACCCAGAAAACTATAGGGGAATCTCGTTCCTGAATACATCATAGAAAATTTTTACGGCGATCCTCAAAAAACGGCTGGATGAATGGATAAGGCAGAATAATATCCTGAAAGAATACAAGGCAGGGTTGAGATCAGGTTACTCTACAGTAGATCAACTGTTTGCCCTTACAAGCATTGCGGAATCGTTCCAAAATCAAAACAAAAAACTTCACACCTTTTTTGTTGATTTCAAGGCAGCTTTCGACTCCATTGACAGAAATGCGTTGCTTTATAAGCTGTACTTGAAGCAGTGGCGGATTAAGGCTTATTGCCGCCCTAGGCCCTGTCTGATACGCCGCCCTTTTTGATCAACAAAATTCTATATATTTTGAATCACAATTGTTATTAAAATATAGTTTTTATTTTCTACACGACTCATAATGCGAATCATTAGAGAGTGCTCTATTTTTATTCAAATATAACACTAGTTTACACGGGTTTCATACCCCAGCTGAAAATTGTTATTTTATTGTTCATTTGGATAGAATTATCAAAAAAAAACAACAAAAATTTTCTGTCACGTCTGGTTCAAGAAATATTTATTTATTTAACGGAAATACATAATTTTGGTATTAATACAAAATAAAATTAAAAATGACTAGTTTTTGCCTTCTTTTTATAGTCATTTGAATCAGTTTCTCTTATAATAGACCAACAGTAATCCCCTAACATGTTTTCATCCCAAAATCCTTGATGGCGTTCTTCAAAAACCTTTAAGTCCTGGTGGAAACGTTCCCCTTGTTCGTCACTCATACTTCCTAAGTTTTCAGGAAAAAAATTCAGATGCGAGTGCAGGAAATGAATCTTTAATGGCATGTTCACTCCCATTTGTTGAAAATTTTTCAATAAATCGGTAACAATTTCTTTGTAATTGTCACTTTTTTTATTTCCCAAAAAGTTTTCCACAACCATTTTGAATGATTTCCAAGCAGATTTTTCATTAACAGATAAAAGGCTTTCAAACTGAGAATTTTTCATAATTTTACGAATTTGTGGACCAACAAATATACCCTCTTTCAGTTTTCCCTCTGTAATGTTTGTAAAGATTTCTTGTAAATACCGGAAAGCATCACTGTTTTTGTCAAGCGCCTTCACAAAATTTTTCATTAGCCCCAATTTGATGTGTAAAGGGGGTAGAGTGATGTTATTTGGATCTACCAACAGCTCGTGTTTAATGTTCATTTTGCCCGGAATATACTCATTCCGAATAGGCCATTCTTTTCTTACATAATGATCTTCTTTCGCTCTACTGTCCCACAAACAAAGAAAACAACAGTATTTTGTGTAACCACCTTGCAATCCCAATAACATACCGATGACCTTGAGGTCGCTGCACACTTTCCATTGATGTTCTTTATACTTTATTAAATTAATTAAAATACGCATCGTTTCATAGCTCTCTTTACAGTTCACTGCGTGTCCTATTGGTATGGACGGTTTCTTATTTCCGTTATGTAATAAAACAGCTTTTAGACTATACTTCGAAGAGTCTATGAATAAGCGCCACTCTGTTTTATCATAGGTTTGATTCATTGCTTCAAAAAGTCCCGGAATATCAGTACAATAACAATATTCACCATCTCTTTTGAAAAATTCTGAGTAAACTTTGCTTCTGTTTCTATAAAACGTAACTTTTGTGCCAGGTAGTAATAAGTTCCATTGTTGTAAGCGGGAGCCAAGAAGCTCTGCTTTAGATCTTGATAACTGTAAATCTCTCATTAGATCATTTAATTCGGCTTGGCTTATTAAATGTGGAATGTTTTCTTTGAGTGAGAATTCGTCGGAATCACTAGAAATCGATTTGAATTCAACATCACTTTCATTGTCATCTAGTATATTTGCACTCGAATGACCGGGACAAACTGGATGTGGTAGATCTTCCGAATGTATGATGGGCTTAGTAACAGACGGAACTTCAGCATATATAATACTTGCCTTATTTTTTTTATTATATCCCAATGTCTTCGTACCACAAAAGTAACAATCATTTTCATGATTACTAGGTTCTCTCCATAGCATTGGTGAACCAAATGGAAGGTGAACGTTTTCTCCTGATAACCACTTGAGTAAGACGATTCTACAGCTTTCGCAAAACACATGAGGCACCCACTTTTTGTCTTGGTTTACAACAGGAAATCCAAAATAATGAAGATATGCACTTTTTAACGAATCTACAATGGGTCTTTTCTTTTTTGAAAATATAAACTGTCCACAAACATAACAAAAACGATCAGAACTTTGTATACACTTTCTATTCGACATTTTTAATCAACCCGAAACAAGATAAACTGTCGTTTGAAGCGAACGAACAAACAATAAACTGTCGTCACCATGTTAGGTCGTTAAAAAAAATATTTGACTGCAGGAAAAAATTGTGACGTGATAAAATATTTCTGCTAACACTTTTAGGTTTGAGGAAGGTAGATGAACATATTTATATACATTCATTTCGGGATATTAAAAAAAAGTTAAATTTTGTAAACTAGTGAATTAGTAAATAATACAAAAAAGTGTTTATTAAACTCGAGCTAGCATAACAAATAAAAGTAACCATTTTTTTCAAATTATAATGTATTACCTAGTTTGTAAATCTCTTCTTCTTGACTTTTGTCCGAGTAAAAGCATCAACTATGTCACTATTATCAATTTATTGAACTAGTTGAGCTTGAGTAGACAATAATGCAAAAGCATTAAGTCTATCTTAGCCCATACTTGCGCGTAAAAAATATTTAACCCTTTTCAAGGTAGAAAAAGATCTTTCTCCTGAATAATTGGTAGCGGGAATACTCAAAAAAATACGCAGAGCAATGTCTACCTTCAAATAAACAATCTCGAAGATTTTGAGAATGCATGCCATTATATATTTCCTGTGCGTATATTTCTTGTATATTTCTTGTACGCTCCATCTTCCGTATTTGCAAGGGATACGGATACTTTGTAACTAATTTATTCTCAAGATTTTTCAGTTCTATATGTATGTCAGGTAAATTATCAAAAAAACTAAAATTTTCGTAAAGTTTTTGATAAGCACTTTTACGTCCGGCCAAGTATCGGTTTAAAGTATCTAAAATTCGGTAATACACATTGGTGCGAAAGTTTTCGTGACCAGATGAAGGTATTGTTTCATTCACCCGTAACTCATCTGCCTGAATTTTTCTGGTTTTCTTGCGATCTGTATCATAACGATAATTAACTTGAACTCCAGACAGTGGTTTTGCTTTTTCTTCATATTCAGAGCATTGTTTGTCCCTCATATCTTGAAGAAATAATGCCAAAGAACCATAAATTTTTACTACAGATGATAAATTCGCATGAGATTCTTGAAGTTTCTTACTTGCAGCACTGAAACCATCTAAAATAACATTATGAACCATGACCAAAATTGCCGTTTCTAGATGCTGTAATTTTCGCTGCAATCATGTAGCTTCAGATCGCGTATTTCTTATGGAAACGCCTACCGGTCGTAGACAAAAAGCAAGAAACTAAGTAACCAACTTTGAGACTTCTACTTTTTAAACTGCACTCGTAAAACTGAAATGATTACTGCGACTCGCTTTCGAAAAAAGCATTATTTTGTAAAACTTTAAATTGCAATATTTTTGAATCGCGTCGTTCGATATTGATCCGCTTGGCGGCATTCGGCGCAATTTCTAATGCACAATCGATATCTCAATCGGTTGATTCGTTCTTGAGATATCGTGCGACAAAACTATTGCTTACACACACACACACACACACACACACACACGGCGGGACATCACGCTGAAACTACTCAGAATAGCTCCCTAAGACCTCAAAATTTGAAAATCCGATAAGAACTCGATTTTTGAAATTTTTAATATGTAAGAGTAATCTCACCAAATATACAAAAGTGAAAAAATATTTAGTTATTCGCAAGGAAGCTTATCTATTTGATTGTTTCTTTTTTATAACTTTATTTTATAAAATTAGACTATAATTGATTCCATCAAAATATTAATAATGCACCCTCAAATTGAAAAGTCAATGAAAAAATAAATTATATTATAGTCCATAGAAAAATTTTAATGAATTTAAAAAAAAAACAGAGCCAATTTAAAAATAAATTTTTGGTATATTTCTACGGCTCTTAAATTTTAACGTTCTGAAAAATTTGCCGCTCCCCAAATCGTGCCGCCCTAGGCCCGGGCCTCACGGGCCTATGCGGTAATCCATCACTGACTTGAAGGGAGTATCGCTTAAGTTAGGAACAGTCTAACAAAACTTATACACAGGGAACGAAGCAGCTATTTGGAATGGAGAAGAGATGTCAGACTGGTTCGAGATAAAATCAGGTGTGAAACAGGGATGCACCTTGAGCCCAACATTGTTTTCGGTATTTATAGATGATCTGCTGGATGGACTTCCGGGGGGTGTTCTTTATGCAAATACATGCATAAAGGGATTGATATTTGCGGATGATATGGTGTTGTTAGCTAGCTCCTCTGAAAGTCAACTAATGATAAACCGGCTTGGAGACTACTGTAAGCTCTGGTAATTGATAGTGAACCAAGAAAAATCCGAAGCAATGATTTTTAAAAAAGGAGGTGGTAGAAGAAGTCGAAAGGACAAATGGAACTACAACGGCGGAGAATTAGAACTGGTGAATGAGTTCAAGTACTTAGGTGTGCTTCTTTCGTCAAACCTCAATTTGAGTAAACACCTCAACGAAAAACTAGTAAAGGCAAAAGCTGCAATCAATGCGACGTGCAAAGGATGTTTTTCAAGTGGAGTAATTGTTCATAGCAGTAAATATAGAGTCGTTGAAGCAGTGGCTGATATAAAACGAATTTTCAATATTCCTGCTAATGCCCCAAACTGTCTGTTGATGATCGAAACAGGACTTTTACCCTTTATAAAAACATTAAAGTTGCTATTGAAGGTTATGAAAATGGCGGATACAAGGCTTCCAAAAATAGCGGCGGTAAAAGCGGTGGAAAACAAGACAAGCTGGTAAGCGGAATGGATGGATCTGGTGCTTCAATGCAAGATGGATGTTGATCTTAGCATTGGAAATGTAGATAACTGACGTTCAATTTTATATCAGCTGGTGGAGAAAGTTGATGAACTGAAGCTACTGGAGTAAGAGAAGAAGCAAAAGCTTTGGTCGCTTGGACCAAAATTTGATAGGAAAAAACTATTACCATGATAAAAACAGTGTTCAGGAATATCAATGATGATGAGGTTGAGAGGTGAAATTATAAACCTGAATTACGTACCACATAGGGAAGATCTACCATGTCTTTGTGATCTATGCAACAGGAGAGAACGAGAAGATGTCTTACATTACATTGGGAAATGTCCAATATTAAGTGAAGTGAGGCGTTAGGTATTCGGAAAAAACTACCTTTCGCTTTCGGACGAAGAGAGTATAAAGGAGTTAAACGAGCTGAATGTGGAAAAACTTTTTAATTTTGTCAAAAATGCGCTAACTTATAGGAATAAAATAAGGAGTGGGAACTTTTGATACAACTTATTTATTGTAATTTTTAGATGATCTACGGCGATCATGAATAATAGTCGATCGGGCAGACGGCATAATGCCATGCATATATGTTTTTGTGTTATTTTAAAAGTAGTAAAAAATCAATTTGAATAAATAAAAACTATCTAATCTAATCTACTTTTAAAAAGGTTGACAATTTCGGACAATGTTGAAAAAGAAGTAGAGTGGGTTGATAGCAGCTGAGATCAAGGTGATCAAATTGACGTTTAAAACACAAGACGAACAAACAATTGACGACAGAGTGCGAACGTCATAAAAAGACTGTATCATACAACGTTCCGACAACGACAGCAGCTTTTGGTTGAGCTCAGATATAGAACAATCCTAAACCGAGAGGCTTGTCGAAGCAAAAATTATGCTATTGTTGGCTTTTTATTTAAATGAAAAACTTAAAAAAAAAAAAGAATTTTATGTTTGAACGAGTCGCAAAACTAATCCAAAAGTATAATTTGTACTTAAATAAGAGCTAAGACATTTATTGGATTAGAAAACGCTGACCTATATTTGCATGGCTTATTTATGTATTTATTTACTTTTTGTTTTTTTTTTTTACTTTATTTATGTATTTACTTTACCTAATTGATTTTTGTTAGTTTTTAAATAATGAGAGATATATGCCACCGTATTTATAAAGAAATTCTAGATGCTGAGTAAGCTAATATTTCTCGAATCGACACATTCTATATGGTTTTTCCTTCACTCAAAGGTGTGTTAGTCTAATCATCCTCCATCCTCTAAACTTTTTTTTTATAAATACGGCTGCCTCTCTGTATTTCTTTCTTCAAAAACTTCACGTACGACCTCTCATATTGCAGTCAATATTTTGATTAACCGAAAAAACGTTTTTGTCATTGTACCTAACTGTTTTATAATTTGAACTTACCTTATTGGCACATTCTAAACATTCTGTCACCACTTTATTTATCACGTTAAGTAGGTTTTTTGTTTCTCGCATTACATGATCAACTTTAACAAAAGTTGCCGCTCGTCCAACAGTGTGATCTTTCACGGTAAACTGCAATGATTGAACATATGTTGGAACTTTGTCTAAATGATCAAGCAGTTCCTTCTTATTATCCCCAGCAGGAACCTGAAAATTTAACATATGAATTCAATTGATTAATTTTTTTCGATATAATAAACCAAATTGTTTGCTTGGGTGATTGTTTTTTCAAAAAATTAACTATCGTCATGTTGTTGAAATAAACCGAACCCAAAATACCTTCATATATTTTAGAAAATACAACATACATTTTTACATACCAACACTAAACATTTATTTTGGTTAATCCTCGAAGGAGTCTCTAACTAACTCTAAGACATGCTAACCATCACCCCACGGGTACCCTCAGGCAAGGAGGGCACGAATTGACTCTTTGTACTACCTTTCTTGTGGTTCTCACCCGTGACTTACATAGGGTTTTCCAAAAGGGACTTAACAACTTTGAATTGAATTTGAGAACGAACCCTTCACTAATCGTAATCATCAAACAGTCATTGTGAATCTTTTCAGCATAAGCTCAACATTTTCATCCTTTCGAGAACGAGCAACGTATGCAAATTATGAAATTTTTTTTTACTGAAATGCGGAGTCCGGAGACCGCAACATTAAGAGCGCGTTAACGCATTAACTCCAATTGTCGGTTGTAATTCTTGCTCTAGTAGACAGACAAGAATAAGTTTAAGTCTACATATAGCTGCGAGTAAAATAATAGCAGTGCATCACCAAATAAAAAAGAATTAAATATGCCGATAGATTTACCGTTAATTCGAATATGTTGCCAGAGAAAACAAATGTTGGTAAACATGTTTACGCAAACAACCGTTTTGAAAAAAATAACACTCTGTACCTACAAGAAACAATATAATATAAAATAGGGCACTGCTATTATTTTACTCGCAACTGTATGTACATATGTACATATTCGTTGTGTGATGTGGCCGTGTTAGTGAGACAACGTGTTTGTTGAAGTGTTAAAAATATCGTTGCCGTTCAGGCGTCCCACATAGGAGTATTCGGATCGAAAACCTGGACAAAAGTCGATTTTCTTAAAAATAAGATTCCGATTCAAACCAAGCTCAAAGTTCACTCTTTATTTATTTGCATTTTTTTTCTAATTTTTGGTTAATCTGGTGAGTATTGTTTAAAGAGTGATTGTGAGTGGGTGTGATTACAAACATAAAATTTTAAAATGGAAACTTCATTTCCAGGTATCAATTAATTTTAAAGAGTAGTTGCAGAAATATTAATTTCTTTTTTTGTTTGGTTAAATGACAGCAGTGGTAAAATATTCTTCCACATGGTGATATTTTTCATTGTGTTAAAAGTCAACAGCCTTATTCATAATCGCATTTTAAAGATAATCAGATGATAAAACAGAAATTCTTATTCATAATAGATAATCAGCCTGATAATATGGCAAATAAAGATAATCAACGGTATTATTATTATGAATAGGAAGCTGATTAAAAAGATAATCAGTGTGTATCTAGTCAGCCGATCATCAGTGTATTATCTTTTTATTATGAATAAGGCTGACACTGATTATCTTTTTAATCAGCTTCCTATTCATAATAATAATACCGTTGATTATCTTTATTTGCCATATTATCAGGCTGATTATCTATTATGAATAAGAATTTCTGTTTTATCATCTGGTTATCTTTAAAATGCGATTATGAATAAGGCTGAAGGTGTTTTACTTAAGAAAATAATTTGTCCAGGTTTTCGATCTGTATACTCCTATGTGGTCCGTAACAAACGATCGAAATCTCACGAGTCCAATTGGGTCCAACGATTCGACGGCTGCAAACGTTCCCGTAGTGGCCGTATGAACGAAGTCGAAGTTCAGTCAATGGAGTGTTCGCGTTAGCAACCAAAACCGCTCAAACTATCGGTTGACTTAATTTTGCGGTCTGCGGGGGCTCTAACGGTCAAATTGACAAAGTTTGACAGAGGAGTGGTGTGTTTCTGAGGCCAAAAATTACGGTTTACAATAATGTGGTATGACAGTAATATCCATAGTCTTATCATTTTATATCAACGAATAAAGACCAGCGACGAGATAAATTATTCCGTCTGTAAATTTTTAAGTTTATTTTTAAAAATATTTGTTAGAATCGTGTTAATGCTAGCATTCAACTTGTTCTCACTTTCCGCAGTGAATATAAGAAGAATAAATTATTATTATCTCTGCAGAAAAATATGCCAAAACACTTTGACAGTTCTGCTGATATAAAATCATTTGATTTCTGCGGCTTAACTGGGTTGTCAGGCGGTGCTTGAATACACCTTACAATCACTGAGAAGTTTCCATTCTGTGCTAATAGTTGTAAGATGCCTTTAGTCAATCAAATCAATTTTCACTGCTCCGGAGATAACCAACAAAAGCACAAAATATCCAAATTGACTATTATCATCCGAATTCAATTATAAATACCTATCATTTTCTTTCCTCATCTACATCATTAATCTTTCGAATTTTTGGATTCGACGCACTAGTTTTAATTATACGAGTAATTGTATTTCTAATATCAATTCATTCAACATTGCGATGTTTCACCATGTATTACTTTAACTTGCGTATCTAAATTGCAGATGTATTGGTGAGGTGTAAAGGCCCTCTCTCTCTAGCTGAAGTCTGTATCTTGTGGGTTGTGGAATATGGAAAAATTGAAACGTCATCTTTTCTGTAGGGAAGTCTAATATCTATCAGACACTTTATCAGGAACTTTTTTTTGGGAAACCCATTAATTGAAATTTAATTTCCAAACGAAGCATTTCATTTGCTGATATTGACATTTTCATTTTGCCACTAACATACAAAATATCGGCTCTTCGTATAGCTTAATAAAATAAACTAATAAATATAGCAAAATTACTTGGCATGATAATCAATAGTTAGCGCCAACACTCTGACAGCATATTTTTTTGATTGTAGTGTTTTTTCCTTTTATGATAACGAATATGAATAATACTCTCGGGAAAAAACGCGAAAGAAGTGTTAACTTTATTCCAGCGGAAACCGCAAGACTTATAGATCTCGTTTCATTGAGAAGATATATAATTGAAAACAAAAAAAGTGATGGTGAGACATGGAAGAGGAAAGAAAGAGCATGGAAGGCAATCGAAATAGAGTTTAATCGCAGCAACATTGGTGGCACCTACAGAATGGCAAAGCATCTTAAAATAAAATACGAAGCACTTAAACGAGACACTAGGAGAAAAACAAAATTTGTAAAAACCAAGCCTTTAGATGCTGTAGAGGGTGTTGAGGGTGGTATGAGAAACACATTTGCTTTGACATCAGTTGAAGCAAAAGTTAAAAATATGATTTTACCGTTTATAGAAGGGAATGAGACTATTTACGACTCTGATCATCAATTCAAAAATGATAGTAAGTTTAAAAAAAGCAGGATTCATATATAATATACATATTCTAGATTTAGTTACGTAGGCTGTAGTTGCTTATATGTATTTAGTAAGTATCGAATACATACTTAATATGCATATTTTTAGCATCAGGGGTTGTAATAATAGGACAACACTCGGATGACGAGCTACTACTTAAAAAGGAATGTATTATTGAAGATGAATCCATTTCTGAGCCTGACGTTTCAAAAAGTGATATAGAACAAATAGAAGCAGAGAATAACTGGACAAATTGGAAAACTAAACCTTCATCATCCTTCCCTTCGAAGCATCCGGCGGCAGCTTCAAGTGAGTTTAAAATTTTATTTGTGTATTTGATCGTTTTTTTAAATTATAAAACTAGAATTTTAAAAGCTATACAAATATTTATGTACTCGTATCTAACAAAACATACCTATCCAAAGAGTGCAGCATGATACTTATTTAGTCTAAAGCATAGTACACTGCTTATGCGAATCTTGAACGAACACTCAGCAGAAAATATTGGGGTAAAGTATTCGCCACAAGTAAAGGGTCGCCACAAAGCGTTTTTTGAGATACCTAAAGTCGCCCTGAATGTCAAAATGAGTATTTTTTGAGCCTTGGGTTCTTTTCAACTCGCCATAGGTTTTTGCAGTGGCGAGTTTAGGTAATGAGCAGGGCTGTCAAATGGCATGTAATTTTTTTTCAAATGACAGGGATGTGTGGTGATTTTGTGGTTTAGCGTTTTTTGAGGACTGGAAAACCAAGGTTTTTTTGACAACTCATAGGGTTGTCAAGGAAACCTGGGTCAACCCTCGGTAAAGTTCAACGAACGAACCTATTATCAGCAGTTTAGAAAAAGTGACAATTAAAGTCAAGTCAAAAGGGTCACAACACAAGAAGCAATAAAACAAATTAATATTTTTATCATTAAATAGGTTTGTTCGTTGAAGCCCTAGCGTCGCCCTGGGGTCGTCACAAAGCGATTTTTGAGAGACCTAAAGTCGCCCTGAATTTCAAACTGAGTGTTTTTAGAGCGCTAGAGTTGACCTGGGTTTGCCCTCAACTCGCCCTAGGTTTTGCTGTTGCGTTTTGAGGGCTGTCAAATGGGATGTGTTTTAATTCAATTGACAGGAATGTGTGGTGATTTTGTGTCAAAGCGTTTTTTGAGGACTTTAAAACCCAGGTTTATTGACAACTCATGGGGTTGGTTGTCCAGAAAACCTTGGTCAATCCTGGGTAAAGTTCAACGAACGAACCTAATGAGTTTACAAAGCTATGGAGAAGAATTACTTCTTTCGACAATAATTTGCTCATCATCTGCACTTTTCATGATGCTTTTGAAAAGGATGAGCAAACTTCCTCCAATTCGATTCAACCCATATCTACAGCAAAGGCAAACCAAAGGAAGTTTCACGACCGAAACTGAGTTTATGTCGCTTTTTTGCCTTTTCATCTTCGCATTCAATAAACTCATCCAAATGAAATTCTTAAATTTTCTATTTTACAGAATTCAATTGAAATGGCACAATAAATGCACAAAACAAAAAAAAAAGAATAGAACTGCCAAAGTTTTGCAAGCATTATAGGTTTCTTCGTTAAAGCCCTAGGGTCGCCCTGGGGTCGCCACAAAGCGTTTTTTGAGAAACCTAAAGTGGCCCGATGTTCAAATTAAGTGTTTTTTGAGCCCTAGGGTTGACATAGGTTTTCCCTCAACTCGTCCTAGGTTTTTGCTGTGGCGATTTGAGGGCTGTCAAATGGCATGTATTTTTTTCAATGACAGGGAAGTGTGGTTTAGCGTTTTTTGAGGACTGGAAAACCCAGGTTTTTTTTGACAACTCATAGGGTTATTAAGAAAACCTGGGTCAACCCTGGGGAAAGTTCAACGAACAGACCTATTTATTGTCCCGGGAGATAAATGATGGACGAAAAAGTGTGGAGAATTTCAGATATCGTAGTAAAAGATATACTACAATTATCCACCTATAAAACCCTTTTCGCAGAGCAGCAGTCAGCAGAGTACTGCACAACGAAAAGGAGAGCTAAATTTGTCGTTTACGATTCCGTACTGTCATTTTGTATGTGATTTTTCTTTTCGTTTCAGCAGCGTACTAAGCTTAAAGACAGAAAAATATGTCCCTATTGTAATCATTTTGAAATGTTTTATTTATTCCTTAGGTAGACCAAAAGAAAACGAACTATTTGATTCCGGAGAAGAAAATGTTATTTTCAATTTGCAGAAAAAAGTACTAGAAGAGGAACTGCAAGAGAGGTTATTAAAAAAAGTACTACTTGACAAGGAAATAGAACATAAAACAGAAATGTACCAGTTGGAAAAGGAAGAAATGCGCCTCAAAGTTGAGTTATTAAAACTAGAACTGGCAAAACATTTCAAAACTGATGTATAGTTTCTTTCTAAAATTTTTTTTTTGTATATGATCTTAAGTTTACAGGTGTAAGAACAAAATGTTTTAAAGAAAGAATAATTTATTTAGGAAATAGAATGTAAGCCACATGAACTCTGTTCATCCAATCTTATTGTGAACACTTTAAGAATTGAATATATTCAAAAAATATAATATATATAAAAAATATAATAAATAAAAGAAAAAAAAGAATAAATTTTCTGACTGAATGTCTTTCGTTAACATTTTCTTTTTGAATCATAATCAAATATTTTAGTAAATATAAAAATTGTTTATGAATGAAGCCCTAAGGGCCCCCGCAAGCCCCAATGTATGGAAAATGTTAAAAGTATTAGGTACTCACTTGATATGAAAATTGTCGCACAACTTTATACAATCGATTTGCTTCCTCGGCAAAGTATTCAGCTTGGGTAAATAAGTCTTGTGTTGTCCTTAAATTACCATTACCCTTTGTGAACTGATGCATCGAAAACGCCATAGAAGACATATTTTTGGCCCTTTTAACGATGTCGTTATTCTCTTCGAGTTCACTATTCCATTTGTCATCTTCCGCTCCAACTTCATTAGTAGCAACAATCTTTTCCTGAGTCTCAATTTTATGTTCTTCCTTTTCGTTTAATTTCACGGGTTTTAACGTTTTCACCGTGGCAGCACCATGCTTCTGCTAAATAAATAAAAATTTATTTAAAAAAATACAGAGGTACTCAGGAATTTAACTTTTATCCAATAACATACCTCAGGCAATGGAAGACTTGATGTGTAATCTTGTCGATTAAATTTAGTCCTTGCATGGCACATTTCAATTATTTGTCTGGATATAAAGACTGTATCACTAGCAATACACTCCCAATTTTCTATAAAAACATTCAAGTTGTCCAGGGATATCTTACACGAAGGATAAGCCGATAAAATTTTGGCCGCATTCAAAACTTGGGGGCTGTAGATGCGAAGATTTATTTCCGTAAATTTTGCTTGAATTTTTAAAGTCTCTGTTAATGCAACATGTTGCAAGAGTTTACAAACATCTAAGACGTAATCACAATAGTCATGGAATCGATCGGCCTGTTCTTGCATGCGATCAAGCTCTTGGTTTAAAGCTATTGTCTTAAAGCTATTTATTATATCTACTATAATCTTAATTTTTGTTGTAAAATCAGTTACTAGATCCAATACTGATAAAGTTAATTGTTGGGAAAGGTCATTTACCGCTACTTGGATATTGTCTAATGAGGTATCTAAGTCGTAATGTATCGTTTCCGGATACTGTTCTATGTTGATTGCAATCCTTGCGCATTGATTGAGTTCTAATTTACACTGATTACACAAAAGTAAGATGTGTTCTCGATTCTCATGGCTGGTGTATGCTGAATCGGTGAAGTCTTGGGTTTTTTCCACAACTTTATCTAATGCTAACAACAATTGCTGCCTGAACATAGCGTTGAAAATCGATGACTCTTGATTTATTTGTTCCAATGGATAATCGCTATTGCAATCCATGTTTTCGCAATGCAAGGCATTATTGGATACCTGGCCTCCGCTTCTACCTAATACTTGTTTTGTATTGCTTCCGGTGTTCACTTTACACTTATTTTTATGATGTTTGTCGTAATGTAGTCTACATATTTCTAATAAACGTAAGAAGCTCATAATTGCCGAATACGCCGTATTTGTATCTGCTTCCCAGACCCTCGAGTGAGGTCTGTTGGTTGAATATCTTAATGACATGCATTCGTTTACACTGTCTTTCACAACAAAATGAATTAAATCGATGGCACTGCGCATGTGACAGAATACTGTATCACGGTTTTCCTTGGCGATAGGACATTCCATGTGCCGTAAACATGTTTTCGAAGATGTAAATAGTAACGTTGTAGAACGTTCTAGCACCTGTCTGGCTGCAGACATTTGAGCCCGACGACGTTCTTCCTTTAAATCATTTTGACGTTTGCCAGTCACATGGGCAAGTTCTATCATTTCTGCTCCAAATATGGAGAAAGCCGTTACAAATTCTGTAAAGTTCCCCACTGATTGAAGTCGCCCAAGGGAATGGGCAACTTTGTCCTTTGTAAGCAAAAGTTTTTTCACAAGAACGATGTCAGCCAGCAGAAGAACTCGCGTCACTGATCCCAAAAGAGATCTAGTGGCGTGAATCATTGCAGTTCTATCGCCTAGAGGATCATCAGGTAGAGGGTATTTCAGAGGATCTTCTGCTGCAGTTTCACACAGACGTTCTATTGTGGCACCTTAAATTGAAGAGAAAATTGAGTCTTATTAATGGTGGTTTCCAATTAATCAACTTTGTATATTTGGTAGAGTTATATAAGACAATGGGGAGGTTTTAAGATTAAGGGAATAAGGAGCTCAGAAGTGGTCTTCAAAGATTCTGTCTATCTAAAGTTAAGAGCAAATTCCAGGGTAGAAGTAGAGGGTAGAAAGTAGAGGGTGTTTTTTAGAGGTTTCTCATTGACATATAGTTTTTGTTACAAAATTGTTTTCTAATTCATGAGGTGTAATAAGCGAAAATATCTAAGAATAGGGACAAGGCTCCGTCAAAAAACTTAAAGTCCTTATTCTGAGTGTCTATTGGCAAAAAGTTTTCTTACTTATTCGGAGCGAACCTTGGCCTCGAACAACATCTTTCGCCAACAAGTTCGATTTCGGGTGAGCTCTCTCCAGAATTGCATTCAAGCCAGATGCGGTCCTTTTCTTCTTGATTGCACCGCCTAAGACGAAGTCTTCACCTTTTAGAACTTTGTGGCAGTGCGCTTTCAAAACGTCAAACAATTTCGTTATCCGCTTTAGATAAGGTCCATGCTTCTTCGCCGCATAGCAGGACGTGGATGATCAGGTCAAAACACCAAGAAAATTGTGCTGGTGGTAACAATGGATTTCCGAAACACCTGCTCTAAATCAGCCCGATGGTCAAATATGATTTATGCGCTTGAGAGAAGATATACACCTTACGGAAGAATAAAAGATCATCGCAAAGAACGAGAACTTATCTACAGAACTACTAAAGGAATGAGTCCAAAGGATATCAGAGCTGGAGCAGCACAGGGATCTATCATTGGATCAGGCTTCTGGAATATCTCCTGCGATGGCATTCTCTGTACGGAGATGCCCGATGGCTGATCTATATTTGGATATCCTGATGACGTTTTTTTATGTTTGGGGGTTTTTAAATATCAGCTGGAGCACTCAGACCTAAATGCCGGTCCATTGTACTATACCCGATAGCAACCTTCTATTTGTTATAGCTTTCCAGATGTTCGGAAAAAAGCCAAAAGACGCTGCCATGATAAGGAGCATAGGTTACCAGCTCTCACCATGTCTACGCCAAGCATAAGTAACCTCATGCGGGAAAAAGCAGGACATTCACAGAGGAAGTGATCTGCGGTGTCGTCATCATCTCCACAAGATTCACAGAGGGTGATATGACTTAAGCCAAACACGTTTAAATGCTTGGCAAAAGAGAAGTGCCCGCTGGCAACGCCAATAAGCACTCCACAGTCCTTTCTGCTACGGGATAGCAAAAATGTTGTAGTCTCCTTATCTACGTTGGGTAGCATACGTTTGGTCTGTCTGCATCCAATGGAGGCATGCCATCTTCGACTTCGGTTGTGCTCTTGGCAGATCCAATCGTTGATTGAAACCCTAACTGAGGACGCTGGCAGACCTATCGACTGTTCGGGTCCTGAGAAAGCTGTCTTAGATATTTCCCTATCAAGTTCATCGGCGATCTCATTTCCAGTTAGCCGTGATGGCCCGGGACCCAAATTTAGTCTTCCGACCGCATTCAGAGAGCTCTTGCATTCCTGGATCACTTTCGAAGTATAGTTAGAGGGTTGATAAGGGCCATAAGCACAGCTTAGCTATCGATGCAAACAACCTCTCCCCGTCCAGCCATTGTTCGCAACGTGGCTTGAAGCCTTTTGAATAGCATACGTCTCAGCTTGGAAAACGGATGCGTATGAACCTAAGGAGTCGTGCAGTCGTCGGAAATCTAACAGCATTCAAAACAGTGGGTGTCTCGGGGTGAATCATTTTTTTTTTCATTTCCTTCAATGTCGCAGCTTGTTCCGTTTTTGAGAAGAAGCAACTGACAGATGAATAATGACGCGAGCAGTGTTGCCATTTCAATTGAGAAGCGGATAATTCAAAAAGTGACGGACTTATTGACCCACCCTGCCTTGTAGTGTAGACATTCAATTTTTTATGTAGAAAGCTCTCTGATACAGCGTTTTAAAGAAAATTTGATTTACTCTCCTTTTAGGCAGATTTTTTTTTAAATATGTTTTACGAAAAAGAGTTATACAAATAATTAAGAAATAGTTTAAAAATTGCAAAATTTTGACTTTTATAGTTTGAGGAATTCAATTTCATGGATACAGTTTTTTATGATTATTATTTTAATGGTCTATTTTCTTAGGAAATCTAGTTCTCTACAAAATGTGTAATTTGGAATGTATCGCTTTGCTTCGTTTAAAAACACTGAAAAAGAAAGTGCGGTTTCTCACCCATATCTCCAATTTGCACTTTATAATTTAATAACAGTTTTTTTCTTTGTAATAAGCTTTTTAATCGATTCCTGCAATAAAATTCTATCCTATTCTGTGTTCCTTAAGAAATGGTTTAATATACAGGGTGTCCCGTAATTCGTGTTACATACTTTGGGATGTGATTCTTGGCCATACTATAAGAAAATAATCAATTCAAGTTAATTAAGTGAATGGTTTATGAGTCATCAAATCAAAAAGTCAAAATTTTACATTAATATTTAATTTCTTTGGCATAGAGCAAAGGGCAAATATTTCTGTTTTGAGGTGGACTGTTTGACAGAAAAGCGTCATAAAAATTGTTTTTCTCGATTGAGTCAAAATTTTAGGATATCAATCAGACAGTGGCAATGTAGTATGTAGGTACTGATAAAATATCGTTGAATTATGAAGCCACCGAAAAACCAGAAGTACTTCATCGGCTTTCACGCTACTTGACAACACTTTCGTCCCTTTTCTCAAAAAAAAAAAAAATCCCAAAAGACTTTATAAAAGAGAGTGCACCTGCGCATTTAAAACACAATATTGAAACTTTGCAGATAAAGGAAGTACTCTTGCTATGTAATGAATATTGAACATGTATATAAAAAGTATTATGTTTTTTCGTACTCACCTGCTGATCGAGCCTCGTTGCATGCTTCGTGCATATCCGTTCTTATTTCTGAATTATTCTCAGCTATAGACTCTCCGACAGTAGCAAATCTTTCCACAGCCAAACTTACAGCTTGTCCGATGCGGCAAATGACACGAATTGTGTGGTCGCATCTTCCAGAGTGCCAATCTCCTCTCTGATGAACTAAATTAGAAATCTTTAAATAAAAAAATTTGAATTAATTGCTTAGTCCTTCTCACAATGAGTGGCTTTACGCCGCAATAGGAAACATCTACCGTTTATCATTTTTCATTACGATGGCAGAGTTTTTGAAAGGTTAAAGATAATAAACATAATGGTTTAAGCTAACTTTTCAAAGGTAGAAAGGATTTCAAGGTATTTAATCAATTCTAGCTCAAGAGGTTTATAGCTTAAGAGTTGAACTCTAACTCTAACTTATAACTGGCATGAAATCTTGTAATTAGAAAATGCATTCAAGAAAGCTGCGCTAGGCCACTTCAGAAGCATCACATATTTCAAGATATAGACTTTTCAAGCTAATGACTACTGACTATTATACAAAACGATTTTAAACGTTTCAGTATTGCTCCAAATACTACAAAGCACGAGAATTATCGTCATTGGAAGAATCATCGTAGTAGGATTTATATATGAGGGTACATTTTAACTTACCAAGTTGTTTAGCCTTGAAAGGTCTTTAAAAGGATCTCCGAGAAAACTTGGCTTTGAAAAAAGATTATTTAGTCACAGCTATTAAAATTTGATAATTTAGAAACCTCGCTGTCAGAACACGTTACGGACCAAAGAAACTCCCATGCAGACTTGTAGATTGAAAAAGTATCCGAACGGATCACTGACTGACGCGTATATAAAACAAGACAAGTTAAAACAAAATTTATGATAAATGAAAAGTAAAAAGAATATGGAACTTGCAGTATCAAAATGTTAGGTTTTATAAGCCCACAGAAGAACTAGAAAAAATTTTATGTGTACTAATTAATGTACGAACGTAAGAAGCTTTACTTCTTTGGTGTAATTGAATTAAAATAGCAAAAGATTTCATCCCGTATGCCCCAACACTTTGTTTGTAGGAAGAATGAAAAAATATAAAATTCTATTAGTGAAAGAATTATTGAAATCAATCGAGTAGTTTTTAAGATCCCAGGTAAATTTATCATGTCACTTTTTGACTGTAGGGTCTTACTTTATAATGTCCTAAATTTTTCGAAAAGAGCCAAAAGAGGAGTAACTACAAAATTTTAATAGACAGTTTTATGAAGAGCGCTAAAAATGAAGTAGTGTCTGAATCCCAATACCGCTTTAGCTTTGGTTTCGCTTAGTTTAATCATAGGAAATCAGTGCATCCTACCACAATGTCGCTTTGGCTTCGACCTTCAATGTTACTTTTAGGGGCACTGTGGCACTATTGAGCCACAGAATAGAATCAGAAACACAACTCGCTACTTCTTTGCCTGAAACACATTCAAATTTTTATTTGATCAAACAGAAAACAGCTGCTCATTTTTGCACTCAACTGAAGTTACTGTAAATCTTAGGCTACGAATACATCAATTGCAATAACAGTTGCATTGCATTTTATCCTCTTTTCTAGTGAAAAATAGTTAATATAACAAAAACGGTTTATTACTGTCTAATGATCCTGCGCTTATCAACCTAAGTAAATGATCAAACTGGGCGAATGACATTCAAACAAAACTGTGGTATAGTTCTGGTTCACTGTCACCCAGTTCCAATAACAATTTTGAGCAGAAACCTTCCGTCTGCGTCTGGGGATGCAGAAGGCAGTCCTTTGTCAATTTGCGGTCTAAAGGCCCCGGCCCATAGAACGCGGTGCGTGCGTGCGGCACCGCTTTCAACTGACAGCTCGATTAAATACACACGTTCTTATGAGAGGTGACCCATAAGCACCGCGAGCAACGCGCCGCACGCGCCGAGTAGCCGAACTTCTATTTTGCCGCGGCTCTCACGCGGTGACAGAAGAGAGACATGCGCAGTCACAACCAATTTGAAGTTTTCTCTTATATGGAAAGAATGACAATGGGCGCGTTCAAGAACCTATCGGATAGCCTATCTTGGATAGCCGTGTCTAGATACCTTTTTGAACGATCGACAACAGACAACAGCTGTGAAATATTAAAATTCGACTTTTGAAAACAGAAAAACATTCAAAATATCATTGCTAGACGATTATAACTTATTTTTTTCGATTTCCCACACGTAAACAACAACAACAAGCTATCCGGATGCGATTCTTGAACGCCCCCATTTTGACTAAATTTATCTGTCAAGACACCGCAACGGATTCTATGGGTCACCCCTATCAGTTGCGCGCGGCAAAACCAACCGCATCAGTTGCCGCGCCGCTTCTACCGCACGCATCGCGTTCTATGGGCCGGGGCCTTAATTCACACGGTATTTAAAAAAATCCGCACATCATCCACTTACGATCATATGCAGGTTTGCGTTAACTTAATACATTGATTTGCTCATGGTTCGTGACTGTTGACTGTTGACGACGCTTAATGTGTGGTGATTTTGTGGCAAAGCGTTTTTTGAGGACTGGAAAACCCAGGTTTTTTGACAACTCATAGGGTTGTCAAGCCAACCTGGGTCAACCCTGGGTAAAGTTCAACGAACAAACCTAATATGTGTGATGGTACATTGGTGCCAATTACACATTAATTATAAAAAAAATATATTAAAATATACCAATGGTTTTTAGTGAAAATGTAAGAACACTATTTTTTGCATTAAACGCTTTTTAGTTAAACGCTGCATATTTTTTCAAATTCCTGAGCTCAGTTTTTTTTAGAAACCGCCGTTCTTTGCAGTTCACTTTTTTAGAAACAAGTTTTTTTTTAAATGAAGTACCTATGCAAATTTTAAGATGGCAGAATATGTTTCGACAAAAAATTTCACTTTGTTTTGGAAATATTCAAAAAAATAATAAAAATTTCAAAGAATTATACTTCTAAAATGTAAAATTTTGTCAAAATCTTGTTAGCCTAAAGGAGGAAGTTGGTTAAAAAAAAACGTAATATGGGAGCACTGTTTTTAGACTTTTTCCAAATATTTTTTTTAATCTAAAGTAAATAAATAAACGAATAGGGTGGCGCAACAGAGTGAGGAGCCCCTGGGCCTAGTGCATTTCTCACAACCATGCCTTTGTGAGGGAATGAAAGGGACCTACAATTGTCTGTCGGTTCCGAACGGCTAATCGAGAACCACATTTTTATGACAGTAAATTTACTACCGCAGGACTTGCCAATTCCTCGCGAAAGGCGATGACCGTGGAAAAACATTTTTGTCTCTGTTGGGATTCAAACCACGAACCTCTGGGTTAACAGACAGACATGATAATCTTCACGCCACGGGTACCACATAAGAAATAATCTCTCATATAAAATTTTCTCTATGTCGTTAAAATCGTTTTCGAGAAAAATAAGTATTAGCATATATGGACGTAGGTTGCATGGCGGTTACCGTTATTTCAAGACCTAGAGACCCAATTCCAAAAACACATCAGTAAGTTGTTCTACAGACGCTAACTGAAGAACATCGGTGAATTGGTTCAGGTTGTAGATCCATAGACGGACAGACAGAATTTCAGGACCCACTTTTCTCGTATTCTCTACTATCGTGTCGTGTTAAAATTTATTTTCTGTACGATTACGAAATTGCTTTATAGTACCTATAACCACAAGTAAAAAATACTGGAGGATCTAATATTTCAGTATAAAGGTTCTCCCAAAACAAATTGTTTTAATAACTGTAATTGTCGCTGCTTTACAGCCAACACCTCACTTCGCTCACTTATATGTAACTCTTTTTTTTAATTGAACACTATTCACAACTTCTTCGCAACCACTCCCGATTTGCGTAAAATATGCACATTTGCTTTGTCTTGTGTCTTTCGTGTTACCGCAAATGATGTGGACGATCGCAAATGCTTACACATGCACGCAAACTGTTAAAACATATGTGCAAGAAAAGCAGACAATTTATGTGCAATCTCGCCGTCACATATCGCCCGCAAACAATTTGCGTGGATGTGCAAATATTCCCAACAAAATGTTCAGACTGTATATGTACGCCAATAGTCGCAAAATATCAGAACCGCAAACTTTTGCGGTTTTTATTAGCCATCTGCACTAAGCTTGAGACTGATAATTCTAAAAGATAGATATATTTTTGCAGAATAGGTGCAATGTCAAGGCTACTCTTAGCTGCATGAAAGTTGCTGTCTACAGTTTGACAATTGAGAATGTCAAAATGTGTTGATATTATAAGGCTCGTTCGTTAAACTTTACCCAGGGTTAACCCAGGTTTTCTTGACAATCCTATGAGTTGTCAAAAAATCACCACACATCCCTGTCATTTGAATAAAAATACACGCCAATTGACAGCCATAATCGGCTTAGTGATGAGGCAATTTTTGCAGTTATTGATTGTTTTTGCACTATTTTTCTATTTCTCGATTCAAAACCATTAACGAATCACCTTAACATAGAAAGCCGCACAGACAGAGTTACTTTCACATTTATAGTAGCCGTGTTTTATTGGGAATTTATATTCACTTCAGCAAAACATCACAAAACATCGCTCGTGGAAAAACAACAACTCTAAAGTGAATAGCGTAAGTGGACAAAAATAACTCACTTGCAGAAGTGAACAACAAGGAATGGTTGGTAAATGGAGTTTATGGAATAAAGTTGTATAAATGAGCCCAGCGTTTCATTGAGCGCCGAAGTGAAGTGATTATAAAAATTCACAATAAAACTCGGCTAGTATTAGTTAGGATTAGGATCTACTCGTATTATATCCAGTGCTGTCAGACCTCATGATGCATTAAACAAAATATTTAATTTAAAGATGAAAAAAGTAGATTTACTTGATTTCGGAACACATATGGAAGAAGTCACCGCCAGGCAGTTGAGAAAGCAAATCACTTGAGTTAAGGGGGGACGCTGGTCTAGAGCGTTAAAAAATGGGCATAATATATGAATTTTTTATGACTCAACAAAAAAATCTATCGAAAATCTGTGAAAAAGGTCTTATAGTTTAAGTTTTAATATACAAATACAAATTTTTTCGTTTCAATCAAATTCAAAATGGCGGCTGTCCAGCATTTCTTCGGAGGCGACTCATTTTTTAGATGGGTCCATGGCCGAAAATGTAACCTCCTTAATTTTGATCCTGGAATAAAATCCCGAAAAGTTTTAGTTCTATATAACAACAGCAAGAGCCGTACGTAGGATTTTTTCAATATTTTGTTTTTTGGCGAAATGGTTCACGTTTGAACAAAAAATTCAGATTTTCACTAAAAAAAATCGAGAAAACTGTTGATTAAAAAAAAACTATGCAATATAAAAAAAAAATTCTACGTACGGCTCTGGAGAAAGGTATTTTGAATGTACTGTTAAAATTTCGTATAGATCGGTAAAGATTTGCTCGAGTTATGTTTTCGGCCAGTCAAAAAAAAGTGATTTCGAGAAAAACGCGTTTAAAGTTTTAAATACTATAAAATCATACGGCATACCAGAAGGGCACTGCCGCAGAATGGAAAGTTTGGGCATTTAGACATTTTTGCCGGCATCCATCCTTTGGTATGTTATTTTTAAGACCCTAAAGTACCTTTTCAGACAAAAAAAAATTTCGGTTTCTTCAAAATTCTAGACTAGCGTCCCCCTTAAGTATTAATAATGTTTCAATCTCCTTGAAAACAGAATCAAAGGATCTTGGAATTAATTTCAACCATACTCTGATTAATACGAAAGAAACGTACTGAGCATAACTAAAATGGCATCTAGTATTATTAAGCGGTTTGGTGACGAAGCCCCAAACGGAAATCCCCAAACACAAAATCCCTAAATTAAAAACCCTAGCCTTGAAATTCCCAAAGAGAAAATCTACAAACCGAAAATCCCCATAACAAATATACAGGGTGTCCCGTAATTCGTTTTACATACTTTGGGATATGATTCTTGGTCATATTCTAAGAAAAAAATTGTTCTACAGTAAAGTCCGTTTCTCAAGTTTTACATCACTTTTTGACAATATAAAAAAAGCTAACTTTGGTGTACCCTGACCTTTGTTAAATTCGATATCTCTGTCGAAACTGATGATAAAAACCTAATCTTAAACTCAATTTCTTGTAGAAATAACAACCTTTAAGACTGTATTTAAATTAGGCTTCCATAGGTTTAGGGTTGCCAAATTTTCAAATTTAAGTGGTGTTCAAATTTTCTTCCCAAAACAAAGTTTTGACTTTGAGGTCATTTTTTTGGAGAAAAGGCCTGATAAACATAGAGTTTCTTTATTTTTTACAGATGAACAAAACAATAATAAAGAAAAAACTCAGCATTAAGTTAGCTCAAAAACCCATACATTTTATGATACTTGGAAAAATACAAAATGGGAAAAATTTTAAAAAAAATAAAAAAAAGTTTTTGCTTTGAGGTTTATTTGAATAAAACAATAATTTGATCACTTTTAGTAGTTTTTTTATGTATTTAATACAAATACAATTATAACAAGTGCTCAAAGCGCCCTCCTTCGTTTTGAATCCATGCCAGAGCCCGTTTTTGGATTTCATTGTGGATGTTTGCTTTAAATTTGGGGTATGAATGTTCAATAGGTAAATAAGTCGTATAAAAGAATAAGAAAACAAATTTGTTCATTAGTTTGTCAAATTAAGTCACGATTGCAGTTTGATCAGAGAGTTTTTTGAAATGCTTTCATTTACGAGAGAAGAATACGCAGACATTTTTTTTCTTATATGAGTTTTTAAATGGAAATTGAAGAAAAGCACAACAAAGGATACCAGGAACTTTATACTAACTGAAAATCTGGCAACCCTTAGCCTATAGGAGTCAAATTTAAATACAGTTTCAAAGATTACAAGACTACAAGTAAGACAAGAGTTATCGACAGCAAACACCCACAATGAAATCCAAAAACGGGCTCTGGCATGGATTCAAAACGAAGGATGGGGCTTTGAGCACTTGTTATAATTGTATTTGTATTAAATACATAAAAAAACTACTAAAAGTGATCATATTATTGTTTTATTCAAACAAACCTCAAAGCAAGAAATTTTTTTATTTTTTTTTAAATTTTTCCCATTTCGTATTTTTCCAAGTATCATAAAATGTATGGGTTTTTGAGCTAACTTAATGCTGAGTTTTTTCTTTATTATTGTTTTGTTCATCTGTAAAAAATAAAGAAACTCTATGTTTATCAGGCCTTTTCTCCAAAAAAATGACCTCAAAGTCAAAACTTTGTTTTGGGAAGAGAATTTGAACACCACTTAAAATGAAAATCTGGCAACCCTAAACCTATGGAAGCCTAATTTAAATACAGTCTTAAAGGTTGTTATTTCTTCAAAAAATTGAGTCTAAGATTAGGTCTCTATCATCAGTATTGACAGAGATATCGAATTTAACACAGGTCAGGGTACACCAAAGTTAGCCTTTTTTTAAATTGTCAAAAAGTGATGTCAAACTTGAGAAACGGACTTTACTGTAGAACAATTTTTTTCTTAGAATATGACCAAAAATCATATCCCAAAGTATGTAAAACGAATTACGGGACACCCTGTATATAATAAATTTGTTTTGGAGATGTTTGTAGGAAAATGTAATAAAAAGAGTAAACATGAAATTCTTTATAAAATTTGTTATGTTTATTGAAATGAAAATACATTTTCAAAATTAGTAAGTTAATAAAAAATAATCAAAAACGTAATATGTTACAATAATGCGAACAAAAAGGTCAATTGCAAGTGTTAAATGAAACGAAAAGAAAAATTCAAAAAAAATTCTGTGAGGATATTAGCTAGTTGGATTATAATTTTTAAGGATTTTAATCAATGGGGATTTTTTATTTTGGGGATTCCGTAGGACTCCCTTATTAAACAACTTTTTTTCTTGTAAGCACACTTCTAAGAGAACAAAACTCAACTTAAACTATAGTTTTAGTTGTTGGTTTACTATATCGCCAACAGTTGTGAACGAAATGGAGCCCAAGTAAGAAATGGTTTTCTAATGAAATACTGAAAAAAATTGTACCTCTGATATAGTGCATGGTTATCTCATTGAAAAATAGATTGCAAACAGGGTCAAATATCTGTAATCACTCCTTAGACAAATATGGGATGCAAATTCTAGACAGAGCGTGTTTGATGAACTAAATAAAAATTTAAATAGGGTGGGGCAACAGAGTGAGGAGCCCCAGGGCCTAGCGCATTCCTCACAACCATGCCTTGTGTCTGATGAACGCTTTTACTTATAACCGTTCAACATAATCAATGAGAGCTCCATTTGAAGCTAATTAAAGCTGCCTTTTTATTTAGGAGAAGGCATCGTTGACTGCTCTGAGAGGACAGCTGACTTTTCGTTTTTAAACTATGCATTACTTTCCTATTACATTCAATATATGTAATACCATATTCAGCTTTTTGATGTATAAATATTATAATATATTATTTAATTATATATTATACGGTCGAATTAGTTGTTTTTTTTTTTTTTTTTTGAATTTGCAAATCATAAGATTAGTGACCATTTTTAATGATGTACTTTTGTACTCCTTTTTATTTTGTAAGTTTTCTAGTCATATATTTAAGTTGACCGCTTTGAGCCATAAGAGTACGTATGTAGGGAGCAAACATACGAAAAATCTAAAGCGAAAATGTAAATTTGAATTATATTAAACTAGCTGTGCCTGCGACTTCGTCCGCGTGGAATTGTGACTTTCAGCGGCATTTTTAACATTTTAGGAAATAAAACTTCTAGCCTTAAAAATGGCGGTAATTCCAAAAAAAAAACATTCAACCCCTATTTCAACAGAATCAAAGGATCTTGGAATTAATTTCAACCATACTCTGATCAATACGAAAGAAACGTACTGAGCATGTAGCCCTGTTAAAAATACTATTGAGACCGTAGTTTTTGAATTCTCATTTCCGTTACCCTGGGAATATAAGGATAAATATATAGCCTTTATCCTTCCGCATGTTCTAGACCATCTCTGTAGCTAATTTAATAAAATCTGTTTAGCAGTTTGAACGGGAGACATACAAAAAACATACCGACATAGCTACATTCGCATTTTCAATATTAGTGAAGACTCCCGTTCCCGTGGGAATATGGTGACCGTTTTCGTGGGAGTATGTGGATAAGTTAAAGTTAATGTTACTCCGGGATTATGGAGCATCCCAACTGTGGAAGAATTTTTGAAATCGGTGCTGTAGTGTAAAAGTTCCCGCATACGTTCCTGCTCCCGTGGGAATATAGGAAAAAAATATATAGTCTATGTCTTTCCTCAGGTTCTGAACAATCTTTGTTTAAAATTTCATTTAAATCGGCTTATTAGTTTGGGCGGGAGATGGTAACATAGAACAACGGACAGACAGAGCTCCTTTCACACTTATTATATTAGTAAGGACTTCCGTTCCCGTAGGAATATGTGGATGAATTAAAGTTAATGTTACACAGGGATAGTGTAGCATTCTAACGGTGGAAGAATTTTTGAAATCGGTGTTGTATATAGGGAGCCGTAGGAATATGGGGATGAATTAGTTTTTATGTTACCCGGGGATAGTGTAGCATTCTAACGGTGAAAGAATTTTTGAAAACGGTGCTGTAGTGTCAAAGTTCCCGTATACGTTCCTGCTCCCGTGAGAATGTTGGGAACCGTAGGAATATGAGGATGAATTAGTTTTTATGTTACTCGGGGATAGTGTAGCATTCTAACGGTGAAAGAATTTTTGAAATTGGTGCTGTAGCCTGTAGTGTCAAAGTTCCCGTATACGTTCCTGCTCCCGTAGGAATATGGGGATGAATTAGTTTTTATGTTACTCGGGGATAATGAAGCATTCTAACAGTGAACAAAATTTTGAAATCGGTGTTGTAGTTTCTAAGTTCCCGTATACGTTCCCGTTCCCGTGGGAATTTAGGGATAAATTGTAGCCTATGTGTTATTCTGATGTATAAGCTATATTATTGGAAAGTTTAAGTAAAATCCATTCAGTAGTTTTTACGTGAAAGAGTAACAAACATACATCCACACATACAAACTTTCACGTTTATAATATTAGTAGGACTAGCCCTTCTAATTTCAATTTAGAGTTTTTTTTTATTTATAAAAAAAAGGAGGCTTATATGCTAATCGGGAGCACTCAGACCTTATTGCCGGTCCATTGTACTACCAGGGTAGCAGCCTTCCTTTTTTTTTTTTTTTGGTACAGTAGATTGAAATAAGGTGTTAAGGCATTTCATACGAGTATATAACCTTAAGAGGCGCAAAAATGTTTTTTCCCGGGTATCGCCTTTCGCGAGGAATTGGCAAGTCCTCCGTTAGTAAATTCATGCCATGAAAAGCGCTTTCTCAATTAGCCGTTCGGATCCGGCATAAAATTGTAGGTCCCCTCCATTCCCTCACAAGGCATGGTTGTGAGAAATGCGCTAGGCCCAGGGGCTCCTCGCTCTGTAGCGCCACCCTATTTTTTTTTTTTTTTTTATATAACCTTAAGGACGGCGTCCAGATGAAACTGGGAGGCTGAAAGAAAAGTAGATGCCCAGAGCGGGATTCGAGCCCTTGCGTCCGGTCTACCTACTGAACAATCCAAAACGGCCGCCCAATTTGGAGTAGCCAGACATATTTATATGAAGTCGGTATTTTATTCATGTATTCATTCATTAGAAAAATTATGGTAAGAGTCTCAGTAAAATTGAATTAAACTCAATTGTTTTTTTTTGTTAGTATTTTAGAAATAACAGTTTACGTTACCTCGCCTATTGGACTTCCTTACATTCTTCTTTTTTCCAACAAACCCTTATTTATTTCGTGTACATAATACTATAAAGGTCATAAACAAGAAAAGACATGACAAACATACTCTGGCGTATGTGAAACATTTTACACATTCGCTCATCTCAGTGGTTGATTGTACCTTTACCTTACAAAACAATGCTGTGGAATTCATTGCACTTGAATAACGTATATGTACATTTAAGTGTAAAGAAAAAATTGTCGATTGTCACCAAATGTTTTCACTTTGGATTTCAATTTGATGACAAAATTGTTCGATTTGCTACACATCTAAGATAATCTATTAGGTTTCTTAATTAACTCATGTTTTCTTTTAAAGTGATCTACACATGCATTAAGCAGGTCGTTGTGTTGAGAGCCTGCATGTTTCAAAACAGTTTCCTGTGTCAAGTGTCGACCGAACATTTAATATGACTTAGAGAAAGACAACTTTTTCTTGTTTTATAGTTTTTTTTTTGAAATAGGAGAAAGAATATTTTCGATATCTTGGTCACTTAATTGTTCACGAGACCATTTTTTATTTTCCTGTAGCCTTGTTCTCAGGAGCATTTAAAAATTATTTTCAACGAATTTATCGTATTTAAATAGAAACTAAGCAGGTGCTGCTGAACTAAAATCGGTAAACTAAGGTAAGAATGTCAATGTAAATAGTATAAAATTGTATCTCTGAACGGGCATAGAGAAGACGAAAAACTGCACCATCAATTATGGCAACTGTTGCAGACAGCAAAAACATTTCTTATTTGGGTGTGGGTTGTCGTTAGACTCAGGGATAAGGTTATCAGTCATCCGCATCAGAACTCAATTTGACACGTTTGTTGTTGGCTTAGGTCGTGAACAGGCTTTTTCATTATTACTTGGCTACAGCAAGGAAATTCAGGACAAGGTTAGGTTAGGTTAGGTGGAAGTGGCTGTCAGCCAATGAGTACATTGCAGCATTGCCGCAAGGGCCTATTGTGATACCACAGAGATCAGCAAGTTAATCACCTACTGATCTCAGAAGCCCGATGTAAGATTAACGAGTTGATCACTTATTAATCTTCCATTGCGGGACTAGCCGGTTAATCACCTGCTAGTCGAACCACGCGGAACTTTTAATGTATTTCGAAAGACTTTTAGGGCCTACGTAAGCTAAGTCGTAATCTAAGTCGCTAGTATCATCGAAGAAGAATTCACCGAAAACAAAAAAAAATTCAGGACAAGTTCAGTGCCCTATTTCACCAAAATGAAAGTTACAACCACAAATTTGTACTTGTAATTTACAATTACAAATTTGTAAACCCGTTTTTTGTTTCACCAATTGCAAGATCTTATTTCAAAAACTTGTGATTGATTCTAATTAAGTTGTAGAAAAATTATTTGTAGGTCACAAATGTTCAAAATTCCTGTTGCACCGGCATCAAGAATAACTTGTTATTTATAACAGTTTTTTCACAATATTGTTGAACGTTGTACATCAAAATGAACAATGAAAAAATATTTGCAGCCTCTTTGATAAGAGACAAAAAGATATATTGTTCGGTAAGTTTTCCGATTGCTTGACACATTCAGACAAAGTAGATAAGAGAATGGGAAAACATTCTTTGCAGTCTCAACTCAAGCGCTTCTCATCAATAAAAACTGGAAACATTGATGTTCGTTAGGCCAGTGTACAATGTTATCGAACATTAAACTGACGACTGTGGTGCAAACTCTATATGCGCATCTGCAAACTGTTGACTAATTATCCCATGAATGTCGGCAACTCCATGGTATTGTCCTCCATTCCCTAGCCAACGCAAAGTTGTTAGAAACTGCTCCCTTGGTGTTAAAGCACAGTCTTTTTTTGCTCGAGTGGGCTATTCGCGGTTTAATAATAATTGAAATTATTTCCTCTGCCTTGCATCGACTGTGTTGAAATTTTTCATTAAATGAAAAAACTCAAATATGTCATAATTTATACGCGGCCGATAAATTTTTTTTCCACTATCAAAATATCATCACTTTGGCTACTATCGCTGCTGCTATGCCTTCGTCGCAAAGACATTTTTTTTATGAAAGTAAAGAATTACAAATTTGTAGCAAAAAGTACACGTCTACCTTCACCTGTAGAATATTCTTACAAACTTAACAAATTTTGCAAGTCTATTTTCTTTGGTGAAATGAAAACTCATAAATTAGTGTTATATTAACAAGTTTGTTACTTGTAAAGTACAACTTTAATTTTGTATTGGTGAAACCGAAAAGGAAATTTTTCCACAAATTTCCTTTTGTAAAATACAACTGCAATGTTGTAATTAACAAATTTTGGTGAAGCAACATTTTTACAAAAACTCACAAACTTTGTTAAAAACGCTTGTAATTACAAATTTGTGAGTTGGTGAAATAGGGCAGCCCTCAATGAACAAACCTACGTCAGTTTGTTTGAACGTCAGTTTGCTGCAAAAACAAAAATAAAAACTAACCGCCTTCAGAGCTAATCAAAAAAAAAAAAAAGGCTCTTTACAAGTTTGTTTACAATTTCACTTTCTTTTATGAAAATCTTTTAACATAACGAAATTACTATGGAAAACTAAAAACTCTTTTCTTAGAATACATTTGCAAACAAATTCGTAAGGGTTCAGGCAGGGAATATGATGTTATGTTCACCATAAGAATTGTGATAGCTAAATTCTTACGTTCAACCTCCTGTCTGAAACCTTACGAATTTCTTACAATTTACAGTATTCTATAAATTTTGAAATTGTTCATAAATTTTGGCGAATTGTGATAGCTAAATTCTTATGTTCACCCTCCTGCCTGAACCTTTACGAATTTTTTTGTACGGTATAAATTTGACAAAACCTATTACATTCATTTGTATACAAAGTACTGAAAATACCAAAGCATAGAAGACAATTTTCAGTCTATAGGTATACTATAAAATTGAGATAGGCATTATTTGTGTACCCATTATATACACATATATTTTTTTCAAGCGTAACGGATAAAACATTTGCATATACCTGAACCAAACGAAAGCGTTAAATTTTCATCATAGAAATCTAGATATAGCTACACCCCACAGACTTAATTAATGGATTTGTGAAGACTTAAAAAATTGCATCGTTTTGCAAATAAACAATGACGCTTTTTAACTTTGACAGTAACCGTCATTTGTTTTGCCTGTTCGTCTGGAAGTTTCAAGGATAATTCAATTGACAGCCCAACTACCTACATATGTAGTTTCGATACAACTTCAGGTAATATACATTTTTTCACTCAAATCTAGATACCTATACTCAGCATAAAAAGATTGACTGTGATAACCTGAAGATCCTAGACATTGTGCTACTAATTGAACCTTGATAATGTGCCCTTTGTTGTCATTGTTTTATGATTCCATAATAATACGTTGATATATAAAGTATAAGAAATGACATACCTTCGACATTCCTTAATTATTTGTGTGTCAACTTTTTTTGTAACAATTTTCACGATTCACTTTGTTTCATTACCACTTGTTTAAAACTTAAATTTTTTGACGTATCCCGTTCGGGGTTTGTAACTCAACGTTATCCTCTTTTATTTACAACACTTTTCAATATTTTTTGTCAGAATTTATAGGTAACCTTTTGACGAGAAAATAAGAACAATTCTTTGAATATGTTTTTTCCCGTTTAGTTTAGCCGAGCGTATCGATTTTTCTATGACATGGAATGAAAGGCATTGTTGGTTAGTTCAACTAAATACAAGCTTTTTGACAAATGGAACTAAGCTTTCAGGGACATTTGAACTTTGAAACCTATAAGGTGGCTATAAATTTTAGCAATATTATCGCCAGAAAAAAATTTATACATTTTCTGAATCCAACATTTGATCGTGTAAATGCTCTTCACAATTTCTGGGCGACTCTTACTTACTCACTCGGTACCTGGCATTACAAAGTAGCTGAAGCTCGAAGAAGGAATCTTCTTATTCTTATGTCACTTTCCATTGGACGAAAAGAACCGTCCAGGAGCGTCCAGAAGTATTCTCAAACCGTTCCATTGGTGCAAAAAGATCGCTTCTCATGATTCTGAGGAGTGACAGCCGCTTCTCGATTTGAAGTGAGAATCGACTCAAGAGGCACTAACACAATGTTACTCAAATGTCAAAAAGAAAATTTTCTTCAAGGAATATTTTTTAAGAACCACTCACCACTATAACGTAATTTTTAATATTGGTTTTTAAAATGAGAGCTTCCCCGAGTGAAACCAATGGAAAGCCACATTAAGCCTTGCGCAAACCAATGCGGTGAGTGCGTGCGATGCGATTGCGATAAGTCAAATCCCTATGCATTAAGTCAAACGTCCATAAGATAACATAGGGATTTGACTTATCGCAATCGCATCGCACGCACTCACCGCATTGGTTTGCGCAAGGCTTTAATTTACTCAGGTGGGCATCTGAAATCTAAAATCTAACCTATTTCGGCAACAATTTCGATATTTGGTTAGCTATTTCCAGTTAAGTTGAACATGTTCGGCTGCTAAAACTAAAAATACTGCTAAGCGTTGCTAATATTTTTAAAAGGTTTGAAAATTAAAAATAAATCTCAAAAGCCAGTTTTTTATGGGTTTCTGTAGCTTTTTGCTGATTGAAGCTGTCGAGTATTAGCCCTTAGGGTGACCGGACTGGCAGCCACTTTTTGCATCTGTTACTCCTAGCCGCCGGCGCGGCGGTTTGTTAGAGACATTCTTAATAGACTTATCAGTAATGTTGAGGTATGTATTATTAAGATCCGAGTGGCTTAAGACAGACATCCAGTCAAAAGAAACAAGAAAATATGACATTGAAACAAAATCTCCTCTAGTATAATCATAAGTATTACTGTCATGAGCAGCAGCTTTAAAATAAATATAATATTTGACACTTATGTCTAAATGCTACATGGTGGTCTGATTTTGACAGCAAGTTAGAAGGAAGTTTAACATCAGCGCAAAGTTTTTTTGTCTATAAAAATCAAATCAAGAATACGATTGAGGTTATTAGGGAAGCAATTTATTTGCTAAGATCATACGCTGTCAATCTGTCGACAACTTCACTATCACAATCATTCCTCACATTGAAGGGTAATAAGCAGAGATCATATTCATCAAAAAACCACTTAACAATAATGGCAAGTTAAAATCTCCAACTATAGCAATATTTGGTTTTCTTTCAAATTTTTTAGTACTTCGCAACAGTTATTAATCTGGAGTTTGTAAATTTCAAGAGAACTCTCTGGTCGTATATAACTTACACATCATGAATTTCATTTAAATTTACTTTAATAATGAGCTGATCAATATCGTACTGCAAACCTGTACTTTTTGATGGCAATGGAACTTCAGTAGATGAAAACGATGATCGCACTGCAATCATAACACCTCTGTACAGTTGTATCGGGACATCGATCTTTCCGGAAAACGTTGTATTGTTGGCTTTTGAACATTTCAGCTGTGCGATGGTTCTCACGAAGCCTTGCACTGTACTTGTACATACTTGTACTTGTACTTGTACTTGTACTCGTACTTGTACTTGTACTTGTACATGTACCTGTACTTGTACTTGCACTTGTACTTGTACTTGTACTTGCACTTGTACTTGTACTTGTACTTGTACTTGTACTTGTACTTGTACTTGTACTTGTACTTGTACTCGTACTTGTACTTGTACTTGTACTTGTACTTGTACTTGTACTTGTACTTGTACTTGTACTTGTACTTGTACTTGTACTTGTAATTGTACTTGTACTTGTACTTGTACTTGTACTTGTACTTGTACTTGTACTTGTACTTGTACTTGTACTTGTACTTGTACTTGTACTTGTACTTGTACTTGTACTTGTACTTGTACTTGTACTTGTACTTGTACTTGTACTTGTACTTGTACTTGTACTTCTCGTAATTGTACTTGTCCTTGTACTTGTACTTTTACTTGTACATGTACTTGTACTTGTACTTGTACTTGTACTTGTACTTGTACTTGTACTTGTACTTGTACTTGTACTTGTACTTGTACTTGTACTTGTACTTGTACTTGTACTTGTACTTGTACTTGTACTTGTACTTGTACTTGTACTTGTACTTGTACTTGTACTTGTACTTGTACTTGTACTTGTACTTGTACTTGTACTTGTACTTGTACTTGTACTTGTCCTTGTACTTGTCCTTGTACTTGTCCTTGAACTTGTACTTGTACTTGTACTTGTACTTGAACTTGAACTTGTACTTGAACTTGTACTTGTACTTGTCCTTATACTTCTCGTAATTGTACTTGTCCTTGTACTAGTACTTTTACTAGTACATGTACTTGTACTTGTACTTGTACTTGTACTTGTACTTGTAATTGTACTTGTACTTGTACTTGTACTTGTACTTGTACTTGTACTTGTACTTGTACTTGTACTTGTACTCGTACTTGTATTTGTACTTGTACTTGTACTTGTACTTGTACTTGTACTTGTACTTGTACTTGTACTTGGACTTGTACTTGTACTTGTACTTGTACTTGTACTTGTACTTGTACTTGTACTTGTACTTGTCCTTGTACTTGTCCTTGTACTTGTCCTTGAACTTGTACTTGTACTTGTACTTGTACTTGTACTTGTACTTGTACTTGTACTTGGACTTGTACTTGTACTTGTACTTGTACTTGTACTTGTACTTGTACTTGTACTTGTACTTGTACTTGTACTTGTACTTGTACTTGTACTTGTACTTGTACTTGTACTTGTACTTGTACTTGAACTTGTACTTGTACTTGTACTTGTACTTGTACTTGTACTTGTACTTGTCCTTGTACTTGTCCTTGTACTTGTCCTTGAACTTGTACTTGTACTTGTACTTGTCCTTGTACTTGTCCTTGAACTTGTACTTGTACTTGTACTTGTACTTGTACTTGTACTTGTACTTGTACTTGTACTTGTACTTGTACTTGTACTTGTCCTTGAACTTGTACTTGTACTTGTACTTGTACTTTGTACTTGTACTTGTACTTGTACTTGTACTTGTACTTGTACTTGTACTTTGTACTTGTACTTGTACTTGTACTTGTACTTGTACTTGTACTTGTACTTGTACTTGTACTTGTACTTGTCCTTGAACTTGTACTTGTACTTGTACTTGTACTTGTACTTGTACTTGTACTTGTACTTGTACTTGAACTTGTACTTGTACTTGTACTTGTACTTGTCCTTGAACTTGTACTTGTACTTGTACTTGTACTTGTACTTGTACTTGTACTTGTACTTGTACTTGTACTTGTACTTGTACTTGTACTTGTACTTGTACTTGTACTTGTACTTGTACTTGTACTTGTACTTGTACTTGTACTTGTACTTGTACTTGTACTTGTCCTTGAACTTGTACTTGTACTTGTACTTGTACTTGTACTTGTACTTGTACTTGTACTTGTACTTGTACTTGTACTTGTACTTGTACTTGTACTTGTACTTGTACTTGTACTTGTACTTGTACTTGTACTTGTACTTGTACTTGTACTTGTACTTGTACTTGTACTTGTACTTGTACTTGTACTTGTACTTGTACTTGTACTTGTACTTGTACTTGTACTTGTACTTGTTCTTTTACTTGTACTTGTACTTGTACTTGTACTTGTACTTGTACTTGTACTTGTACTTGTACTTGTACTTGTACTTGTACTTGTACTTGTACTTGTCTGACTTGTACTTGTACTTGTACTTGTACTTGTACTTGTACTTGTACTTGTACTTGTACTTGTACTGTACTTGTACTTGTACTTGTACTTGTACTTGTACTTGTACTTGTACTTGTACTTGTACTTGTACTTGTACTTGTACTTGTACTTGTACTTGTACTTGTACTTGTACTTGTACTTGTACTTGTACTTGTACTTGTACTGTACTTGTACTTGTACTTGTACTTGTACTTGTACTTGTACTTGTACTTGTACTTGTACTTGTACTTGTACTTGTACTTGTACTTGTACTTGTACTTGTACTTGTACTTGTACTTGTACTTGTACTTGTACTTGTACTTGTACTTGTACTTGTACTTGTACTTGTACTTGTACTTGTACTTGTACTTGTACTTGTACTTGTACTTGTACTTGTACTTGTACTTGTACTTGTACTTGTACTTGTACTTGTACTTGTACTTGTACTTGTACTTGTACTTGTACTTGTACTTGTACTTGTACTTGTACTTGTACTTGTACTTGTACTTGTACTTGTACTTGTACTGTACTTGTACTTGTACTTGTACTTGTACTTGTACTTGTACTTGTACTTGTACTTGTACTTGTACTTGTACTTGTACTTGTACTTGTACTTGTACTTGTACTTGTACTTGTACTTGTACTTGTACTTGTACTTGTACTTGTACTTGTACTTGTATTTGTACTTGTACTTGTACTTGTACTTGTACTTGTACTTGTACTTGTACTTGTACTTGTACTTGTACTTGTACTTGTACTTGTACTTGTACTTGTACTTGTACTTGTACTTGTACTTGTACTTGTACTTGTACTTGTACTTGTACTTGTACTTGTACTTGTACTTGTACTTGTACTTGTACTTGTACTTGTACTTGTACTTGTACTTGTACTTGTACTTGTACTTGTACTTGTACTTGTACTGACTTGTACTTGTACTTGTACTTGTACTTGTACTTGTACTTGTACTTGTACTTGTACTTGTACTTGTACTTGTACTTGTACTTGTACTTGTACTTGTACTTGTACTTGTACTTGTACTTGTACTTGTACTTGTACTTGTACTTGTACTTGTACTTGTACTTGTACTTGTACTTGTACTTGTACTTGTACTTGTACTTGTTCTTTTACTTGTACTTGTACTTGTACTTGTACTTGTACTTGTACTTGTACTTGTACTTGTACTTGTACTTGTACTTGTACTTGTACTTGTACTTGTACTTGTACTTTGTACTTGTACTTGTACTTGTACCAGTACTTGTACTTGTACTTTTACTTGTACTTGTTCTTTTACTTGTACTTGTACTTGTACTTGTACTTGTACTTGTACTTGTACTTGTACTTGCACTTGCACTTGTACTTTTACTTGTACTTGTACTTGTACTTGTACTTGTACTTGTACTTGTACTTGAGCTTGTACTTGTACTTGTACTTGTACTTGTACTTGTACTTACTGTACTTGTACTTGTACTTGTACTTGTACTTGTACTTGTACTTGTACTTGTACTTGTACTTGTACTTGTACTTGTACTTGTACTTGTACTTGTACTTGTACTTGTACTTGTACTTGTACTTGTACTTGTACTTGTACTTGTACTTGTACTTGTACTTGTACTTGTACTTGTACTTGTACTTGTACTTGTACTTGTACTTGTACTTGTACTTGTACTTGTACTTGTACTTGTACTTGTACTTGTACTTGTACTTGTACTTGTACTTGTACTTGTACTTGTACTTGTACTTGTACTTGTACTTGTACTTGTACTTGTACTTGTACTTGTACTTTGTATTTGTACTTGTGCTTGTACTTGTACTTGTATTTGTACTTGTACCTTTACTTGAGGCCCATACTTGTACATGTATTTGTACTTGTACTTGTACTTGTACTTGTACTTGTACTTGTACTTGTACTTGTACTTGTACTTGTACTTGTACTTGTACATGTATTTGTACTTGTACTTGTACTTGTACTTGTGCTTTGTACTTGTTCTTTGTACTTGTACTTGTACTTGTATTTGTACTTGTACTTGTACTTGTACTTGTACTTGTACTTTTACTTGTACTTGTACTTGTACTTGTACTTGTACTTGTACTTGTACTTGTACTTGTACTTGTACTTGTACTTGTACTTGTACTTGTACTTGTACTTGTACTTGTACTTGTACTTGTACTTGTACTTGTACTTGTACTTGTACTTGTACTTGTACTTGTACTTGTACTTGTACTTGTACTTGTACTTGTACTTGTACTTGTACTTGTACTTGTACTTGTACTTGTACTTGTACTTGTACTTGTACTTGTACTTGTACTTGTACTTGTACTTTGTACTTGTACTTGTACTTGTACTTGTACTTGCACTTGTACTTTTACTTGTACTTGTTCTTTTACTTGTACTTGTACTTGTACTTGTACTTGTACTTGTACTTGTACTTGTACTTGTACTTGTACTTGTACTTGTACTTGTACTTGTACTTGTACTTGTACTTGTACTTGTACTTGTACTTGTACTTGTACTTGTACTTGCACTTGTACTTTTACTTGTACTTGTTCTTTTACTTGTACTTGTACTTGTACTTGTACTTGTACTTGTACTTGTACTTGTACTTGTACTTGTACTTGTACTTGTACTTGTACTTGTACTTGTACTTGTACTTGTACTTGTACTTGTACTTGTACTTGTACTTGTACTTGTACTTGTTCTTTTACTTGTACTTGTACTTGTACTTGTACTTGTACTTGTACTTGTACTTGTACTTGTACTTGTACTTGTACTTGTACTTGTACTTGTACTTGTACTTGTACTTGTACTTGTACTTGTACTTGTACTTGTACTTGTACTTGTACTTGTACTTGTACTTGTACTTGTACTTGTACTTGTACTTGTACTTGTACTTGTACTTGTACTTGTACTTGTACTTGTACTTGTACTTGTACTTGTACTTGTACTTGTACTTGTACTTGTACTTTTACTTGTACTTGTACTTGTACTTGTACTTGTACTTGTACTTGTACTTGTACTTGTACTTGTACTTGTACTTGTACTTGTACTTGTACTTGTACTTGTTCTTGTACTTGCACTTGTACTTTTACTTGTACTTGTCTTTTACTTGTACTTGTACTTGTACTTGTACTTGTACTTGTACTTGTACTTGTACTTGTACTTGTACTTGTACTTGTACTTGTACTTGTACTTGTACTTGTACTTGTTTTTTACTTGTACTTGTACTTGTACTTGTACTTGTACTTGTACTTGTACTTGTACTTGTACTTGTACTTGTACTTGTACTTGTACTTGTACTTGTACTTGTACTTGTACTGGTACTTGTACTTGTACTTATACTTGTACTTGTACTTGTACTTGTACTTGAACTTGTACTCGTACTTGTGCTTGTACTTGTACTTGTGCATGTACTTGTACATGTACTTGTACTACTTTTTTTTTTGTACATGTTCTTGTTTTTGTACTTGTATTTGTACTTGTACTTGTACTTGTATTTGTACTTGTACTTGTACTTGTACTTGTACTTGTACTTGTACTTGTACTTGTACTTGTACTTGTACTTGTACTTGTACTTGTACTTGTACTTATACTTGTACTTGTACTTGTACTTGTCCTTGTACTTGCACTTGTACTTGTACTTATACTTGTACTTGTACTTGTACTTGTACTTGTACTTGTACTTGTACTTGTACATGTACTTGTACTTGAACTTGTACTTGTACTTGTACTTGTACTTGTACTTGTACTTGAACTTGTACTTGTACTTGTACTTGTACTTGTACTTGTACTTGTACTTGTACTTGTACTTGTACTTGTACTTGTACTTGTACTTGTACTTGTACTTGTATTTGTACTTGTACTTGTACTTGTACTTGTACTTGTAAAAGAGCCATATAGAAACCAGATTTGATGAACATGTTCATCTGCAGTATATGATCTTCATTGCAGCCATAATTATATTCGTGCTAGTATATCTAGCAAAAAAAAAATTGAATAAATTAAATAAATTAGGAAACAGGACAAAACAGAAAATATCAACTAATGCTGGGTTTACATGCATCTGCAACTGCGGAAGTGCAGAAAAGTAAAGCGAGACGGATGAAGATTACAAAGCACAAAGGTTAAAAAGAGAGACGAATAGGATTATGGTTGCAGATGAAAAATTATGGTTGCAGATGAACATGTTCATCTGCACCCATAATTTTTCATCTGCAACCATAACTAGGAAGTTCGTTCCCTCTCTATCAGACAAGTATGAATTTCACATCTTGTGTCTTTTTCCGATTTTCATCTGCACTTGCAGATGCATGTAAATCCACCATAATTGTTTTGTCCTGTTTCCTAATTTATTTAATTTATTCAATTTTTTAATCTTTATGTAAAGTGCAATAGACTAAAAATAGACTAACTTTTTTAATTTAAATGAAAACAAATGTAAATTGACAATAGTCCAATAAAAAAGACCCCCAGAAGAAGTTGGAAAATAATCAACGAAACGTCGGGATAAAGTTTTTTATAAATGGATTAATTTATTAATTGCATAGAAAAGTAACAGATCAAAAAACCCAATAAGAAACAATCAAAAATTAATTTAAAATACAATTGATCATTTCTTCATAACCAAAAATTGTTTGACACAAAAAGATCTCATTTTCGAAAAAAAATTATAGGTGAAGATGATTATGTTCGTCTGCACCTACAATTTTTCATCCGCATCCTATAACTAGACGTGTCTTCTTTCTCTATGAACAAGTATGAATTTTACATCTTGCGTCTATTTCCTTTTCTCATCTGCACTTGAAGATGCATGTAAACAAACCCAGCATTATCATCATTTTTCTTCAATTCCATGATTAGCTCAGTTAGTGTACTTTACCACTGAACACAAAAGCAAATCATACTGAGCTAAACATGCGCAGTATTGATTTCCTAAACTCATTGCTGAGTTGTTCATAGAATATCTGAGTTTCTATAAAATGCTCACAACATAAAATTTCGCTATTGCTCTGCTTTTTACTATCTCTCATACTTTTATCGTAAACTCCACTTTTCACTCCACTTGCCTTGGCCAAACCAACGCGGTGAGATCGTACGACGCGATTGCGATAAGTAAAATCCCTATGCATTGAGTCAAACGTCCATAAACGTTTGACTTAATGCATAGGGATTTGACTTATCGCAATCGCATCGTACGATCTCACCGCATTGGTTTGCGCAAGGCTTTAGAGTGGATGTGAATAGGATATTAAATAAAAAAAAAGCACCAATTGAAAAAGACGGCATCCCTGCAACTGAGCACAGAACAATTGAGCTCACTCTTTTTTTGACTATTCAAAGGCAAACGTCAAAAAAATCAAAAAAAAAATCAGACTAGTAAAATGAACACTACTTTTCATTTTCTTCGTTTTGTTGATTTTGTATGATGAAAAATCACACATTTATCATTTACTTTAAGCATAAGTGAAATAAAATTTATATGCATAAATATCCGCAATGTAACTTTCCGGATTTGAAGTTCACATAACAATACGAAAGTAACAAAACATTCCACAAAACATGTTTTTCTGATTGTACATGTAACTGAAAGTCAAAATAATGTACATAAAGGCCTCGAGAAAAAATATCACAGAGATGGGCGTCTCAAAAAACTAATTCTCAAATCCGAAGTGTCTAAAAAAAAATCAAAACGAACTATTAAATATTCCATTATTGCATTTATTACAAAACTAGTTATGTTTTTGGATTGTGTATGATATAAGATCAGTGAAAGAGTTTGCATTTATATCAATCATTAGAAATTGCCAGTGTTGTGTACTCGTTTCACTTCGTGTACATTTCTTTTATATGTTTAATGACAAACTTGAAGAAGGAAAAATAATAATCATTGATTTGAAACCCTTTGGCGTAAGCTAAGATGATAAACGATGAACAGAAACTTTTGGAGCGTGCGGCTGAGGAAAGAGAAAGACTTTTCCAACGATACGATTTGGGAACTGACCCTAGTAACGAAGTCGATGAATGGGAAAATCCAGGTCTAGAAATTTACTATAGGACAGACAAGTAAGTTGGAATGGTTTTCAAGAACTATAAATATGTTTTATACATACATCTGTGCAATACTTTTGAGGAACTTTTTCAAACTAGCAAAAAATAAAAAGAAACTACCTATGCATCTATGGCTATTAAACCGTGTATATAAATAAAATTTCTACTCATACACCTAGTTTGAATATCAAATGTTGTCATAAAGATCCCTTGTATTGATGTATACCAGCTAACAACATTTATACTTATCTGCTTGATGACGTATTTAAGTGCCGGTACAATCAAGTTCTAGACACATTTTTCTCAATGTTATTTAATGTGTCCAATACCTACGAATGATTCTTGTGACTTTGTTTTTTTTTTTTTTACTAAGCTAGCAATGGCGAAATTTACTGGACTCCCTTTTTTGACTGAAATTGTAATGATTTAACTAAACGAATACTTTGTTCATGATCTGTGAGATACTTGGTCTTCAAATATGTTATGTCTCCATTAAACAACTCACAATATTTTTGTTTTTTTTCTTAAAATTTTATACCTTGAAGTTCCTAAATTTTAAAATCGTTTTGTAAGTACAGTGTTTCATTATTTTAAATATTTCTGTTGAAAGGGGGTTTGTCCTAACCATAGCAAGCGAAAGCAAATGGAAGTTTATTATACCTCTACAAGATAACCCGTTGGTCCTGGTTGTGTCCAACCGGATGTATTAAGATAAAATAATAAATGAGAGTGTTCACCAAAACATAGAGGCAACACTATAATGCTTTGCGTGTTATGACTAACTGTTCAATATGAATTAGAACGCCAGAATAACTAACGAATGAGCTACAAGGCATTCAGGGATCTGGTATAGTTTTAAAAGATATTGAACTCTTAATAAACAACTGCAAATTTATAGAAACACGATCCTTATGTTCAAGGGGTTGAGCTTGAGATTCTAAACATAACAAAGGCAAAAGAAACACTGGTTCGGAAACTGAATAATCTGGGATAACAATAATTTTTTTACTGTTGCAATACCCTACCCTACCCTAAACGAAGCAAGGGCAATTATCTTAGGGTCTCTGTTTTGTGGTTCGAGGTGGGTTTGGAAAACAAGTCATTAGATACCGACTCGTAAAGAAGGGAGTCCTGACTAAAACAGAACAAAAAACTAAACTTACTTATCTACTTAGGTGGGCATTTCAGTTCGGGGTGAACATGAGCCTCAAACATCTAACGCTAACTATTTCGATTTCGGGGGAGCTCTTTCCAGTTTTCCACTCTAAATCGGTTGAGGTCTTCTTCCATTTGATTGCGCCACCTAAGACAAGGTCTTCCCCATCCACAATTTCCCTTCAATGTGCTTTCGAAAACCCTTCGAGCCGGAGCGTTTGGGTCCATCCATCTACATGACCCATCCATCGTAGCCTCGCGATGCGTACTCTTTTGGCTATGCCCATGTCGCGGTACATCTCATACAGCTCGTTGTTGTATCTTCTTCTCCACACATTGTCTTCGCATACGGGACCAAAGATCATTCGGAGAATTTTTCTTTCGAATCGACCAATGGTTTCCTCATCCGCTTTCGATAAAGTCTACTCTTCCGCGCCGTAAAGCAAGACTGGGATGATTTAGGTCTTATATAGGGTTACCTTGGTTTTTCTAGAGAGGGTTTTGATTCTCAATTATCTTCTTTACCCAAAGAAGCAACGGTTGGCAAGAGTTATTCTCCGTTTGATCTCCACACTGATGTTGTTTTTCGTGTCTATAGCGGATCCTAGGTAGACGAAGTCCTGTACTACCTCGAAGTTATGTCTGTCTGTTGTGACGTTTTGTCCGATTCGTCGATGTTCTGTGTCCTTGTTTGATATACTTCGTTTTGCCCTCATTAACCATCAAACCCATTTTTTCCGCTTCTGTTTCAATACTCGCTAAAGCACCTATAACATCACGCTTTTTTCTTCCCATTACGTCAATATTGTCTGCATAGGCGAGTATTTGTACAGACTTTTGAAATATTGTTCCTCTGGTGTTGACGTTTGAGTTTCTTACAATCTGTTCAAGTATGATGTTGAAGAAATCGCATGACAGTTTGTCGCCTTGCCTAAAGCCTTTTTCGACATCAAAGGTCTCGGTGAGTTCTTTACCGACCTTGACGGAGCAGCGTGAATTTTCCAAAGTTATCCTGCATAGTCGTACGAGTTTTGCAGGGATGCCGAAACTAGACATGGCTCAGTACAGCTCGTCTCTGTAAATGCTGTCATACGCGGCCTTGAAATCGATAAAAAGATGGTGAATATCGATATTATACTCTCGGGTTTTTTCCAAGATCTGCCTTAATGTGAGAATTTGGTCTATTGTGGACTTCTCTGGTCTAAACCACATTGATGAGGACCTATCAAGTTCAATACGTGGGGTTTTAGACGTTCACATATTACAGAAAACATTATCTAATAAGTGACGTTAAGGAGGCATATCCCTCTATAATTAGCGCATTTGTGAGGGTACCCCTTTTTTTAGGATCGGGCATACTATATTGAGGGTTCCATTTATCGGGCATACTTTCTTCCGAGCATATCATACAGATCAGCTGGTGCATGCTCCTTTCCAACTGATCTACTGCTGCCTTAAGAAGTTTGGTTTCAAGGCCTTCTGCACCTGAAGTCTCATTTGATTTAAGTTTGCATATGGCAATCTAAACTTCTTCTATGTCGGGAAGACGGCATTCTTGGTCATCGTCCAAGTTGAATGGAGAATTCCGCCTGACAGCGGGATTAATGTCTTCATCGCCGCTTAACAGTTTGCAGAAGTTTTCTTTCCAGATCCTTCGGGGCGACTGCGTCTCCATTACTATGTTTCCCTGCTGGTCTTTACAGGCTTGTGTTCGGGCTTTGCCACCCTGACAAGATCTTTTTACCTTTTGGTAAAACTTCTGAATCTCGTTCCTGTCATGACATCTCTCAATTTCCTCAAACGCGCGGTTCTCATGTTGCTTCTTTTTGTTTTTGAGAATTCGGTGTTCTTCCTTTCTTTGTAAATTTCGTTTTGCTGGTCGTGCTTTTTGTTTGGCTGCATTTGCCTGCCTGCATTCTTCATCGAACCATGGGTTTCGTTTTGGAGGCCGAGTGAAAGCCAGAACCTCAGAGGCAGCGATTCTGATGGTTTGTTGGCATTGCTGCCAATGGTCTTCAATGCTTGATGCTGGCGGCATACGATTCATGGATAGTTGGAGGGATACTAGATTAGAGAAGGCACTGGCAATATCCTGCTATTGTAGCTTCCTGATGTCATATCTCTTCACAGCGTTGCGTTGGTTCGCACGAGTCGTGAACAGGATATGCTCATTCGTACCTTGGCTACAACAAGGTAGTGGTCCGAGTCAAAGTTGGCCCCTCGGAAAGTTCGAGAACTAAAGTAGAAGAACATTTTTGGAAACATTATTGGAAAGGAGAAACCATTGATACCGTTAAGGAATCTAATCGATTTTATTGAATATAGAAAAAAACAAAATGTAGTGTAAGCAGCCGGCGGTGTAGTGGTTAGCATGTCTGCTCTGGAGATCGGAGTTCAAAACCCAGAAACATAAAATTGTTTTTCGACTGGTATCGCCGTTCGCCAGAAATTAACAAGTCGTCAGAGAGTAAATTTCACTGCCTTAAAAAGCGCTTTATTCCTTAGTTGAAATGCGTTAGACCGCGAGGCTTCTAAAGCTTGGTGGTGCTACCTTATTTGTTTATTTATTTTATCTCTTTTCGCGATAGACTGGCAAATTCTCCCAGCAGTTACAATCGCAATTGATAGCCAGTGTCTTTTTCGTTACAATGTCTCTCCTACGGTCTCTAAGTCTACTGCAGTCTATGAGGTTTTAGATTTTCTTCAATCACCAATAGGCAACCCATAATTTGACAAAGGATGTATAGACACAACTTCAATCAATGGGTTCAAATGAATAGCATAGTGACTAGTGACATTTTAAAGATGTGTTAGAGATTTACAGGGGCAACCTTTAAAGGGGGAGACCACTTTAGGAGCCTAAAAAACATGTTTTTTTCGGGATTTTTTGTAAGGGAATAAAATAACCCATTCATTTTAAAAACTAATGTCGATTTCCTTTCATCCATTTGCAGTCGACTGCAGTCGCTACTAAATTCGATTCTATTTTGAGTATTTAGGAAATTGAAAAAGTAGCAATTTTTTTTTATCAATGTGTGTGTTTCCAGTTGACAGATAAAGAAAAACAAGCACCCAAGGAACAAAACAATTACATTCATATTAGGTGTGTTTCTTTACTGAAAATTCACACGAAATGCACCGAAATTCGGCGAAAGTCAGTCTAATGCCGTTCCAGCACAGCGATTTTTCGTAGCAGTGCACAAAAGAGAGTGCTCACGAGAGAGTAAAATATTTCCCCACCCTGCGAATTTCTACCACCTAAATTTCTGTGGGCAGAAATCGTGCACAGCCAAAACAAATACAACAACTGTCAAACAGACATTCTTCCAAGCGTTGGTGCGAATGTTTTGTTCAAGGCGTTTCTTTACTTTTAGGACAATTACGCTCTTTCAGAGAGTTTGTGAGAGAGTTTTACCCCCACTGCACTGCTGCGAAAAATCGCTGTGCTGGAACGACATTAGACTGACTTTCGCCGACTTTCGGTGCATTTTGTGTGAATTTTCAGTAAAGAAACACACCTAAAGAAACAGACCTATTGTTAAGCACACAATTTTTATATTTTTTTTCCCCAAATGTTTTCCAAATTCACAACAAAATACAAAGCAGTCCTACTTCCTTTAATTTTTTTCATATGCTGATGTTTTTGTTTGCCGTTTTCGATGTGTCAAAATTGTTGTATGTGTGCAAATCCGTCTCAAAAAAGAGATTGACTGCAGTCGATTTTTTTTCCTCCTAAATGAAAAGATTAATGTCGTTTTCCAAAAACAAATTCACTCTTTCACTCCTTTTTCGTTTTATTTTGGAAATCGTTTTAACCGAAGTGACAGATTTGGAGTGATTGCATTGGTAGTGGTTAGCTTACTAAATTTTATCTTTCATGTTAAAGCAGAAAACAAGACTAAAAATCGTTCACTTTAATTTTAAAAATTATTTAATGGTCTTCTGAAGATAATTTTATAAACTATCGCGTGCTTTGTGAGCTGACAAAAAATAAATAGAAACTGCGGCTTGCTTTGACAAGCAGTCAGATGACAGTTTGTTTATGTGTTGGTGTTCACTCCCTTGCACCCAAACTGAAACGGGAGTGAAAAATTCACTGCAAAAAGTGTCTCCAAACCGCATTTTGGAACATGTTTGGGAGTGATTTGGAGAATTTATCTGTCAGATCTGACAGATAAAGTCTCCAAATCACTCCCGATTTGGTTTTTGGAAAACGACAAAAGATAGCGTGATCACGAAGCGCTTGTTTTTTTTTTTTTTGAACAACTCTTAAAGGGTTTATGCCATAGAAGGCTTTAGAGTACAGTGCGTCAGCATCCATGCAGTTTTACTCATAAATAGAGCCCCCTTATAACCTGCGTATAAACAGTACGCAGTACACCACGAGAAGAAATCGCAATAGGAACTCATTGTGTTTGTAATTTCAACAACAATGCCTTTGTCGATTTTTGCATCCTTAACCGCCTTATCATGACTCAAAGTAGTTGGATATCGAAAGACAAACAAGATATCGTGCCTTGAAAAATGGCTTCGCATCCAGTCGAACGGCCTAAAGTCGAAAATATGTAGTTACAAATATAATTGCAGCTTCTTAGCAGTAGCACATGAAGATAAGGGCAGTTCACCGTAGTGTGCGATGGAAATTGGAGAGGAATTTGCGTGATGCCCGCAGTAGCGAAGGTTATAGAAAGAATAGCCGTGAATCAAACCATTTCGAAGACAAACTTGACGTTAAGGAAACAGGATTCTCTATTCAGTGCGGAAATGATCATCGTACAGCAATTTAGGTATCCTTTAACAGTTTTAATAGATAAATTATCTAGGTTTGGGGGTCATTTTAAATAAACTGGTTGCTATTATCAAGGTTACGCATGATGGATTCAACCGTGACGTTTTACGTTAAAGGTTGATGTCAAAGAATATGATATATCGTGAGATGGAAATGGAAAAATTTTGTGAACTCTGCATTTTTATGTCAAACATCGTGCCCAAAGTAGTTCACTTTATCAAGCATACATGGTATATGTGTAAATAAATACCTTCTTTGGAAAGACACACATTTTAAGTGTCAAAATAAAAAATAAAAAATACTGTATCCCCTCTTTTTTTCGATTTTTTTTTTTGTCTCCAAATGGGCTTTTGTCCTGGGCTTTTATCACATCTTATGCAAAAAACCCTGTATAATGGAAGTACTTCAAATAAATATATATATATTTTTCTAGATTTGGCTTCCTGCATGACTCTCGTCTACCTGATATCCATGAATCTCACGAGGTAAAACGTACGAAAATTGAACTGGAACGTGATAAAAAATGGATGCGGATGTTAAATCATTGGGACCCTAACAATGAAAAACTTCGCAAACGTGTATTCAAAGGTATACCAAATAAAGTAAGATGGGTGGCATGGAAGAAACTTCTTAACGTCGATGAATCCATGAGCAAAAATCCTGAAACATATTCTCAAATGCTCGCATGGGCAAGAAAATATTCAACCGAAGCTAGACAAATTGATTCCGATGTAAATCGTCAATTTCGAGATAATTTTGCCTATAGGGAACGTTATAGTGTAAAACAGCGCAGTCTGTTCAATTTACTCAATGCATATAGTATATACAATCCAGAGCTGGGCTACTGCCAAGGTATGTCAGGTGTTGCTGGTGTCCTTCTCATGTATATGGACGAGGAGGAAGCATTTTGGGCATTAAATGCACTTATAATTGATAAAAAATACGCCATGCATGGATTGTTTATTGAAGGTTTTCCAAAACTTACACGATTCCTAGAACACCATGATCGGATATTAGCCAAATTGATGCGTAGGCTGCATAAACATTTTGTGAAACATAATGTCGATGCAATTTTATATTCCATTAAATGGTTCTTTGTTATTTTTGTCGAAAGAGTAAGTAAAGTCATAATAATATCAGATTATTGTTTGAAAATAATAATTGTTTTGCAGATTCCATATAGTTTAAGCCTACGAGTGTGGGATGTCTTTTTACTGGAAGGAGAACGTGTCGTTACTGCCATGGCATATACTATTTTATATCTGCATCAGTCTGAATTATTGCGACTGAAAGATATGGATGCTATTATTGAGTATTTGCAAGTTAAATTACATAAAAATTTTGGATACAACGATGATTATGTAATGGAAGTGCTTGAGCATGCGATGAAGAAGCTGAAGAGCTATAGACTAGATGTACCGCCAGCGCCTAAACCCATAGAGTTTCCTCAAAATCCTCTTGGTCAATTGATCGAACCGGAGTTTGAAAAGAAAATCGGACACAGAAGGTCTGAGTACACGGAAAATGAAAGACAAGTCATAAGTGATGTGATATCGAGGTGATTTTATTTTTATAAAACATTTGGGTTTTGATCTTCTAAATTTATTTTTCATTCATTACAGGCAAGAAGCAAATGCAGTTGAAGTACAATCCACTGTTTCTTATGAAACATCTGAATGCGCTACCGGTAAGTGTGTTTTTCTTATATCTTCTTAATTGTTTTTGAGTGTTTTGTTGTCTTAACAGTAACCACTTATCTTTGTTTTAACATTTTTCACTTCCTATTTTTTATTATTTAACAAAATCACACAACATTGAATGTAATAAACTAGATAAAATATTCGACTTCCACATAGTTGTATTGTTTGTAATGTTTGACCTAGTGAATGTTTGGATAGTTTCATTAAATCTAAATTATTTAAAGCGTTCAAATGAATAAGGAGTATTGTGATTAATTGTATGATTTTTTCTTTTCTCAAGTTGAGAGATTATGTTAACACATTAATTTTGTGTTAATTTGGCGTTAATCTCCCACAACTAGTATTTATAGTCCTTTACGATTTGGTCGAAGTTAATTTCATATTAGAAAAAGAGAAAGCCCTCTTAGTCACAGATTCAACACTTACAGCCCTATTATGGTTGTCCACTATCAATCAATTGATACACGATAAGTGCTATCTACCAATTTATAAGTTGGTATTAAGCATTTCAGTTGATATATCTTCTTCCATTGTGAACAGAGTGCTCGTATTTATCGTTGACACATCCCATATCTAGGTACAAAGCGACTATTTTAATTTCCTGAATTCTATGGACCCTAAGCACATTTTCATTCACAGGATAATCCTTGTGCTTGCCTGTAAATGGTTACACGTACCTGTAAATGGTTACACAATTCCAGTAAAACAACCCAAAAAAATGTTTATCAACGACGAATTTTCGATTGATTAACCAATTTCATTGATAAACGAACAAATTTATCAAGTATTTTATTGATATTTGGCAACCATAATAGGGCTGTTAATTACAACGATGATTATGTAATGGCAGTGCTTGAGCATGCGATGAAGAAGCTGAAGAGCTATAGACTAGATGTACCGCCCTTTACGATTTGGTCGAAGTTAAGAAAATCGTTATCGATTTCAAGTTGTTCCAAAGCAAAATCAGAAAGTTCATGACGTTTACGGTGGTCCAATAGTGAAATTATAAACACTTCTGAATGCAATAAAAAACAAATGGCAGATCATGACATACTACAAATGGCCGAAACGCGGTGAAATGCACATACACAAGACATTACATTCTCTGTTTTGAATGCAACATATAGCCAGAATTTAAAGACTGATTTAATTTAATTTCGTCATAATTGCAAAAGAGGGTTCATTCATTAGCGACGCTTTGATAAGTAATTCTGTTAAAGAGATCGCACACAAATTGTCGGTCGTATGTAATAACAGCAGTGAATAAAGGCTGCAAGGCAATCACCTCCCTTATATGTTCATACCGTTTGACTCTCTTTTTGATGTACTCATTAGGCCTAACGTTTACGCAGACGCATTCACGCATTGCCTTTCTTTAAAAAAAATATGAAGATGACATCGCCGTGGCTTATTTTGTATCTATCCCTGTGGTGTCCTTAGCATCAGGGTTTGCATAAATAGATAGATAGACAGATAGATGTTTTTATTTCTTAATTTCCTTGTTTAACCATACACTTTTTTTCAAAACGTTTTATAACTTAGAAAAGAAATAGTATATATATTAAAATATGTAGTATTATTGCAACGTGAGATTTCCAAAAACCACCTCAGAAACATCCAATTGTTTTATCACGAATGTCGAATGTCGGTGAAAAGTCCTTCCAAAGTAATCTGAATCTATTAATGTTGTTTAATGACCAAGTGGTATCCGTCGCGTGATGGTTGGCATGTCAGCTGTTAACTCAGAAGTTCGTGGCTCGAATCCCAACAGAGACAAAAATGTTTTTCCACGGGATTCGCCTTTCGCGAGGAATTGTTAAGTCCTTCGTTAGTAAATTCATTGCCATGAAAAGCGCTTTCCCTATTAGCCGTTCGAAAACTTGTTGTGAGAAATGCACTAGGCCCTGGAGCCCCTCGCTCTGTTGCGCCACCCTAATTATTTATTTATTATATAACCAAGTTAATTTATAGTTGTTAGGAAAACAATTAAGATTGTTTCTCATCGGTTTTTTTGTTGCAGTAATGTAAATGAAGAAGCAGAAATCTATTTCATTTTATGTCAGTAATTTTATAGTTTCTGCTTAAATGTATACATAATTGTTAATAAAACCTTTTTCAAAATAAAGTGAATCACCTCTGAAGAAGATGGCAACCACGAAACGTTGAGACATCAAAATGAAAAAGATTTTTTCTTCTTCACTTACATTATTGCGACCAAAAAAGCCGATGAGAAGCAATCTTAATTATTCTCTTAACAACCAGTAATCAGAATCGCCAAAAATTTGTAGGTTTCCCCCTTTCTTAACCAAAATATGGTTGAGAGAAATACGTCGACACTTCAAGAGGTCTGTTGTGCATTCCTATATTCATCCCCAGAGCACTGTTTTTTTCTAAAAATAATTGAAAGTTGGTGTCATTGTCGACATCCATTTCTCAAGTGAAGTGCAATATGTTTGGGTATATAATAAGTAATAAGCTTCTTAGTACTTAGTAGTAATGTATTGAGTTCAAAAGGGTCAAGGCCCTATCTATAAACTAGTACTGTTCATGATGTCACAGGATGTTTATTTATTTCGCGAGTAGCAAGTTCTTTTGGCTAAAAGGTTAGTTATAGATATAACTAGAAACTGACTTCTTCTTTACCTTTAACGACAATACGAGAATCGTGATCTCGAAAAGCTCACAACTGTCCTACTTATCTCCTTCACGATAGTGGTTTCCGAATAAACGTCTATAAGATTTTATACTCCGCTCATTGCTGGTAAATAAATCATGGTAAGAAAATTTTCAATTAACAAATGGTTTTTGTTGAAAACTAGTTTTTGCCTGCGGAATATGGTATAAAATTGTAGGTTTTTAAAATTTCACTTTATGTATCTATGTATGTGAATGTACAAAATTAAAAATTCTACAGAGGACTGTGTCGCAATTCTTCATACAATTTTAGTTTCATCAAAAAATGCGCTATAATAGGATTTTGTCGTTTCAGCACTTCGTTTAACTTAAATAAGAGCAACGATTTTTCCTCCAGACTTTGTTTCACAACTCCTTTTCAAGCATATTGTCGACCATTTTAAAGTATTGTTTAAAAATGTTGATTGAATTAAGAAATTAAATTTATGTTCACTATAAATTCCCACATCGGTAAAAGCTTTAAAGTAAGTAATTTTGAATTCGTTACAAACATTGTATAAGAGAACTATAGTAAACATGGCGGGGAAATCGCTGGTATCGCCACCTTTAGTCTCCCTTAAACGTACTACCTTCTCAATCGGAAAAAGTTAATCGTAGAACCCTGCCAACAAATAAAATTTTATAGTTTTTTGCTAGGGGAGCTTTGCTTCGTAAATGTGTTAGCAATAAAAAAAAGGGTGATGTGGTTTTTAATTCTAAATGATAAAAAGTCTGTTGCTTTGCATTAAACGTATCATGAAAATGTTTGAAAGTCATTTACGCACATTTAATAATTGACGAAAATACCATCCACAACCATTAAAGCATACCTAATTGAACAACCACAGCTAATTTTTTTTAACCGATAAATCCTTTAATGGAGACTGAAGGTGGCGATACCAGCGATTTCCCCGCCATGGTGGTACTATAGTTTCTTTATACAATAGCTACAAACGACATGTGACTTGTTTCAATCGACTTTGAGAAATAGGTATTCAAAAAATCAGTAGAAAATCTTGTTTTAAGGTCTAGTAAGGGTTTTTTGGTGGAGTTTTAACGTCCAAATTTATCCATATATTTTAAAGAAAATCTATACCCCGTCTTCAAGTCAAGTCTGCTTGATTTTCAATTTCATAATTTGAATTTTTTAAATACTCATTTGGCAAAAATATTTTTCCACGGGTATCGCCTTTCGCGAGGAACTGGCAAGTCCTCCGTTAGTAAATTCATTGCCATGAAAAGCGATTTCTCAATTAGCCGTTCGGAACCGGCAGAAAATTATAGGTCCCCTCCATTCCCTCACAAGGCATGGTTGTGAGAAATGCGCTAGGTCCAGGTGCTCCTCGCTCTGTTGCGCCACCCTATTATTATTTTTTTTTAATTTGGCATTTACCTGAATTTTAGTTATTTCAAAGGGGTAATGATGTTTGACTTTAGATTAAATGACAAATCGGTCAGTTATAAAAATTTACAAAATTCGCATCTACTTGTGCAAATACATTGAAATAACTAAATACACGCTTTTAATCGAGAGCTCTACCCGTCAGGCACCTTCGCCCATTTCTCCAACCGAAGACATATGCTATTCAAATGACTATTAACTATGCTGAAAAGACTAACTGAAAAGGAAGAAGTATATATTCAGTCTGCGGCGACATCCACTTGTGTTTGAAGGTAGACATCCATGATCATTTATGATTGACACTCCCGTAGTTTATGAAAGATAGTATGTATGAGTGCATTTATTGACAATAAATCTCATCCATATTAGTTTTTATGAGAGAGTGTCTTAGATGCCCAGTTTTGAGCTTTGCTCACCCTTTTTAACTTCTTCAAAATTAAGTGCGAATTGAAAGACTGAATTCATTGACTCGTATTAAAGTTACCGTTCATAATGGGATCACAGGAAATAAGATTGATGTTGAACTTGCCATGCAAGCATCTCAGCCTGGTCAACCAGGTTCCTTGGTGATGTAGACGGAATAAACGAAAGCGTTAAAATGAATACGTTTATAGGAAAGCTGAAATAATCTGTCTGATCGGTTTTTGCTTTCTAAGCTTGATTACTTGTGAATGTCTCACTGAAAAATTGCTTCGTTATCCTGATTTTATAAATATCAAAAGCATAAGTTTAACGGAACCTTGAAAGTTTAATTTATAACTTGCTTTTTTTCGTCAAAGCTTTAATATGTGTATTATTCGATTAGATGCTGTTCGGTCATGCTCAGAATCTGTAATTTACTTCACTAAGTTTACATACTTACTTGTCACATATCCTTCTTCATCCGAACGCAATAAAAGTTAAACAGTTCTTGTCTCTTTAATTTTGGTTTATGATTGTGGCACTGATGAATTTATTACATTGAAACTTAAACATATCTTTCTCTTCTAGTGTAGAACTTGCTTTGAATTCTTAATTTCCTTAATTTTATTATCATCAATTGTAATTTTTCACCAACACAACAATATTTTCACTCTGATTGGAAGTTGAACTGGAATTCTTGGGTAACTTTTACATCTTTCTTTTGTCACTGATACACCTCGTAAATATTTCGATCATTCATGCCTAGGTTGAAAGAGCTCCTTAATGTGTAAGGGTCACATCCATATTTGATGAGTGGTCGATCAAATGACTTTTCGAAGTCAACACAACATGCATATCACTATGTTTTTCCTTATATTTGGGATTGCTTATGTTATTGACTCGCAACATATCTGCAGGGGTCATCAGATAGCCTTTTATTTCCTTCAATGGGCTAACCAATACCCGCCCAACGATTTTAAGTATGGGACATCAGCATGATAGAACATGGATTATTACAGCTTTGTAAATCTGCAAAAGCTAACCTTCCTTCTAAAGTTAGTTTCAGCTGTTGGAAAGTACTTTCTAGGAAGCTGTTCAAAAGGCCATCACAATACTATCGCCAACTGTACATTATTTTATCGTCATCCACAAGAAGCTGTCTTTTAATGAAATTCGGTGATATCCTTGTCCTTCTTTCAGCGGTTATTTTGAAAATAGTTGCCCCTCAATTTTTTTTTTGTCGTGTCTCTTGAATAGCTAAGAGCAGATATTCCTTGCTGCTCCCATATCCAGATCTTTGCACGGAGGTACGCACTTTTTCCTCACTTCTTTCCTAAATGCGAACCTTTTCATTTCTATTATTTGGGTAGCCTTCAATTGTGTTTTTAAAGCCGCTTTCTTCTTAGTTGTTATCACTTTAGCTTCATTATTCATTTATGTTCATTTTTGGTTGTCTCTTTGAAACCCTTAGCAATGATTTGACTCTCTTTCGTACTCGCTCACTCTCTCTCTCGCTCTCGCTCACTTTCTCTCGCTCACTTTCTCTCGCTCTCGCTCTCGCTCACTTTCTCTCGCTCTCGCTCTCGCTCACTTTCTCTCTCTCTCTCTCTCTCTCTCTCTCTCTCTCTCTCTCTCTCTCTCTCTCTCTCTCTCTCTCTCTCTCTCTCTCTTTCTCCCTCTTTCTCTCAAAGAGAGCTCTAAGCAAATTAATTTTGATTTGATTGTTGGGATTTGCTTTTGTCCAAACTATGCTATTTGATTCTCCCAGTGGCCCTTGTCTATTTGATTTCCTTCACCACATCCGGAAAAGATTCTGTCAGTCGAAGACGGTGTTGCAGCTTACTGGGCGACAGTATTTCTTTGCGTACCCTTACCTCAGATTTAATAAATTGGTATTTGGATCTTGGTTATATACATTTTTGTGTATTTTTTTTTTATAATAGTTCACTTGACTTTTTTTCTTTTTTCATTCATCACTCTTTGGTGTGTTAAAAACTTTCATTGTTTCGCTTATAGCTATGCAATGGACTTTAAGTGAACTTCTAACTTACAAATTGCATGGGTTTTTGTTTTTTCTTAATAATATATGCATTTTTCAATTAGCAACTTCTCTTAAAACACATTTATTTTATTATTTATGTTTGTAATAGCTTCTAACTTTTGTGATAGCTGAACTTCAGAACAGCCTAAAGAAAGCTCGTCAATGGCAGGAATAGGCCTTAACAAATCTGAGCAGCAGTTTTGTAACATACTTTTAAGAGAAAACTGAATTATATTAATGTACATACATACATACTTTGCCAGTAAATATTAATTTTTTTTAATTTGAAAATTAAAACTAACAAAAATGTCTTCCTAAATAATTTTGATTGGAACTGGGTGGTTAAAAGACATAAATCAATGAGATTCAAAATAAAAGGAAATTTGAAACGAATACTTATGCTAAGCATAATTGAATTTTCAACTTACGTTCTTAATTCTGACTTTTGAGATCCCTTGGATTGTTTTTATGTCGCAGACAAAATGAAAATGAAAAGGTTACTCTTATAAAAAAATCTTTTTCTTTTTCTAATTCATTAATTAGAAAAAGAGAAAAATCTTTGGTTTATTTCCTCAGTTGACAACTCAACTCGCCTTCACGCTATAAGAATTTTTAATGCCTTTACACCCGCGATGTTTTCACATCAGCGACTTAGCCGCCGGCCGTTAATGAACAAAAAAGGGGTAAAAGAAAGTCACTTCAAGGTACAACAATGGGCTTATCAGTCCGACAAGGAAGCAAAAGTAGAAAATTATCTGAAAATGAAGAAGTATGGAAATTTGAAATAATAGATATGTATGTTTTTGATGTTTTGTTGTATTCGCAAAAAGCAATTTAAAATATTTTTACAAAAATTGGTAAGGGTTTTCATATAAGAGTGATATGATTTCTTTTTTGAAAAAAACACACTTTGTTAAGGAAATTCAAAAATTTTTATTTAACGTGCAGTTCAATCAATAGAATTAAGTTTTAAATAAAACGTCATTCAAATGGCCACCACGACTTCTTCTGCAGCAACAAATTCGATGAACCCAATTTTCGAGCACTTTGTCCACTAAATCAAGTCGTATATCAAGAATGGCACGTTCAATATTGGGGGTACTCAGGAATCTAGTCACTACGTAGTGGAAAGTCGACTAGCTTTGTGAATGCAAAATGCACTAAAAATGTAGTCAACCCTGAACTGTCAAAATAAGCACACAAAAACACGAAACATTTGCGTTTTGGGAACTTTAAATAATCTTATCTTTTAAATTAAGTAACTTTAATTTCATATCTCTTCACTGCTTTCAATTTGACAAAAATTGTCGGAAAAAAATTCAATTTGCACTTTGTAATTTTTCGTGTGTTTTACCCTACAGCTGATTCTCAAACGTCAGACTAACTTTGTAGCTGAAATTTTTCAACTACGTTGAAGGGGAAATTTCAACTCGTTTTGTAGTCGATTCTAACCAATCAGCAGAGTTCACTACGTAGTGACTAGATTTCTGAATGCCACCATTGACTTGTATTGTAAAGCTTGAAGAGAATCTGGTTTATTTTGAAAGACCAATGACTACAATGATTGAAATAGTCTAATAGTGTTAAATCACGAGTTCTTGGAGGACATTCAATATCACCATTTCTTGAAATAATCGAATCTCAAAATTTTTCTCGCAATAATTCAATTGTAGCATTTGCTGTGTGACACGTAGCCCCGTCTTGTTGAAACCAAATGTTGTCAAGATCAACTTCTTCCAATTTCGCCCATAAAAAGTTGGTTATCATCGATCTATACCGCTCTGCGCTCTCCATTGACAGTAATAATAGTAAAAGTAAATATAACCAGCTTAATTTTGAAAGAAGTACGGACCGATGATTCCACCAGCCCAAAAACCACACCAAACTGTCGATTTAGGTGAATGTTTTCATTTCAATATTATGGATTTTCATCGCCAGTTTTGTTTATTTAACGCACTAGTCAAAAAAAACTAAAAGTTATCAAGTTGTTTCAAGGCAAAATTGCGACGTTTACGGTGGTCCAATGGTGATAATGGCAATAACAATAAGCAAACAATCTATTCATCTGAATCTCGGGCATAACCAAATCTAAAAATAAGAAAAACTTCTATGGAATTGATAAAAACGAGTTATCGAGTATTTTTCCACCTTTTTTCATATTTTTTGAGCTTTTTATTATTCACTTTAAACAAACAACTAAAAATGTAAGTTCTAATGTCGATTTCCTTTGCAAAAACAAAAGCACTCTAAAAAAGTGTTTTTTTTTCGTGCTCACTGGAAACGAAAAGACAAAATTCTTTTTTTATCATTGTATGTGTGCTATTTTTGACAGCCAACTCTTCCCGTTTGTTTTGTTCTGCAATTTATATAAAAAGAATGTTTTCGAAACTTTATTAATAAATACACTAGGAAGAAACCTCCTCATCCGAATAATTATACACAACACTTTCAACAAAATTATTCACAGAATGCCTTTCGTTTTGGCCAAGCAATTTTAGAACATCAAACACTTCTTCGTCAGAATCGGAACTAGACGACGACTTATTATATATATTTTGATAAATTGCAGCTAAAATTGAGCGATCCATTTTCACAAAATAGTTTATTGTTTATTTTTATTATCTCTCTTTCACAGTCCTTTAACCAAAAATGCAAAATAATCAGACTGCAAACTGGTAAACGTCAAATGTTTTGTGTTGGTGTGCGTAAAAGTGCGTGTAAATCTTGCCTCTGAATCGAGATTCGTAAAAGTGCTTTTTCGGGGCAAAAAAAAAGTGATCTAGTGCCTCAATGTAACATATTTCGAGCAAAAAAGCACTTTTAATGCTATGTCCGCACCTGAGAGTTAAACTTGTTTAACTCAAAACAATCCCAAACCAACATGATAACCAAGTGGTTTGCCATACAAAATGAAACCTTTTTAGCCACTGGGTTTCGAGATAACCTACTCGAAACCAAAGGTGCTGAATGCACTATTTCCAATATTCCATTGAATTTGACATTTAAGAGAGTGGAAGTGAGTGGAGAGAGAATGAATTCTCTCATACGTCGTTGACGTTCTGCTCACACTTGTATGTCTGTCTCTTTTTAACTTAAGACAAAAAGATAAACTCAAAACTTTTCTGCATATGCGGACACTACTTGGTTAACTCAAACCATACTGGAACGAAACCCAGGTTAACTTCAGGTGCGGACATAGCATAAAAGTGCTTTTGTGTACCACTGGAAATCGACATAAATGTTTCTTCGGAAACGACATAATGCTATGTCCGCACCTGAGAGTTAAACTTGTTTAACTCAAAACAATCCCAAACCAACATGATAACCAAGTGGTTTGCCATACAAAATGAAACCTTTTTAGCCACTGGGTTTCGAGATAACCTACTCGATACCAAAGGTGCTGAATGCACTATTTCCAATATTCCATTGAATTTGACATTTAAGAGAGTGGAAGTGAGTGGAGAGAGAATGAATTCTCTCATACGTCGTTGACGTTCTGCTCACACTTGTATGTCTGTCTCTTTTTAACTTAAGACAAAAAGATAAACTCAAAACTTTTCTGCATATGCGGACACTACTTGGTTAACTCAAACCATACTGGAACGAAACCCAGGTTAACTTCAGGTGCGGACATAGCATAAGAACGTCTTTCAATCCAGATGTAAAACACCCTTTGACGTGTGTGATAGGGTGGAGTGAAAACTTTTAATTGTTTATTTTTGAATCTACATAGACGGGATGGGTGCCAAATGGAATTTTAATGAAGCACAAAAAGTTTCAAGCCGATCGAAAAGGTTTTAGAAGGTGCACAACACTGAAAAAATTGGGAAATGCTCTATGAAACTTTTTTAAATACTACATTAGTTTTTTTGGGAATATTCCTCAACATTGTAAAATATATAATATTTTAATATGTTAGTCTAAATAAATAAAACCAAAATTCTACGTAATGATAGACTAATGTATCGTTGAAACTCAAATAAACTCTACAAGCGCTCAAAAAAAAATGCTAGATCTAAAAAAATAAATAATTTTTTTGGCTGGAAAAAAAATTATTCTATTTATTTTATCTTATGTAAGAGTTGTGTTTCGCTTGGCCGGAAAGTTTAGGTATTAAAAGTCAATTCTTTATTAAAACAAAACAATTTTTTTTCAAATAATGTCTTCATCTACCTCTAGACGTAAAGTTAATGATTTGATTTTGGATTGAACCATTGAAAGGAGTTTACTTACCAACAAGATGTCATAAAAGATTATTTGCATAGGTTATTGCAACTTAAGAAAACAAAGAAAAAAATCAACTGTTGCAGAGGTATCTGAATTCGTAGCCTTAAATGTGATTGAGATTAGGAATAAAGCTTCTCTTCCTACCATTTCCTCTCTTTCACGATTAATTAGTCAGTATCACGAAAAATATAAAAAGCACTTAAAAAATTATAGGATCAATGAAAAAAGAAATCAGCTCGAAAAGTTTTAAATACAATTGGATCCATTTTTGGTGCAATCTGAGACGCTTTTTGACATATGCTAGTGCCAGTGTAATTTGATCCAATATTAGCCGTTTTATTGGGAATTTATATTAACTTCAGCAAAACATCGCTCATGGAAAAACAACAACTCTAAAGTGAATAGCGTAAGTGGACAAAAATAACGCACTTGCAGAAGTGAACAACAGGGATGGTTGGTAAATGGAGTTTATGTTGAAAGTGAACTTGGTAAGTGAATATAGCCAAAAAAGCGTTTTATTAAGACTCGCAAGTGAAGTGAATATACAAATTCCCAATAAAACACGGCTATTGTTGCTGTGATCCGGAAAGAACAGTTCTCGTTAAAGAGACACCATTTTTAACTGGTCAAAGAACCGTGTGAAAGTAATCGATCGGAAAATGTTGACTGGGCTGCTACTCGAGGGCTTAGAAAAAGCTTAAAGAGAAAGCTTAAGAGAGCTGAAAAACTAAATAAAAAAAAAACTGCAGTTAAATAAGCCTGATGTTCAGAAAACTATTTCTGTGGAAACACTCCCTGATACTTCTAGTTCTGAGACAACTGACAGTTACAGTGACTTCGAAGTTTCTCCTGCCAAAAATGAAAAGATTAAACGTACCACAAATCAAATGCGAGTCAAACTTCCAAGTAGTAGGGATTGCTTGTGGTCGAGCGGGGGTATCTGACAGAAATGCTGCTTTAATCGCTAGTAGTGTTTTGAAAGACGTTGGCATGATATCGCACGAAGATCAATCCAAGGTTATAGATCGTAGATTTAGACTTAATTAATTGGCAGAATATAAACGTTAATGAGCCTCCTATAACCACATTCCTGACCAATGAGACAATTTTGAGGCTTGTTTATAGAGAGGATATTGTTAATGAAGTTTCATGTCACACTCAAAGCGTAGAACGATGTGTAAAGCTGGTAACTGAAGCGTCAGCGGAAGTTTTTGGGTACAAGAACCGTAACGGTCTTATAAGATCAAGAATCGCCTCTAGAAAAAAGATGCCTGAGTTCAATACACAAAAAGTTTTGTTGTGGAAGCATCTTACGAATAAAAGAACATTTAAATGGTTGGATGGTTGGGAAAGGTTTTGGGTGGAACTCAAAAGCAGCTACCTCTACGTAGTGAATTGTGGGTGGTTTTGTAAAAAAAATCAGCGAAATGCTGCAAAATAATTTATGTTTACCTTATAATTTCAAAGGACAAGCATACAAATTTTCAAGTGCGTTGTGCACCCTCAAGACATTTTCTGACGGAGCTGAAACTTGGTTTTTCCTCTTTTGATGCCTAATGGCACCTATCAAAAAAAATAAAAAAAAGTTGAATTTCACTCCACCCGTGCTTTAGTATGCGTTGAAAAATTAGTCTATTTCAAATGATAAATTTCAATTTTTAATTAAATTTAATTTATTTCTGTTTTTGTGAGAACAAGAAAAAAAGACTGATTCGACCGATTTTGACTGCATAGTATTTTTTTTTTTATTTCAGTAAAGATCTCTTATAGATACCTTGTTTTTAGCTTAGAGATCATCTGCCTAATTATAATCACATACAATGCATACATTGGGTGGCGCAACAGAACGGGGAGCCACCCTAGACCATTTTTCAGGTCCATGCCTTGTTAGGCCCACGAATCTTGCTTAAATTACCTGGTTTTGGTGTTGCTTGGAGTGATAAGCACTCTTACTAGCTTGCTGGTGGTGGTCATTCAACACTATAAATTATAAAATACTTTGTTCCTATGCTGACTACTGTTTCAGTGATAACATAAGCTTAATGTGTTGTTTGTATCTTGTGTGTTTTTTGTTCAAATCAGTTTTAACTTGTTATTTATTTATTTTTTCTTTGTTTTTAATTTTATTTTGGGTCTGTCTTGTTCTACTTTTATATCCAATTCTGCTGTTGGAAAAGGTGATGCATTTTCAATGAAAACATATCAAAGTAGCACAAGCTTAGCAACATCACGAGCAGTCAGCAGTAACTCTTTGTATAGCAACGGTTATGGATTAACAATTGCCCACAAAACGTTATCCGATAGTGAAGGCGAAGAGAGTGAAGAGAACACTCGACTTTAATAAACAAATTTATAAATTAGATGCCAAAAATTGTACATACATACAATTTAAAGCTTCGAAAAGTTAGCGTTTTGAGAATCTGACTCAAATTATAATTAACACTTGGCATAAAAGCTATTAATATACAAATAAAAAAAAAAGCATTTACAGTTTACCTTATTTTTAAACTTTTTTCTTTGCCATTTACATACTTGAATTTCCTTACTTGAATCTCATTCGAATAAGATTAAAAACTACCTTGCATATTATGTAATAAAATTTTATATCTCATTTGCTTTTGGAATGAATTTGAGAATTTAAACATTTCGCATGAAATTTTGTTGTTTTAAACGTAAATTGAACACGGAGTTATTCAATTCCTTGTGTTTTTGTTTTATTTTCTTATTTCTTTTCTGTTTTTGTTTGAAGTAGAGTTTTTAGTAAAATTTTTGGTAAAACAAATTGAGAGAGATTAATTTATTTATGTAGAAACAAAAAATATTTGTATTTTTGTACGATTGTCTACTTAAAAACTAAAAATAAGGAAATACACATATACATATAAACATAAGCAGCTTTGCAACTGATATTAGTTTTGTTTTGTATTAGATTTGATAAGTTTTACATTCATTCAATTGCATAATTGGAAAAAAACACACTTAACACATTCAAGAACTTTGTTAAATTTCTTTTAATTCAAATTTAAATAAACAAAAAATGAAATGTTCGTATACAAATCTTGAAAATTAATTTGATGTTAAAAATTGTTATTTATTTATTTTTTTTTTTTGTTTTTGTTCGGTATTTTGGTTGACCAAAATACAATAAATTACCATCAAAACAAAACAAAATTTAGTTACTCTAAACGTGCCAGAGGACTCCCATTCAATTAGAAGTTCGCTTGCAGGTACATCAGTTGCTTCACATGGCTCATCGGAAACATTTTCGATTGAAGACACGAAGTAAGTATAAATTTATTTAATGTTTTTGCTAACGTTATTCCCAAGTCTTGTCTAAGTATTGATTAGCACATGGTTTTGAATAAGCTGCGATTTTGTTTCACACTAAATAGAAAACTATTAAAATTAAGCTAGCCCATTAGAAGTTATGGAACTTTTTATACAGTTTATCATCAAATACTGAATGGTTTTTGAGAAATGTTTTAGATACTGACCTTAGCTCAACAAAGTAAAACTAACACAAACAATGCTATATACAAAACTTCGTTCTTGAGTATCTCGTGAGAGCTCAGAAGTAAGGACTGTAAGTTTGTGTTAACGGATGGATCCAAGTCAAAATATAATATACATAGTACACCATCACATTAGAAGACGGATATCTCCTCAACATTGGGATTCGTCCTGATTTTGTATCAATTTTCACTGCTGAAGCAACAGATTTGACAAATAATTCCAAAAACAAATATATTTTATGATCTGATGGCATCAGTTATCAACGCAATTAAATCCCCGAATAATAAATTCATATATTGTTTATATATAAAAAATAAAAAAAACAAAGTAACAATGAAGCCAATCAAATCAAAATTCGTATTTATGGAAACGAAGAAACCCCTTAAAAAAGTCTCTTTCCCTCTTGCTAACTAAAAATAAAAATCGAAAAAGAAAGCTTTCAATTAACAAAATAAATTGAATGTTTTCAAAAACATGCTCTGTCAACACATACATGCAATACTGGATTATATGGTATACAAAACATGATATATTTATATGAAAAAGCATCGAAACAATGCAATAAAAAATTTTTTTTTACTCGGATGTAAAATTTTTGAACACGTCCTTTTGAAAAGGCTTTAGAAAAGGGGAACATTTTTCTTAATTTGTAAATGATTTAACTCCAAAATAAAACGGACTGCCTTTCTTCAAGACTTAATTACAACTCGTCAAACATTGTTGCTTTCGGTCGAAACTTATGTCGCCGCTGATAGATTGGCCCCTGAAGCATTTTGAGATTGTTAACCTCTTGTGTCGCGCAGCAATTAACGTTAACCTAGAGTGAAATGCTTCATGGTTTTTTTTTATAATTAACAAGCACATCAAGGGGTTTTGAACTACGCTTATAACGTTATAGAACACAGTGCAAGCATTTAGGAAAGTAGGAGAGGGTTTAATAGGAGACACTGATGCACGTTGCTTTTGAACCTTTGTGAATCGTAATGCATTGGAAATACACAGCCAGGTAAAGCATTCCACATACGGGTGGTGCGACTAAAATAAGAATCTCTATACTTGACTGTACGCCCGAAGTTGGGCTCAAGGTAAAACTGATGGGTGTTGCGGCTAAATTGTTTCAGAGGAGCTGGCTATTTAAATTTTAACGCTCTATTTTGTACCCTATCAAGTAGGCGCGAAGATGTTTGAGGAGCACCTGACCAGATATGGGATTTATTCTCCAGTTTTGGGCGGATGAAAGCCTTATATGTATATTGTAGCCAGATCAGATGGGGAGAAGAACTTCCTGCATCGTTTCAAGAAGCCCAAGAATTTAGCAGAATTTTGGCGACTTCAAATATGTGGTCATTCCAACGAAGATCATCGTTTACACACATACCAAGTACTGACAGCTTTTCGGTTTCTTGGATGCAGGTACCATTTATGGATAATGGCAATGGGGAATGTTAAGCTTCAACGACAAGAGACAGCATTGAGTTTTCGAAGCATTGAGTTCTACTCGATTTTTATGACCCCATGTAACAATGCTGTCAAGGTCAGAATTCAATGGGTTTATCATAAGCAACCGTTCCAGTTCCTTATCTGAAGAGCAGGGGACGTGAATTTGGAAACGAATATGAAAAGCTGAGGGTCGAGTCATCAGCAAAACAGTTGAGAGGATTAAAAGTTTCAGACAAGATATCATTTATGAAAATGAGGAAAAGGGTCGGAGACAAAACGGAGCCCTGGGGCACACCAGCATTTATGAAGTGGGTATCAGACTTGAAGCCATCCAACACAACTTGTATTGAACGGTCGGAAAGGTAATTTCTTATCCAACGAAGAAGAGACTCATCGATACCAAAAGCACGCATTTTCGATAAAAGAGCCTGATGCCAAACTCTATCAAATGCTTTAGAAATATCTAGCGCAATAATCTTACTTTCTCCAAAACAATGTAAAGATTGGTTCCACTTTTCGGTGAGATAAGCCATCAAATCACCAGTGGACCGTTTGCTACGAAAGCCGTACTGACGGTCATTAAGAAGCTTTCGTTCTTCAAGATATTTCACAAGTTGACGATTTATCAACGTTTCCATGACCTTGGAAAGAAGGGACGTTAGTGCAATTGGACGGTAATTGGACGGGGAGGAAGCTTCACCTTTTTTAGGGACCTGCTGGACAAAAACAGTTTTCCATCTGCTCGGGAAAATCCCAGCAGAATATGAAAGATGGAAAAGTTAAAGTTCATTTTTCATGAATAATGCGTTTGATGACCCAATTGCAGGACATAACACATTAAACTGACAACTGTAGCTGTCTCTCTTTTTTGTGTTGGAAAACGAGTCAACAATGACTTTTAACCAAAATGACTTGATTTTGAAAATTCATCAAAAGCACATACATACAATTCTTTCGCACTTTACGAAAGGGAAACGAAAAACTGAACGAAACTTAAAAGTCTGTTGTTATGAGTGCACAGTAAGAAATGTATGTATGTACATTGTACATATTTGCTTAAAAGCTCACGGTGCCGTACATATACCATTCCGATTATTACATTTGGGCCCTTAAACGGATAGACAAAGTAAGAGGGAAAAAAATCATGTAAATGAGAAAAATTGACTTAAAAAAAAAACTGAAACCAACTATAAGGCAGAAAACTACAAACTGCTTGCTTCATATTTCGCAAAGAGTGTATGGGTTTCGAATACGAGAGTGTGCAAGTATTCGAGGTCGTAGAAGATGACATTGTCCAAGATGTAGATGATGATGTCTATATAAACATATTGCACAGCTTCAAAATGCTATTGAAAAAATGTGCACGACTGGGTCGCACGAACTTGCGATTGTGTGCACAGTACCAATACCAAAAAATTAAGGCTGAGTAAAAGGTTTTAGTATTCTTTCTAAATATTTTTGGTGGGCTCAGGGTTGCCAACTACACTTTAATAATGAAAATTGAATTAAATCACGAAAAATATTGAAAAAAATTAATATTAAATATATCAAAGGTTTCAATCGAAAATCCAAAAACGCCATTCTTTTGCAATTGCTAGTACTTATAAACGTTGAAAATTTAACCAAAATCGTTAGAGCAGTTTTTAAAAAAATCGGTTTTTTATTTTTCATTTTTTAATAAAAAAAAGTTTTTTAAAAATAAGGTATGCAAGTCTTAAGATCTTGCCAGAAGATGTTTTGACAAGAAAATTGAAATAAATCAGCAATACCGTTTTGAAAATATTCAAAAAAACCGAATTTTTTTAAAAAAATTAATAAAAATTTCAAAATTTAGAATTTTCCAAATGTTAATATGCAATCTTTTTGATGTCATCTATGACTTCTTAAATATAAAATTTCAGCAAAATCGTGTCAGCCATTAACGAGGAAGTCGGTTTTGAAAAAAACGGTATTATGGGGGGTACCGTTTTTAGACTTTTCCCAAAAAAAATGTTTGCATCATAAGAAAGACAATTAAAAAATAATCCTTCAAATAAAATTTTGTCAAAATCGTTAGAGCCGTTTTTGAGAAAACTAAGTATTATCATATAGGTTGTATGGCAGGTACCGTTATTTCAAGACCTAGAGACCCAATTCCAAAAACCCCTCTGTAGGATGCCAAATAGACCCTGACTGCAAATTTTGAAGAAAATAGGTCAAGCGGTTCAGGCTGTAGATCCATATACGGACATACAGACAGACAGACACACAGACAGACAGACACACAGACAGACAGACAGAATTGTAGGACCCACTTTTTTCCTATTCTCTATCATCGTAATGTCATGTTTAATTGTTATTTCAAAATTTTTTTTCCGCACGATTGCAAAACTTGCCTTATAGTACCTATAATCGCAAGTAAAAATCTAGTAGTACTATTATACATCTGTTATACAGGTTCGACAAAAAAACCAGGACGGATAGGTTGGGCCGAGACAAGCAAAACATCGTATTTTCGTCTAAGCAAAAAACAATTTAAAAAAAATTATTCAAAGTCAATAAAGGCTAGAAAAGTCCTCAATCGAAAAATTTTTAACATATCCGCAGATCGGGAAAAGCCCAGGAATACAATAACGATATATACCATAATTTTATCAATTTCAAGGCGAAGTATGCCAGTATTTACGTGACTAACTGTTCAGAGCCATGACTAATTTGAACATCCCTGCAAAACTCTTACGACTATAGCCGAGTTTTATTGAGAATTTTTGTATTCACTTCACTTAGGCGCTCAATAAAACGCTGTACTTACTTATACAACTGTTGTTCACTTCTGCAAGTGAGCTATTTTTGTCCACTTACGTTGTTCACTTAAGGGCTGTTATTTTTTCGTGAGCGATGTTTTGCGATGTTTTGCTGAAGTGAATATAAATTCTCACTAAAACACGGCTTATGTAGGTAAGTATATTGGAGGAAAATCGCCTTGGGGGATCTCCTCATCTTCTTCAAGTGGAAGAAGACCTCAAACCTCAACTTAGAGTACAAAACTAGGACTTTTGTCGCATCCATCTTATACAAAACAACTTCTGTACATTTATTTCAATAGCTATTTATACATACTAAGTTCATTTAGTATATTTAAATCTTAAAATATTGGTTTTTCATTTATGTTTCCTCTAAAAACTAAGCAGTTGGAAAACTTAAACTATTTTTGAGGTCAGGGATTTTTTATAGTATTTGGATAAAACTTTTTTTATTATTATCAATAAACCATTCTGATGGTGAATTTAGTTCTGTAAAGAAAATTTCTTTTTAAAATTTATTGAAATTTTGATTCGTTCACGAGATATATTGAAAATGCCGACAAGGGTGGATTTTCACCCCTAACTCTGTTTTGCACCTTATACAGTCACCGCGGTTAGTATTAAGTATTCATCCTCTTTTAGTTCCTTTATAGTACCCTCTTTAAAAGACATAACCAATTGAAAACATCGATAGGCTACGTCGAGAAAGAAAACGAGAGGAAAAGATAGTGCATAATGTGTATTATGTCTTTATTTATTGTATTATATATTTACTTATTAAAATTGAATTTAAAATTGCACATACAACATTATTTTGACAGTAAATAAATTTAATTCAAAGTAATTGTAAACATGCACAAATAGATCATTACAAATGATCGTTTAAAAACACAGCGACCATGGGTTTAAGAAAGCACTCGAGATCTGTGCAGCTACGTATTTATTTTCTAAAAATATACCTAATCAGAGTAACATATGTACTGTACATGGATATGTATTTTATGCATACATATGTAGATGTATATAAAATAATAAACACTACTAATGTATAAAACAGTTTCTGTTTAAATGTTTAATGTAGTAAACAAATGAGTAAACAAAATTTTATGAGTTTATATTTTTCGAAAGCATTTCTAGACTTACGCTATGTTTTTTTTTTTTTTTTTTGATAGTATTCATTTGAAAACAGCAAACGCTCTTAGAAGTACACCGCAGAGAGAGCTCCTTTTAGCCTGACAGCACTCGCTTGCAATCGGATGAACAAATTCAAATGTGAATTCGACCGTTACTCCTCATGCCGTCATTAATGTTATTAAAGATACTTAGAGAATATTTATAAACTAATGATTTGAAAAATTAAATATTTTAATATAAAATTTAAAACTAACGAAAAAATTAAAAACTGTCTTTAAAAAGGTTAACAATTTAATTTCCAACAAAGCAATAAAACAAAAAAATATATATCAAGCCTAATCAGTGATGATGTGTTCTAGGAAAAAACAAATATAATAATAAATACCTTACCTTACCTGACCGATCGATAATATGTTGCCAGTAGGAACATAATATATAACCATGTTTAACATGAAATAAATAGAACCTTAAGAGAATAAATAAGTACATTACAAGCTTATAACTAAACAATGCCCAAACTTAAATGAAAAAATTAATACGTATGAGTTTAAGTAAATTTAGAATTTAATTTTTTATTGAGACTTTTCTTTTGATTTTAGTTGTTGAATTTAAGTAAAAAACAAAACATTTTAAAATAAGTGTAAACTGCCATTTCATTTCACCTTCACACCTACATAACTTTTTTTTTAACATTGAAATATAAATAAAAGTTATTTTAAAAAACTGAACGAATTTATAAATCTTCCATGGGTATTGCAAAAGTTTTTATAAAGTATGTAGTATTAAACTTGGAAATTTGAGGGATAATTTAAAAAGAGTGTTTAGGGGAACAAAATCGAATAATGTTGGTTTTAAATGAAATAAAAACCTTTACTTTACTGGAGTAAAAAAAGAAGTCTAAAATCTATGCCGGTTTTCTTCGCTTATTTGAATAGAAGTCACTATAGACTCGTTAAAGAAAGGATAATTTGGATAACCGTAGTTCACATAGCCTATTTACACTGGGACAAAAACGTAGTTTTAGCGAAAATTGCTAAAACCTCAAATGTTTTTCTATACATTTTTCTTAAATCACATGTTTTCATAAACAAAATGCTTTCAAGTTGTTTATAATACATGATACAACTTAAGATTGCGCATTGCGCGTGTTGGACTTATAGACGAAGTTCACATTGGTCGATTTGTTGAAACTTTGTGCGAATAAAGCGAATATTTTCTTGTTCTTCTTCTCTGTTGCATCAATTTGCCGGTATTGACTAATATCGTTTTTCATTGACGAAAAGAGTTAGGTACTCCTTTTGTGAAAAGATTTACTCCTTTCCCATTTCCCATGTTTCATTAAAAAAAGAGTAGATCCGGAGTTACTCTAAACGCCAAAGATCTACTTCCATTTGGTTGGGAGATCTACTCTGAATTCACGCACACATGCAAACACATTTGTTCTGTCAAACGTTAAATGGAAAATAATTTGATTATTTTAAACTTGTGCCAGCTTTAGGTTAAAAAAATTGCTATAAATTAGAATTCATTAATTTGCAAGATAAGATAAATTACAAAACATAAAAATATGAACTCCTATATGTGAACATCAGTTTAACCCCCAATACCAGGAAAAAACTTAAAAGCATGTTTCATTGAAACGAGTAGTTCTCGATAAAATCAATCGAGAAACAGTGAGAACCAGAACGAATCATACTAAATTCGTAGAATTTCGTTCCATTTACCACCGTTTATCGCCGGCTTTTATCGAGGTGATAGTTATAGAACAGGGGCAGAGTAGAGTGACAAAGCTTCAGACACGATGATTTGCGATTCAATCATAGTTAAAATTTGAACTTTTCTCTGTTCATAATTATTTTTACCACTATTCGAAAACTGTTAATTGTGGCTCCTAGATCTGTCTTTTTACAAGCGTTTTACTAAAATACCTATGTATCGTTACAAGGGTGCTTAGCTTTGACCTCCGTTTATATTAAAAGAAAAGAAGCTGACGAAAGCCCCTATAAACCTCTTGAAATCCTTCATTAGGTGCAAGAATCTCACGATTCTGAGAAGAGAATTTAGCTCCTTCTCGATGAAAACCTTTATCTTTAAATATTTTTTTGAGAGCCTTAGATGTTTTGGTCACACAAAGTATGCATTAAAATTGGCAGAAACAATTTTGGGTGCTCCATTGGTCCAAGAAATAGCAAAATGGGCTATGCCCGTGGTCTCTTACTATCGCCTCGATAAAATACGGAATTGACGATTGAAATTGAAACTATAGATCCTACGAATTAAGTTGGATTTCGTCGCATCGGTAGATTTGTTTCATACCTTCCTGTTTCCACCGTATATCGCTGGTTTTTTATCGAGGCAATAGTTATAAAGCATTAGTTCTGTACACCTATTCTGTAACCATCCCATTCCCACCGATAACATCGACCGAGAAACGACTGAGACCATAATGCAATTGTACTAAAATCGTAAAATCTCGTTCGAGTTTCCACTGTTTATCGCCAGATTTTATCGAGATTATAGTTGCAGAAAAGGAGAACAACATCAATTCTCTGCAACTATAGCATAATAGTAACGCGTACCTATAACTTCAGCTAAATGCTTTCCAAACTAAAAGTAAATACAATAATTTTGATCAGTTTTTTAAACGTGTTGTTTTTTCAGTTTTGGATCTTCCGACTACGATCATGCAAAAATAAAGGAAGTATCTTTATGTGTTAACGGTATAAGTCGTGTTGGGTTGTGTAACACGACCTCCAGGCTATCACCAAAATAGCTTTTCGCTTTTATATGGGAAAAGTTACGGCAGATAGTAAGTTTTTGTGCTCATATTTTTTTCAAATTGGTAAATCGGCAATACTGTCCATTTTGTTATGGGTAGTGTTTGCTAGTAATGTGGTAGTAAGGGGTTCTGATTCTATTCGGAGAGTAATTTCACTGACATAAAAAGCTCCTTCACACTTAACCGTTCAGAATCGTCAAAAGATTGAGGTCACCTCCAAAAATGCTCTAGGTCGAGGTTCTCAGAGGTTGCTTGCTCTGCTCGCCTATATGTTTATTCATTTTAAGTATCAGCAATGGAATGGTTACGCTCTTATCCAATTATTTATAAAATAAATTTTAAAAACTAAGCACAGTTTTTCGTAGTTATGAAAGAAACACAATCATTTCATTTCCTTCTATTATAGTTGAAAACTTTTTTGTTTACAGTCGTTTGATTTAAAAAAAAAATCAAAATAAACAAACTACTATGGGCACTTTTTTTGTGAATTTTTAGTATTGCTTAAGAGTGGTGAAACCGATGTCATATGAAAGCTTGTGAGAATTACTTTATTGAGTTATTTACATTTACATTTACATGAAACCTACTCCACACATAAATCTGCGGAGTAGGGGGGTTGCAGCCGGGCGACAAAGACCATTTGGCTGATACATCACAAGACTAACTACACAAATACTACATAGAACAAATAACACATGATAACAGCACGCAGTAGTAACGGACAGTCCCCCATCTTGTCACTAACAGCGCTCATTCCGATTTAATTACGGTGTTCTAATCGGAACCGACTCTTTTCGGTTGACAAGGCCGTTATCATTTATTGAGTTATATATGGGGCATTCCACGCCAAATCGGACAACGTTCTGCCTTTGCATCTCCGATTTTTTTAAAAAAATTTTGTGTTATAGTACCCATTGAAAAAGACCTCCATGATATCTGGAGGTAACTTTGCGAAAAATGGGCCAATCGGGACGTTTTTTTGTTTTTAAATTTTCGTTTTTAAACACACTTTTAGGATATAAAATCAAAAAATTTTAAAAATATATTTCTATAAGATTTTCAAATTTTGACTTTAAAATGTTGATTTCCCAAAAACACGTAGCGTTCAATTTTCTTGAAAATTTTTTCTAAGAAACTATCACTTTTTCCCCAACTTTTAAGCCTAGTTTTGTAATGGGCAATCGATGGGATCCTTTTTTTTATAAATTTAAAAAATTATATGTTCAGCAAAAAAAGTTTTTTTTTAAAGCTTTCTTTGGTGACAAGAAATAATAACGGTTTTTTGGTGGAGGGGTTCAATACAATAATTTTTTACTACGAGAGGGGGTCTATCTCCCCCCGTTTATGCAGTAGGGGCAATTTTATAAAAATTGACTTAAAAAAATATTGTAAAAGAACGGGAACATTTACAGATACAAATTATACTTTATGAAACCCAGAAATTTGCACTTCATAAAAAATTTTAAATGAAGTGGTTTCAATTTATAGTTTTTGAAATAACTAACTTCTAAGTCAAAATTTACGAAAAAAAGTTAAAAAAATTCACTTTGAGTATTATGTTTCTCATGATTACAAATAAAAAAGTAATTGATGTAATTAGTTACTTACTTACTTAAGGTGGCGCTACAGTCCGGGTCGGACCAGGGCCTCAACCAACATGCTTCTCCAGCCAGCTCGGTCCCTAGCTAGCTGCCTCCAGTTTTGCACGCCAAGTTGGTTGAGGTCCTCTCTACTTGCGTGCGCCACCTGAGTCGCGGTCTTCCTCTACTGCGCCGTCCCTCGGGATTGGATTCGAAGACTTTCCGGGCCGGAGCGTTGGTGTCCATTCGCTCTAAATGAACCAACCATCTAAGCCGCTGGACCTTGACTCGTTTGACCAGATCAGTGTCGCTGTACAGCCCGTACAGTTCGTCGTTGAATCTTCTTCTCCACTCTCCATCTATGCAGACGGGACCAAAAATCACCCGAAGAATTTTTCTCTCGAAGCATCCTAGCGTTCTCGTCTGCCTTTGACAAGGTCCATGCCTCTGCGCCATATATAAGAACCGGGATGATAAGTGTCTTATACAGGGACACTTTAGTTGCTCGAGAGAGGACTTTACTACTCAATTGCCTTCTTAGTCCGAAGAAACAGCGATTGGCAAGAGTTATTCTTCGTTTGATTTCAGCGCTGGTGTCGTTATCTGAATTAATAGCGGCGCCTAGGTAGACAAAGTCCTTAACTACCTCAAATTTATAGCTGTCAATCGTGACGTTCTGTCCAAGATGTCGGTGTTGGGTGTCCTTTCTTGATGACAGCATATACTTGGTCTTACCCTCATTTACCACTAAACCCATCTTCTTCGCTTCCGTCTCAATGCTCATAAACTCGCCATTGACATCACGCTGCTTTCTTCCAATTATGTCAATATCGTCGGCATATCCGAGCAATTGAACGGATCTTTGAAAGATTATGCCTCTTGTGTTGACGTGGGAGTTTTGCACTATTCTTTCAAGAACGATGTTGAAGAAGTCGCATGACAGTGCATCGCCTTGCCTAAAACCTTTTTTTGTAGGTTTTAGGCAAGTAGTTGTGTAGTTAGTTGCTTCAATAAATTTTTCATCAAATGCTGTAAACTACTACTGAATAATGATTTTTTCTTTCTTTTTTCAAACACTAGTCCCTCAGGGAATAAGTTGAATAGATTGAGATCCAGTTTTATAGCCCACGCTTAGCTAAATAAGTGACAGTCGAGTCTTTCTATCTTGTTAATTTGTTCAGACTGTGACAATGAGCTTTAATCTATTCTTGACACTCAAGGAAAAGTCCAATTCTCAAACATAACAAATCTTATGGAAGGAGCCGTATCTAAGAAGTTTTCTTTTTTTTTCTTCAATCTAGAAGTTTGTCTCTTCTAACTTCTCTAACTATTTGGTCTTAAGTAATTGAAAAAAGCAAAAACAGTACTTTAATAATAAAACTAAGTCGAAAACAGACTCATGGCTTCTTTTTCTTTTGATCCAAACTAAGTAGAAAACAGACTCATGGCTTCTTTTTCTTTTGATCCATTCCTTCCACGTTTCTTTGACTCATATCTAATTGAAGAAAAGTTAAATCATCTAAGTGATGAGTATATCTCAGGCCCCGATGGTATACCTGCCATATTTCTTAAAAAATGCTCCTCCACACTTTCCCTTCCCCTCTCAAAAATCTTTAACTTGTCCATATCCCTAGGAGTTTTCCCTCAAGCTTGGAAAACGGCGTTTATAACCCCTATATACAAAAGGTCCAAAGTGCGACGTGAAAAATTATCGTCCCATCGCTAAATTTTCGAAAGCATATTGTATGAAAACTTAAGTTTTCTCATTTCCCCTAGGCAACAGGCCCTGTCCTCTTCATTATCAGTATTAACGACATTGAAATGATCATCAAACACTCCTCCATCTCTCTCTATGCGGACGATACTAAGTTTTACCGAGTCATTTCTTCTTCTAAAGACTTCCCACCTCCAACAGGGTCTCGACAATTTTTCAATATGGTGCTCCAAAAACTGCCTGGAGCTAGATGTTTCCAAGTGCCAATCAATAACCTTCTCACGTAAACACATCAAAACCCCTCCCGTATCTATCTTCTAAACAGTCAGATCATTTCCCCAGAGGTGATCCGCGACCTTGCGATTATTTGCGAACATGAGCTGAATTTCCTCAAGCATATCGACGATATAATCCTTAAGGCAAATTCAGCACTTGGCTTCGTGAAACGATGGTCCAAAGAATTTGCATCCCTTTACCCATCCCTTTACATTTTTTTTGTTCGTCCGCTTCTTGAATACGCTTGTCAAGTCTGGTCGCCTTTCCAACAAGTGCACATTGCCAGAATTGAGAGCATACAACACCGTTTCCTCCGATTTGCTCTTCGAGGTATAAATTGGAGTAATCCTTTGATATTGCCTCCTTATCAAGACCGAATTAAACTCCTCAACCTCAATACGCTGAAAGATCAAAGAGAAATATTTGACATTCTCTTCATTCACCGAATCTTTACAGGTACCATTGACTGTCCAGCTTTTAACGAATCCTTTTTTCTAAATACTAACCCTCGTAACACTCGGAATCCCCGTCTCTTCTATCTTCCCACCCATCGAACCTCTTACGGCTCCAATAATTAACCCATCTCCCGAATGCTGAGGAATGTCAATTCTCACTCTTCTTTTTTTTACTTCAATATGAGTACTCCCTGCCAGTGCTGTCGTTTGTGAAAAGTCCAAAGCAGTACATTCCAAAAAATTTTGCATAATTTTTGGACAAAAGCAATACACATATAATTTTTTTTAACTCATATGTTTTTTTTATTTCTTTATAACAAAAAAAAAAAAACTTCGATACATATCTACTTTATCTATTTTTTACTTCAATTAAACAATTTTGATGTGGATTGTTTTGTTGCTCCGGATGTAAAAGATCTAAGGACAATAAGAAACAATTAGAATCGAATTGCGCAAATTCATTTTGTTAACCTACGCAGAATTCGATTCATCTGTCGAAAGACATACTTAAAAATCAGAAACATTTTTTTTCCTCAACAACCTGCCTTGTATGTAAAAAATACTTTTGGAGAAACCGATGACTGATCAGCATTTGGAGTTTTCACAAGCCACCTGTAGTTAATTTTATTGTTTTGTGTCTTTTAAAATTAGGAAAACTTGTGTATTTATATATATACATAAACTTCTCCATTGATTTCAATTTTTGTTTGTCAAATGCAGATTTTGTATAAATGGATGTATTTTCACAAGCTCCATAAAAATTTAAAAATTAGTACACAAAACACTGACGCGAAAACCGAAACTGAAATCGGAAACCTTTCCGCTTCCGCCAGATTGATTGGCGTACCTACATACTAAAAGTACAAGCAGATTACCATGGCGAATAACATAATTTTGAACGTGAGCTCGATATTCTTTTTGACTGGAAGCGCATCCCTCGGGTTAGGGCACAGCTCATAATATGTTCCTTTGAAAATATAATGAAGCGATTGATGCGCCTCCATACCCTCCCATTGCTTCTTAAATGAGAATTCTATTTTACTATTCCATATACTATACATAATAAACAATGATCAAAGTATGCGCAAAATTTTGACATGTCATTCATTGTTTGTGAAATTGAAATTGTGGAATGTGGATATGGAACTTGGAATTGTTTTTTCATCGAAAATATGTAAAGATATTTGTTTTTATGAACAACGAATTCGAAAAAACAATACAATGGCAATACAAGAAGAAAATGCAGTAAAACAAAAAAGTGTGCAGTACGGCAGTACGTACCAAGCTAAAGCAATACAAATATTGCTTTTGCAGTACATTCGACAGCATTGCTCCCTGTCTAAAACTTCGTCTCCTAAGCCCTCCAACTAGTTAGTTTAAGTTAAGCTATTAAGTTTCTAAGTTTGTAAGTTAATAGCTTGTATTAAGTCTAATAAATTTGGGTTTTGTTCCCACCAAAATCAAAATTAAATTAAATTAAATTTCGAAACACTTTTTTGTACGTATTGCTATCATTTTGTTATAATTTAAAGTTCTTTTTTTTTTAATTCACCAAAAAAGTTTTGGGCTTTATAGTAACTTAGAGCTTTCATATCACTTAGGTTTTATCACTGTTGAGCAATATTTGAATTAGGCCAAAAAAGACCCATGTTCATTTCAAATACAATATATTCGTCCAAGGTAACGAAAATTAGAAAAAATAAATGGCTTTATTAAAACACAAAATGGTTATTTGATACAAAGTTTGTTGTTGTACTCAATACATGAAATAATAAACTCAGACAAATATGCATTGAAAAATATTGTAAATTGTTAATTAAAATGCCTGCGAATCCAAAATGTAAGCTTATTCTGTAAATACAATAGTAACTTTATTTTTTTTAAATTAAAACAAGAAATATTTTATAAAATATAAATACTGATGGTGAAGAAAATGCATTTTTATTTTATAATTGAATTATATTATAGCGGAAGTGAGATCATGAACACAATATTAAGACGGATATTGGGTTGTGTTCTTCTATATTTCTTATTCGACTTAAGGGTAAGCAACATGATCGCAATTTTTCGGTAACATACTTATATCAGGAAATGTTAAATGACCATCAGACACCTCGTATAGCAGTTTCCTGGGGCCCTACTCTGTAATTCGTTTCGAAAACAAAAATTTCCGAAAACGAATATTTTGTACGCTTTATTTCGAAAGCGGGTTCGAATCTACTACTTTCGGAAAGGCAAATCCGAAAACGACTCTTTTTATTTTGTTTATTTATTTCTTAGCTTGTTTGCAATTCGCTTTGATATTATTTTTTTTGATACTTTTTTCCGATTCGAAAACTTTACAGAGTACGAATTCATAAATGGATCGAAAGTCACTTTCGAATAGACTTGCCTTTCGAAATGAAATACAGAGTACTAGGGCCCCTGTTTAAAAATTAAAAAGATTACAAATTTAATATTTAGAAAAAAAAAACAATTGGTTTCGCCCAGGTACAACAATGGGTTAGATGTCGCTGTATCCTTCTAAGAAGCAATGTTTGGTCGATGTTTACCGAGACGAAACGCATAGGAGTGAAGGTCATTTGAACTTTTCATTTTGATCTTAAAATCATAACACTCAGCTGAAAATAATATATTCTTTTATAATTTTTCTTTTTCAACGCAAAAAGCCATTGATAGTGCAGCGTTCATTAGGTTCGATAAATAAAACTTTACTTTCTTCTTCTCGCCCCGCATCGATCGGCCCTGTTATCGAATTCTAGGCGAGTAAAAAATAGTTATAACCTTATTTTGAGTCGTTTTAATTGTAGTTTATAAATTTCTCAAGAAAGTTTTTGCTTTTATTGACGAAATAACACAATCCATCGAATTCGATACACTGGTCAACAATAGGTTTCTTCGTTGAACCCCTGGGGTTGCCCTAGGGTCGCCACAAAGCGTTTTTTGAGAAACCTAAATACGCCCTGAATGTCAAATTGAGTGTTTTTTGAGCCATAGGTATTCCTCCAACTCGCCCTAGCTTTTTGCTGTGGCGATTTGAGGGCTGTCAAATGGCATGTATTTTTTTTTAATGAAATGCCTTTCGTTGTGGTGATTTGTGGTTTAGCGTTTTTTTGGGGACCGAAAAACCCAGGTTTTTTTGACAACTCATAGGGTTGTCAAGAAAACCTGGGTCAACCCTGGGGAAAATTCAACGAACGCACCTAATGATTTCTCCACAATGAGTGGGAAATAAATCATTGCTTTTCCCATAAATTGTTGTGCGCTGAATTCAAATCTAGCCTCGAAATGGCCCTATTCACTGATATATTTGACTTCAAAAGTTGTAACGCACGGTCATTCATTATTTTGAAGCATCGGTAGATTCTCAAAAAGAAATTTGTATCAGATATGACTTTTTTGAAGGTTCTCAATGTGCTGAATTCAAATGCAGTCAGTGAATTGCACACAAAAAAAGCTTCAGAAAAGTATGATTTGCTCTCTCGCAATCACGCAAAAATTTAAACGAAAGAGATGAAAGTGAAAACAATAGGTCTGTTCGTTGAACTTTCCCCATGGTTGACCCAGGTTTTCTTAACAACCCTATGAGCTACATGCCATTTGACAGCCCTCAAATCGCCACAGCAAAAAGCTAGGGCGAGTTTGGGGAAAACCTATGGCTCAAAAAACACTCAATTTGACATTCAGGGTGAATTTAGGTTTCTCAAAAAACGCTTTGTGGCGACCCTAGGGCAACCCCAGGGCTTCAACGAACAAACCTAATAATGCCGTTTTCGTTTGGGAAAAAAGAGTACTCTAAAGGACTATTCACATGAGCACGACCAACGAACGACGAATAAATCAAGAAATTAGATTTTAAGTACCTTACTAGCATAAATTCCTCACGAATTTGTTTGGAAACGATGGAAACATAGTTCATACTTATTTTTAGGTGGATAAACTTTTATGTTTGTGCCTAAAATTAAAAAAATTGAGAAAAAAAGTTTATTCGTTCCGAATAAACATCTAGTAGGTACGAACTGTCAGACTTTATTCTCGTTCCACATACAATCCACACTCCAACGAATAAATTTTTCGCGCGTGCTTAACCTCAAAATCATTCCCCATTTTTGTTTTGCATGTAAATTTTGTTCGTTATTCGTGACGAATGTAAAACACTCATGTGAATGAAATGTCAAAATTAACGAATTTTCGTTCATTCGTCGTTCGTTGGTCGTTCTCATGTGAATACTACTTAAGGGTACTCTTTTTGCTGTCAGAAATCACCCTCAGAGCAAATTTTGCTACTCTAGAAATTTTTTCAGAGTAAAAATCAGAGTACTCTAAAAAAAAAAAAGGGTACTCTAGTTTTACCAAACGAAAACGGCATAACACAAGTAAGCACGATTTTTGAGTCTGAGTTCTGTGGTTCTGATTTTGATTAATTATGTTCAACTTAACAAGGAAAAATACTTTTATCCAATAAAGTTTGCTTTTGTAGCAACCAGAACGAAATTTCATGTTTTAAGAAAATTAAATTTTTTTATTGAGTAGAATATTAATTAAGAAAGTAAACTTTTATTATATTTAATAAAGGTAAATATCTTAATTCTTAAAACAAACAGAAAGAACTTTAAAAATGAATAATGAATTTTTGTTTTTCCTTTGTGTAAGTAAGAACTTTCTCGTATTAAACTCCAAAAGTAGTCACCCATCATGTTCTCATTGTCCTTGATAACGCTGTTCAAAATTCATCACGTCTTGGTGAAAGCGTTCTCCTGGTTCTTCTGAATATGGCCCCAAGTTATCCTTAAACTGGTCTAAGTTGGAAATTGAGCATGTAGCATATACAGTATGCACTTTAAGGGACATTTTGCAACCCATGAGTTTGAAATCATACCTAAAGCATGTTAGAAATGAGCTCTTTATGATTTGTAGCTTTTGTCCCTGTCCATACGTGTTATGCCCATAACGTTATATCGGTCGTTTCTGGGCAAAACGGGTGAGGAAGAAAGGGACTAGATGCGCAAAATGAAATCTGATTTATCTGCCTAAGCAGTACATTTTGCGTGTCCAGACGGGTTATGCTTATAACGTTATGCTTTTTTCAATACAATTTCCAACACAAAATGGAGAACTTGTGCGAGGAATCATAACAACGTCTGGACACTAGGTGTTATCAGCATAACCCGTCTGGACAGGCACCACTTTTTTATTGCCAAGAAAGCCATGGATCACTCCTTTAAGGCTGAGCTACGTTGTTTTTCGTGGGGGTTTATTAACTCTGGGAATTCTTCACTGGCCATTATTTTCTTAATTTGTGGACCGACGAAAATATCAGCTTTAACTTTAGCGTCTGACATTTTAGGGGAAAAATTCTTTGAGTATTGAAAGGCTGGAAAGTCTTGACGAAAAGCCTTCACTAATTGCCCAATTTTATATGCATCAAAATATCATCGGCCTTCGCAATCGGTTCATTCTTGACATTATGTTTTCCTATTTAAAATTCGATCCGTGCAAGCCATGACTTCTGCTTGTAGTCAAGTGTGTCGGCTCTACTGTCCCATAAGCAAAGATATCATGGATATTTCGTGTATCGAACTTGCATTCCCACCAGAAAACCCACCATCTTAAAATCTTATATCATTGGCTAGGCATACTCTTCGTACGTTAAGGCTTGAACTACCATTTGACGCTTTCGTAATTTTCTTTTAACATTACAGGATGAACCAGAGGTAGAGACGGAAATTTATTTCCATCATGAAGAGGGACTGCTTTTCAAATTTTGTAGAGCTGTCAATGAAAAGACGCCACTCAAAAGGACCGCAAGGGTTTCCGATCGCTACAAATAAACCTTTCACATCATTGTAATAACACAGCAAACATTTATTTTGTTTTGACTTCGAATAGTAAGATTAAATTACGCTTTATATGCTTCACAAAGTTTACATTTGTCGAAAAACTACCGTACTTTAATGAATCCGCCACAAATGTAACAAAATAAGTTTACGTTAACGCTTTTTGGAACCCTTTTGGCGCAACACAAATGGCGTCTTTTCTCGGTAATACTCGCCCGCATACTACCCAGACCATTTTACTGCGTACCTCCGAATGTTGTTGATGATGAACTCGATTTACCGTTGAGTTAAATGAGCTGGTTAGCGCGTTTAAAAACATGAAAAACAACAAGGCTTGCGTGTTGATGGGATACCAGTTCAGTTTCTTTAAAACAGCACTGCAAACTTCCATGAGTTATGCTGGATTTACATGCATCTGCTACTGCAGAAGTGCATAAAAGTAAAGCGGGACGGATGAAGATTATAAAGCACAAACGTTAAAAAGAGAGACGAATAGAATTATGGCTGCAGATGAAAAACTATAGGTGCAGAATGCAGATGAACATGTTCAGCTTTTTCATTGTCATCTGTTGATAATATGTAGACGGTTTGAATGTTTTGGGTACGTACTGCAACTCGAGTTAGGAATTAAATTTCTGTAAAATATCGCGAGTCAAGTCAAACCGAGTTGGACTGAGCATTGCGTATTGGTTCGGTTCTTTCTTGTGTGATTAATTAGTAGGTACCCTTTTTTTTTTTTATTCATTTTGACTAAATCCGTTTATTTTGATTGAAAAATTTGCTTTGTTTCTATTTTTCAAAAAAAGCGCAAATTTATTTTTGTAAACCGAGTTAGCTAACTCGAGTTACAACTCGGGTTAATCAAAATCCAGCTCGGGTTAACCCGGTTTGTTAATTTTACGGTTTGGCACATCACTAGTTCTGCCACAGAGGAGATAGACAAGAGGGCAAACAACACACACAAAACGGCATCTGTACTGCGTTCTTTTTTTCTTGGATGTTACGCGATGTAACATCGGGTAACATTATGTCGTTCCTAAATGCAAAAAAGTTACGATATGTAACATCGTGTCGTTCCTAAATGCAATGTTGAACTGTCAGAATGTTACGTTTCGTAACTTTTTCCAACTCATCTCTGGGACTTGAGTTTCGATGTTGATCTGTCAAACCCCTTTAAAATTGTTGTTGGTGAGAATTGTTTTGGTATTTTTTTTTTTCATTAATCTTCCAAATTCTGTGAACAGTTATTGATTTTCAATCTTGTTCATTTCAGAATTCATTTTTCTTCATCAATAACAAGTTGCCTTTAGCTGGGTTCGTATTTTAAGAAATACTTTATTCATATTTTTGACAGACCAACAAAGTGTAACATCGAGTCGTTCCTAAATGCAATCATGATTTTGTAACAAAGTCAAACATACACAACACAACGATGATTTTGACACTACAGCATCGCGTAACATCGAAGGATAAAAAGAACGCCCTACTGTCCTCAAAGTCTGCTATTACACGGCGCATGGAATAAAGAACAAGTGGGAAAACAATTTCTTCTCTTGCCCCGCAACTTCCATTTGTTTACATTGTTGTTTTTGTAACACGAGATCTATGGATCTGTGATACACGTATTCAGCTGAATATAAAGTTGTGTCAGTGAAATTATTAACACCACTTTATTTTCGGATGTGAAACTGGTTTTGAAATCTGAAAATAAAGTGGTGTTTGTAAAGTCAGTTTGAGGTAGATGCGTGATGTGTGAGTGATTTGGCCTCTTGTTATATCTCCTCTGTGATTGTTATGGAAATGATTTTTGAAATTGGAAGTTCTTTGTAGCAATGGAAAATCTTGTGTTTTCTGTTGAATTTTATTTGACAGTTGACATATGAATTTGTAATCATCTGTAAATAAATTACCACCGCTAGTTAAAAAAGTTGTTCTCCTAAAGTCATATTTATTAAATAAAAATGTTAACATATTTACCTCCAAATTACGTAAAAACATTATTCAGTATGCTCCAAACGCATAGAAATATTCCTCTTCAATTGCCAACACTGATGAAGTTTGGAAATTCACCGAAAACATGTCGCTTCTTTGCCCAAGAAATATCTCATGTAAACATTTTCGACAGAAAAACAAAAGTTTTACAAAAAGAAAGGGCAGCAAAACAGTAAGCATTATTAAGCTATACATCAAGTTACACATTGTATTGTAACCAATTTACCCTCCAAGTCCAGATGTAGCCCTCTTTGATTACATAAAAGAAGAGATTGGTTTCCGGCTTTCGGATCGTATATTTGACATAAAGCGAGAATTTAAAAATGCCGCTGATATCGGATGCAATCGTGGATTTGTTTCAAGCCATATTCTTGCAGAAACAGTTCAACATTTAATTCTATGTGATACTAGTCCGACAATGCTTGAGCAAGCCAATGGCACTCCTGGCTTGAAAATAACAAAGCTTCAAATGGACGAGGAACACTTAAATGTAAGTAAGATAGCTATTTTTTTTATTCATGGTTGTTGGCGGGCTAGAATATATAGAATCATCAGCAATTTTATTTACACATTTGAAAATACAGTTCGAAGAGAATTCGTTGGATTTGGTGATGTCTAGCTTGAACTTACATTGGGTCAATGATTTACCAGGATGTTTTTCAAAAGTAAACAAAAGTCTGAAACCTGACGGAGTATTTATTGCATCTATGTTCGGTGGAGATACTCTTTATGAATTGAGATCATCGTTGCAGTTAGCAGAGTTGGAACGCAAAAATGGTTTGTCTCCTCATATTTCTCCCTTTACACAAGTGAGCTATTGACTGACAAAAAACCTGTAATTAGTTATACATTTAATTTCTTTTTTTCCTTCTATAGATTCGAGATATCGGAGCAATTCTTAACAGTACCGGTTATACAATGTTGACAATTGATACCGACGAATTGGTTGTTAGATATCCAACAATGTTTGAGCTTATGTGGGACTTGAAAGGAATGGCTGAGAATAACGCTGCGTTCAACAGGCCGGTTCATATTAGTAGGGATACCTTGTTCGCTGCAAGTGCTATCTACAAGGAGCTTTATGGAAAGGTATGTTACAATATGTAGGGTTAAAATTAACATGCCTTTTGTAGCTCACTTTGAATAAGCTTTGCTAACGCTTAAGAAGCCCTTATTTTGTTGTATTATTTCGAATCATTTCAGTCAAGCTAAAAAAGTCTCGGATTCTATTACGTAACTGCCGTCATAGCCAGGTCGGTTGTTACTCCATTTTCTGCAATTTCTTTCAATAAAGTATTTTCTTCAGTAGAATTTCCCAACTAAGTTTGGAAGAAATTGTTAAGAAATTTAGTGCTTTGATTGCAGTTTGTCTTCGGATCATAATTAGTCAGCCTTTATGAGTTTCACGTGAAATCATTCCCCTCGAAAAAGATCCCATTTCACTTTTCCCTTATTATAGGTCTGTTTCTTTACTTTTCGTGTAAAGTTTGGGAAAAAGCTCGGGAAAAAGTTTGGGCTCGAGCTTTTTAATGTTGTTTTTGTAATCTCCATCCGAAAATGAAAAGTAAAGATACACCTTTGGGATGTTTCTTGCTGAATGACATTTATCATGCACTCTCAGCAGAGATACTTAAAAACATACAAACAATTTTGTTTAAGAAACGTGTTAAAATGAGCTCATAGCAATGTTACATTGCATACTTAACATTATTTTGAATTTTCAAACCTACAAAGAGAGATTATGCTTTCCATTTTTCATTTAATTTCAAAAATAAATTTGAATTCAATCGAAATGTTTCGATCAGCTGATTTCACAAACAGCCGATTTGACAAGCAAGAAAGTGCACGAGCAAATTGTTCGGGTAAATTCTTACTGGAGGGGAAGTGACAAAAAAGCAAAAGCTCTGCCACTTTTACGTCAAAAAAAAGTAAAGATACACGTTTCGGGATCCCGCGTGTGAGTAAAGATACAGACCTTATGAGTTTCGGAGGATAAATTTTCCATGTTCGAAAAACTTTCCTTATTAGGTTTGTTCGTTGAAGCCCTGGGGTTGCCCTAGGGTCGCCACAAAGCGTTTTTTGAGAAACCTAAATTCGCCCTGAATGTCAAATTGAGTGTTTTTTGAGCCATAGGTTTGCCATAGGTTTTCCCCCAAACTCGCCCTAGCTTTTTGCTGTGGCGATTTGAGGGCTGTCAAATGGCATGTGTTTTTATTTAAATGACAGAGATGTGTGGCGATTTGTGGTTTAGCGTTTTTTGAGGACTGGAAAACGCAGTTCTTTTTGGCAACTCATGGTTGTCAAGAAAACCTGGGTCAACCCTGGGGAAAGTTCAACGAACAGACCTAATAGCTTTTAAAATTCGGGGAGAATAAAAATGTTCCGGGCGAAAAGCTGTTCACGTGAAACTCATAATAAGGCTGAATATCTTTATACTTCTAAATTAGATCCAAAATCATCATTTAGAACATGAACTGTACAATGCTCTGTAGATTTTTTTTATTATTTCAGTTGTAGCTTTCTTATTGACTTTAGGTAGCAAACGATGTTGTCTTTTCAATATTGACTTTAATTTTTGTTATTTTACGAACTTAAAAAAACAGCAAGTTTGAATAAAATGACAAAGTTTTAACAGCATCCGTTCCGGTTCTCAGAAGGACTTCTGAGATTTTTGCTTGGCAATCTAATCAACGATCTCACTTCTAGTGAGCCTGAAAGCCTAACAATATTCAAAGAACAAAGAATTTAGTCTCCAGACCGCATTTAGAGAAGTCTTCGTCTATTGCTTTCAAAATTTGTCAGAGGATTCAGTGGGGCCTTAACCACAACAAACAAAAAATAATAAAAAATTCATGGTGGCACAGCAAAGCTAAGGAAACCTCGGGTCAATTTTAATGAACTACAATTTTATGCCGCTTCCCAATGGTTAAGTTAGAAAGTGGTTTTCATGGCATTGTTTTATTTACGGAGCTCTGGCCAATTCTTCGCGAACAGCGATACCCACGAAAAACATTTTTTTCGCCGTACCTCACGAGATCACGATACTCGTAACTCCAAAAACTAGATAAGAAGATGTCATTCTTTGCAACCCATTTTCGCTTGTTTTTAAATATATTTCCGCAGTTGGGATATGTAAACGATATTTATTTTGGAATGATATCGGCCCATTGTAAACACTCATTTATCGCTTCTATCACCGGAACCTACTTTTGAAATCATCTATTATTATAATATATAAACCGCTTTATTAACAACTAGTACATATTTTAAAAATTAATTTTTTGTAATAAAGTGCTCACTCGCAAATATAAATAAATGCTTTTTGTTTTAGGATGACGGAGTTCCAGCAACATTTCAAGTGATTTACTTTGTAGCATGGAAACCTTCTCCCAATCAACCAAAGCCATTACCAAGAGGGAGTCAGGACGTGTCGCTCAAAGAACTAGGAAATATTATTGAAAATACTAGGACAAAGAAATAAAAGTTATGTAACAAATGAAAGTTAGTATATTTGAATTGCAATTATCATCAAAATGGATGTGAGTAATTTATTTCAATAAATAAAAAACAAATACATGGTCCTCTTGTGGTTATCGTTTAGAGTTAGTTATCGACAATCGCAATAGGGTGCACAATTCCGGCTGGTGGAGCTTTATGACGTGATGTTACCATTACCACAACGGGCCTTTGCATGTTGTGTCACAAATTACAAAAATGACTGAAAAAATTTCGTGTGTAGAACCATGTCCCCAAAGTTCAACAATCATCAAAGAATCGGTATAATTTCTTAATAATAAATTAAACCGTTTTGTCAAAAATATTAAAAATTATTTTTATAGTTCAAAGCATGTTTTTTTTTTTGTCAAACTTATTTGCTCCATGTACAACGAACAAGGGCTGCATACGATCAGTATAACGAGATCTACAAGGAGAAAAGAAGGGAAGAACACCGAATTCTCAAAAAGAAAAAGAAGGAGCATGAGAAGCGCTCGTTTGAGGAAATAGAGAGGTGCCATGACAGGAACGAGATTCGGAAGTTTTACGAAAAGGTAAAAAGATCCTGCCAGGGTGGCAAGCCCCGAACTCAAGCCTGTAAAGACCAGCAGGGAAACATAGTTAAAGAGTCACAGTCGCTACTGAAGATCTGGAAAGATCATTTCTGCAGACTGCGTAACGGCGATGAGGACACAAATTCCGCTGTCAGGCAGATTGCCGCATTCAGCTTGGACGATGATCAAGAATGCCGTCCTCCCGACCTAGAGGAAGTTAAGCTTGCCATATGCAAACTTAAATCAAATAGGACTGCAGGTGCAGACGGCCTTGGTGCCGAACTCTTCAAGGCAGCTGGAGACCAGTTGGAAAGGAGCATGTACCAGCTGATCTGCATGATATGGTCGGAAAAAAGCATGCCCGATGAATGGAACCTCAGTATCGTATGTCCGATCCTAAAGAAGGGAGACCCTCACAATTGCGCCAATTACAGAGGGATATGCCTCCTTAACGTCGCTTATTAGATAATGTTTTCTGTAATATGTGAACGTCTAAAACCCCACGTATAGAACTTGATAGGTCCTTATCATCAATGTGGTTTAGACCAGAGAAGTCCACAATAGACCAAATTTTCACATTACGGCAGATCTTGGAAAAAACCCGAGAACATAATATCGATATTCACCACCTCTTTATCGATTTCAAGGCCGCGTATGACAGTATTTACAGAGACGAGCTGTACAGAGCCATGTCTAGTTTCGGCATCCCTGCAAAACTTGTACGACTATGCAGGATGACTTTGGAGAATTCACGCTGCTCCGTCAAGGTCGGTAAAGAACTCACCGAGACCTTTGATGTCGAAAAAGGTTTTAGGCAAGGCGACAAGCTGTCATGCGATTTCTTCAACATCATACTTGAACCGATTGTAAGAAACTCAATCAACACCAGAGGAACAATCTTTCAAAAGTCTGTACAATTACTTGCCTATGCAGACGATATTGACGTAATGGGAAGAAAAAAGCGTGATGTCATAGGTGCCTTAGCGAGTATTGAAACAGAAGCGGAAAAAATGGGTTTGATGGTTAATGAGGGCAAAACGAAGTATATGTTGTCATCAAACAAGGACAATAGACAGACATAACTTCGAGGTAGTACAGGACTTCGTCTACCTAGGATCCGCTGTAGACACGGACAACAACATTAGTGCGGAGATCAAACGGAGAATAAGGCCCTTATTGCGAGTGTCGTTTGGCTGTCGATAAACGACGGTTGTCGATAGTCGAACGTCGGAAATGAAATTCGGTATTGCGTATTCTTATTGTTCGATACTTTCAATTTTGAATTCGGTCGTTATCGTCTGTATTTTTGTGTTCGACTATCACTAAAACTAACTCAAATGTCAAATTATCGGATTAATTCACAATGACTACTTTCATTATCCACAGTAACAGAAATCCTTGTCGATAGAGATACGCAATACCAAAAGGAAAATTTATCGAAGCTTTCGACCCTTGTCGTATCGAATGTTACACGACACTCGCAATAAGGGCCTAACTCTTGCCAACCGTTGCTTCTTTGGGTTAAGAAGGCAATTGAGAAACAAAACCCCCTCTAGAAAAACCAAGGTGACCTTGTATAAGACCTTGATCATCCCAGTCCTGCTGTACGGCGCGGATGCATGGACTTTATCGAAAGCGGATGAGGAAACCCTTGGTCGTTTCGAAAGAAAATTCTCCGAATGATCTTTGGTCCCGTATGCGAAAACAATGTGTGGAGAAGAAGATACAACAACGAGCTGTATGAGCTGTACCGCGACATGGGCATAGCCAGAAGAGTACGCATCGCCAGGCTACGATGGTTGGGCCATGTAGAGCGGATGGACCCAAACGCTCCGGCTCGTCGGGTGTTCGAAAGCACATTGCAGGGAAATCGCGGAAGGGGAAGACCTCGTCTTAGGTGGCGCAATCAAGTGGATGAAGACCTCAACCAACTTGGAGTGCGAAACTGGAGAGAGCTCGCCCGAAATCGAAGTCGTTATAGAAGGATGTTGGTTGAGGCCCAGGTTCACCCCGAACTGTAATGCCCACCTAAGTAAGTAAGTAAGTATTTGCTCCATGTACTTGCCTCATCAAACTCTAAAGTAGCTGTTTTGTATAATCAACGCGCAGACTATCCTTATAATGTTATAAAACACAGTGCAAGCATTTAGGGAAGTAGGAGAGGATAAGGGATATAAAGATAAGGATATTCAACATGCACTGACAAGCTGAGATTGTTATAAAGATGAGAATAACGATAAATGTGTAATCATCCAACGAATAACAGGTAAATGGAAACATTTGACTGGACAACGACTTGGTTAAAGGTGCTCCCATTACATGTTCAATCTACCAAACAGCTGTTTCCATTGCGTTTCTGGGACGACTCTTAAAAGAATATGCAACACTTTTGGCATTGTCCATTTATTTTTTATGAAGGACCTTAGTAATGGCTCTAAGTAGGTACTGTTGTATCCATAAAGTAAAATGCAATATTGAACACATTCCTCGTTGAATTAAAGTAGCAGCATTTGGGAATTGATCGGCAAACATTTGTGTGGAAAAAAACTGGAACTCCATAATAAGCCGCGACAGTGCTACTCAACGATCCAGCGTGAGTCATGCACACTTTAACGTTCGGATGGTAAAGTACACCACACTGGGGCAACCACTTGCTTATAAAAACATTCTCTGGTTGATTAGGCATAGTTTAATTTTTGCTTAAAACGCTTGAACGCTTTTAATTGTTCATTAAGCTTTTCATTTGAAAGTGATTTTGACCTTACAATTGAGCCCCAACTGAAAACTTCTACCCCATGCTCAGCACTGTCTAGAAATTCTCGGATGCGCTGGTTTATAAATTCGGTTTTTAAAATAAACTGCGTTAAATTATATAGCAGCAGTAGACAACGGTTTAGAACCACTTAAGGGTTTAGGGGTAGTCTGGACTCAGGAGCGTGAAAGAATGCCATTTTTTAATAATTTTTTTTTTACTAGTAATTAAGTTTTTTACACAAAAGCAAAAACATAGTATAATTTCATCATACTTTAACATTACTTCACTAAAATTAAAAAAAAAAAAAAATTAACTATTTTACAAGCTATGGCGGTGTAAAGTTCATCAGGTTTTAAAAATGGGTCCTTGCGGTGCCAACTGTAACTCAAAAACCGCTCGATAGATTTGAATGAAACTTATACAGTTTTTAGAAAACATGATCTAGTGCCTGATCGAAGGATTTTTTTTTTGTTTCAAAATTAACAAAATGGCGGCCTCAGAATTTTTTTTTCTGATTTTCGGAAAAAAAATCAACAATTAATTTTTTATAAAAAATCGAATTAAAAAAAAAAAAAAAAAATCCTTCGATCAGGCACTAGCTTTTTATGTTTTCTAAAAACTGTATAAGGTCCTATTATGAGTAGCGAATCGAACGTTCGACTGGAAGCGAATGTTTTAGAGAAACTCATTTATTGGATTGTTATCATTAAGGTCCCTATTATGAGTAGCGAATCGAACGTTCGACTGAAAAAAAACGTCGAAAAAAAAAGTTTTCCACAAAGTTTTTGTTTCTACAACCTATAATACCGCTATAAAAGAAGCTCGCAAAAACATTCGCTTCCAATCGAACGTTCGATTCGCTACTCATAATAGGGACCTAAGTTTCATTCAAATGTATCGAGTGGTTTTTGAGTTACAGTTGGCACCAGTTCAAAAAACATGGTTTTGAGAAAAACGCATTTAAAGTTTTAGTCGCTTTATGTACAGTAATGATAGCTGAAAATAAAGCTGAATAACTCAAAAGATATTTGTCGGATTCACTTCAAACTATCAGAATATTTTTAAGATACTATACTTTAAAAAAATGCAAAAAAACAAAAATCGATTTTTGAAAATTCTGACTACCCCTGACTCTAACCCCTTAAAGAATAATGTTGATATGTCTCCCAAGCTCTCTGATAAACTAATTCTGTAGCGACCCTACGGCGCCTGTTCTGATTTTCGTTCGGATGACATTATCCTGCCGCTTTACTATTATTGCAATTCTCAATTCCGAATTCGTACGTTTTCATTTTGCTTATCACTTTGCTTTGCTTAAGTCATTAGCGAATCCGTTTGAAAACAGGAACACTATTTTTCAATCCGTAGGGATTCAATTTTGGTTTTCGTTTTTAATCCGGTCCAAAATCAGAAGAGCAATAAAATTGATTATAGGTTAAACAAAATTCACTACGGACATCATATATTTTACAAAACAATTGCCAAAAACCCCAGACGGTTGACAAACGAGTACATCTAAAACCAAAGCTATGCACGATCTCCTAGGAACATAGTTAATTTTTTTTCTATTTCCTCTTCTAAATATAAATTGGCAAATTACTTTTTTGCGCTAAAATGAACTAGAAAAAGTAAAGAACAACCCGGCCTGTTGCATTGTAGCCAACTTCCCCGTGTTCTATTTATGGATGTCTAAACTTCGAGCTGTAGCTAGCTCCGAATCATAGTTTGAAATTAAATCTCCTTAAAATATAACACGAAGTCGAGTTTATTCGAACACAAACACTTATACCTAGCAAACTACATTGATGATGATACATTGATGCCGATTCCGAACGGTAGTAAAAAGCGCTTTTCATGGCAGTGTGTATTGTGCAACTATTCTCGGATGACTTGCCAATTCCTTGCAAAAGGCGATTCACGTAAAAATCATTTTTTCCTGATGTTTGTGCGATCCGAAAAAATTTCTTCCCATCCCAATAGTTTAATTCAAAGTCGATCGAGTCGATTAAACTTTTTCTTATAACCTCGTCAAAAACGAAGCTCTTAGTCTACCGTACCTACCGTACTGCCATACTTATGTTAGGAATAAAAAGTTTGGACACTTAAATTATGTATAAAGAATTTAATCGCAATATGACATAACAAAAGTTTGAAAAGAAAGAAGAAACACTTGCGTTTCGCTCTTGAAATTTATAATTTTTATTACTAGGTTTGTAACCGGTTTCTTTGAGTGAAGTATTAGATTCTGGGTCCATACAATAAGACATAAGCACAATGCCAGTCGCCCCCACCCGATAGTCTTAGAATATCTTCTGTAGCGACAGCTGAAACGACATCATCATCGAATTTCATCCAAGTGTCCGTTCCTTGCCGAACCCAGCCCACGTAATGTCCTGAAGAACTAGACCGTCCTTTATGAGTAAGCACCGCCTGTAAAGTATAGTAACCAGAATTATTGCTACCGAGATCATCTGGAAAAGAAGAGAATTCAGCCAAAGGGGCTGGTTTGTCTACTGGCATTTCGGCTGGTACATCCTTATCTTTTTGCAACAACTTAGCGTCCTCTAATTCCTTCAACTTTTCACGGGCGGGAGTCAGCTTGGCTTGTAATTCAGGTGAGCACAGCTCAAATGCATCAAAATCAATGGGAAATTTAATATCTTTCAAGACTTTTGCATTGATTCCTTCTCGTCCCTTGTATTGGAAACGAACGAATTGGATAGTTAAATACGCTGGCAAGCGACTGATCTTTGAGGATCTAACGTAGACGGCATCCCTTCCAAGGGCTTCGGAATACTTTGTCAACGTTTCTTGCATCTTTGATTTCAAACCGGTATGCATATGTTTGACTTCTGGCGAAATAAAACAGCTGAGCTGCAAGAAATTCTCTTTGCTCTGGCTCGTGGGCTCTTCGGGACATTCGTTGCACTTCATTTCAACTTCAAAAGAACCACCAAAGTATTGTTCGATAAATGAGTTATACTTCTTTTCACTTAATCTGGCTGGCAGTTTATCCTGCAACATTTTCAATATTTCTGACCAACATTCGTTGGCATCTTGCTGCCGGTACGTTCCATTACCTTCACTTTGTGAAAATTGGGGGAATGCCGTGTGTAACGTTTGCAGCAAAACAATTGGTGTTACTGTTGTGCCTTTTTCCAGTTGCACAACAAGCGACTTGATAGCAGCAGTAATTTTTTGAGAAGCTGACGAACTAGATGGACTGTCATCTTTGAACTCAACTAAAGCTTCTCGTAGTTCTGGTACGGATTTCAAACACTGTAGCGTGGCATTCATATAACAAGTGTTTCCTAAATTTGTTAACCCGGCAGGCAAATCGAGTGCAGTTGCTAACTCAGCCTCATTCATATCTTCTATGAACCGTGTCGGTTCTATAGGCAGTTGTGGCACCTCCTCCTTTGTTCCAAGGAGAAGAATCGCTGCCCCCTCTTTGAGTTGGATATTCCACTCGTTGTCTTTCAGTTGACTTCCTTTAAACATTACTTTTTGTCGTTCTGGCTGCACCCCAGTAAGAGCATAGAGTTGTGCTTTAAACAGAATCGGTTCTTCATCCGTATTTACTTCAATGCCAGGAAAATTTTCACGTCCCCACTTCACTTTAACTTTATATGAAGGCATTGTATTAGTTTTTATAATAATTTGCTGTCTTTATTACAATCAAGAAAGGATCTCTAAATTTTCTTAATATAACCTTAACAAATTGTACACTAAACTTAACTAGACAGCCTGCAAATTCAATATTCAATATTTTTCAGTTCAAGCGGAATGACGAATCAACTTTCTGATTTCTGAAGCTGAAACAAGGGATGCACAAAAAAGTTGGCACAACTTTGAAAGTTCCAGTTGCTTCCAGTATCTCATTTCCCTAAAGAGGTTGGAAAGTTTTTAAATCAAAGGTGAATATAGGGCGACCCATATAAATGTACACCACATTTTTGACATTCTAGATGTGATGTGACGAGATAATTTTACTTGTCAGGAGTTAGAGAGTGGAGCGCAGATTTGATCAGAGTTGAAAAAGCATAGTTTCAACCTTAGAGGAATAAAGAACTCCTCTGTGGTTTCAACTCTACCCGCTTTGCCTTAAACACATTTTTACTTTCTCTAAAGAACTGGTCACACACCGCTGCTTGCCAACCGCTTCTTACCAGTAACTGGCAGAAGCAGAAGCAGGCAGCCCGGTGACACTATCGGCTGCTACTCACCAGCTTCTCTTTGAAAACAGCTGCAGAAAACCATACAAAATTTTGAACTTTATTTCTAATTTTTAAACCTATTTACGATATTTGACACCAATTTCGAATGAACAATTTACTAAATAGAATGTGTATCAGTTTTTTTTTTATTTTGCAAGCCGCTGCTAGCAGCCAATGCTAATAACTCGCCGGTTGTCAGCGAGTGTGGTGAATTTCGTGGTAACACTGATCAGCGACTGGCAGTAGCGGAGCGGCTATAAATTTGCTTATTTTCACTTTTTTGAGTGAGGTTCTCACTTTGATGGCATATAATTTTTTTAACTACATATTTGGCAACCGACTTGGAGTGCGAAACTGGAGAGAGCTCGCCCGAAATAGAACTCGTTATCGAAGGATGTTGGTTGAGGCCCAGGTTCACCCCGAACTGTAATGCCCACCTAAGTAAGTAAGTAAGTATATTTGGCAACCACAAAAACATTGAAAACACGATTACTTTTCCTGATTTAATTTCGAACCAACAGAGAGTTGATTTTCAACTTCTACTCATGCCGTTAATTCAAACAAGACGCTTTCTTTGATTTCCCATCAAAAGAAATTAGATATATTTCAGCCAAAGAGGCTTATGAGCTGACACTTTCTTTTACCAACTCTGGGTGGTATTAGCCAGTTATAGGCATTAGCTGTCAGGTAACTCACCAGTCACCACAGAGTAGTGATTGGCTGCGTTCGGATTCTTACCTAAGACGAACTAGATACCTTTCGTGACATTTGTTGTTAGTGTAATCCCATGTTAAAAAGCAGCTGACTGCAAAACATCTTTTGAGGGGAAAGCGATCCAAAGGTACCTTAAAAATCATGGTATAGCAAGCTACCCAATTTGAAATTTGAGAACAGCTGACTTGGATTCATTTTTGTTTTGCTTTCTGTCATAGTGCTTTGTTGCAAAATTGTTTTTTGTAAACATAAAATTTAAAATATGGTGCTCCTAATTAATCTAAACGACGTTGTTTACGAAGTAAACGATTGTGAAGAAGTTTGCAATCGAATAATAAGTGGTACGTGTTGTTTGCAATTTTTAAAACACATTTGGTTTGGTTTGTTTTCACTTCGATTTATCAGCTGTTTCTGATTTGACAGATACCTACAGCCGTATTTATTAGATTTTCTTGAGACACCTCTTAGACGTTGATTAGTTAAGTTTCAATTAAAATTTAATTGGAACTTAAGAGAGGTTGATTAAATTCTTATCGATAATCGATTCTGCGCTGATGCTAAACTAATACCGGTTTCACACTGCGCCGAAATCCGGATTTCGAGCGAAAAAGGTAATAAAAAGCCGAAATCTCAAAAAAATCGACTAGTTTCTCCATACAAAAATTACATTTTTTCTAGTCTATTTTTTTCGGATTTCCACAAAATCTCATCCAAAATGTAGTAAAACTGAAAAATGGTGAAATGGAACGAACCTCAGAACAGCGAACGAAAATGAACTCTCAGAAAAAACAACAACAATGCTTAAGAAACCTGACACTTGTCATCGAAAATTTGCATTTTTTATAAGTAATCGAACACTTCAAATGACGACATGCGATAGTTGTCACAGAAGTATATTTGTTTTTAGAAAAATATTTCTCTCGTAAGTTTTGTTGCTTGCTTTTTATATAATTAATTGTGTTCATGTTGTTTTTTACAGAATCTTTGAATTGATCCAAAATATGCGCACATAATTGTTGTTTATTTTTAGTGTAAAACAGGCCGCAATTGTGTTTTCTCCGTTGTCTGGTGTAAGTTGGTGTTCTGTCCATAGATGTCTTGGTCGCCACATTTCTGTGGTGAAGTCGCTGCGCCAGGGTCATTGGTGCCCATCTGTTGTCATTTTTGTTAATTATCTTAATGCTCACGGTGCAAACAGTATATGGGAGCATTGTTTATTGGATTCAACTGGTAAAGCAACTGCCAGAAGGAAACCCTCACCAAAAAAATATACTCCATCCAATAAAGTCGGATTTTATCAAAGCCAAGCATGTAAATTTGGCTTTTGAACCGAAACCGAATCTCGAGGATGATGAAAGTTTCAATGGAAATATAGAAATCAAACCGAGCAAACAGTTGCAGTGTCAGGACAAGCAATCTTGAGATGTCTCTTCGTTTGTAAGTGCAAGGAGCTGATAACAACTTTTCCATGAGGTAAATCCCAACTTTCTTTTCTAATAATGTTTTTGAAAAACCAACGGAAATGTATGCATTTCTACTTTGATAGGAAAAAAGTCAAATGCGATGCATGTAGCTGCGACATTTGGACACGCTTCGCAGATTGAGTTGCTAGCTACCAAGGCCAACAATCCATAACACTATCGCAGAACAACTAGTAGAGGCTATGTATGATGTCACTGATAGTTTTATCTGACCGATTCACAGAATGCAAAGCACATCAGCATTCCCGAAATAGCGGGCAGCTAAAAATCGCTCGCGGTAGACTTCAGCTTGTGCCAAACAAAATGATCGAAGAGCTTGTTATGGAACTTGGTCGAAAGTAGTCGCGTTCAATATTCCTGATGGATTTCACTTCAAAAGTGAATTGATAATGGCAAATACATTATCAAATCATGGAACTTTACAGCAGATTTATTGAAAATAGTAAGCAATCTCCTCAAATGCATAGAACCGCTATATAAAACTTTTTTTTTGTTTAGGTCCGAAAGAACCGAATTCTAGAAATAAGTTTGTCTACGAACTGAGAGAACAGAAACCGATAGGGGACTTCTGCCGTCCACAAGAAATGATTCCCCCCAGAACGTCTACATATCAGTTTCCCGATATGTCAAAACTATCATTGAAACGAAAATAGCTACAATTTTAAATAAGGAAATTTTTCAACGAGCTAAACGAAAACAAGTCAATCGAAACCGCATGGAGGGGGTATTGGATACCTTCCAATTCCCTCACCCAGGAAGAAACCAATGTTAGAAAGTAGACAAACATTGGCTATTGGCATCCACTCCCCAGAAGATGGAAACAATAACGAAGTCAGGAAGAGAACTTGTTGCTTTAACTGGGAGTGTACAGTTCGTGATGAATATTTTTAGACTTTTTCACGAATTGATTTTTTTTTTTTTATCTATTTAGGAAGTTTATGGTCAGTTAAGTTGTATAATAACATCAAACAATGTAGATATACCAAAAATGTAAATACATATACCAAAAATTTCAAAAGGAAAAATAAGATTCGATCTCAATATTTTCTTGCGAGGTGAATCTGAACCGGTGTTGCAGGGATTCTTCTTTGATCTTCAAAACATTATTGAGGATTTTATATCAGGTTAAGATATAAGTCCAATATTGTTATCGTCAATGGGAGGGGGAATACCTACCAAAATTCTCATGGGAAGGCATCTACAATTAAATCCGAAAATGTATCCTCATTCTCTTTATTAGTCTTTCAATACTTACGGGAATAATTAACACAACATTTGCGATAATATTTGAATAAATCCTTGATATTTATTTTTCATAAATAAATTTAAATAAATGGTTACAATCAATCCTGACAAAATGTGCTTATCAACAGATGATGTAGCATGTTCGCTGGCCACTATATTTTTTTTGCAATCCCTTTTGAGGACTTTGTTGTGGTAGTAAGTGGGTGTTGTAGCTGCTGCTGCTGCTGTTGTTGTTGTTGTTGCTGATGGGCAGAATTGACTTTTAGAAGAATTTCTGTTCAATAAAAAATTGAAAGTGAGTGAAATCTCTCAACAGTTGTGCTCCTCCTTACCTGAAAGAAATGACATTAAATATTCATCCACAGTGATGTCCTAGATTCGATCATGAGTAGCATTATCTAGGGTCATATCTCGCAATCATCATCTGGGTTGTCCTGACTGAACGCAGTACTAGCTGGCGGTGACTCAGTTGGTCTTTTTGGATGGTCAACGAAAAGGCGTTGAATGGTTGATTATTTGGTACAGATATCGACGCAGGAGTTGAAGCTGTGGTATTGGTGTGTAGTCAAATCGGGGGAATGGTACAAAATCCCTAACAAGAATACTCGTCTTCAACCTCTTGCGAGGATTGCAGCATAAACCTTGATTCGTCATATATTTCCGAGTAGATTGGAAAAGATTCGAGCTGGGATCTAATCTGTTAAGAGAAGATAGTATTTATCTTCTAATCTGATTAAGGGGGACAAGTCTTACATAAGTGCCTATTCCAGCTTTGGTTAGGGAGTTAGCAATCATAGAGATGTCGATAAAGTTAATGGGAAAGCTCTCCAAGGCTGTGTTGTAGAGGGACCGAACACCACCATCTAAAATAAAGAAAAACTTAATATCTAGGGTTTTCAATTGACCGTCTTATTTTACCAACATTCATGTGAACAGAAGTTCTTCGCTAAAGTTGGCCCACGATATCCATTCCAAACTGATCATGACGTTGTCTTCTTCAGCCAAACTGCTACTTCTCAAAAGCATCCACGACAGCAACAGTGGTCCATTTTCTTGATTGTGATACATCGTCGCGATGTCTTTGTCTAGTAGCTTAAGAATTTCGTCAACTCCAACTGCGTTACGTGGGTTACTAAAGTCAATACACCTCAGAAAAGCGCCACCTCACTGAAACAATTTTTCTTGTCAACTGTTGGTGGAGTTCATTTCTTGGGTCGATATACAGCTGTTGTCTTCCGAACGAATGTTGCTTAAAGCAATTGAATAGTTTTTGAAGTTGCTTTGGCTCCACACCGACAATATCGAAGATCAGAAAAAGAATGTGCAGTGTTGATCTCACAGCAAATTCGTTGCGCCCATGCATTCAACTTGTTGTGATAGTTTAAGAACTCTCCAGCGGTCAGTTTAGTGGGCGGATTTTCATTAATCAGAAACTCGAATTGCGAAATTCATTAGAAAGATATAGTAGCAGTATTTACCAACATTGATTAGATTCAAAGTCCTAAGAAACAAACAAAACTTGAAACAATCCGTAGGAGTGGAAGGGGATGGTTTGACTTACCAATAATTCCTGTAGTTTTTATGTACACAGCTATAATTTTTCTTGTTTCTTCTCTTTGAGAAGAGAAGTGTCTCCAGGTTAGTATTGGCGGTTGATTTCTATTGTTCTGCAGCAAAAGCGTAACCACGTTTGAAATTTTAAATAAAAATGCATAGAAATATTTTTTCAGTAGCTTTCTAATAATTTTTAACAACACAACTTGACAGTGACAACTGTCAAACAAAATCTACTCTAGTACCTCGCTGCAGTGTGAATGGGTTGAATCTAGTACCACCCAAATCAAAATCAAAATCCGGATTTTCGTGCGGTGTGAAAAGGGTATAATTGATAGTTGTGTCAAAATAAAGTAGTAAAAACAGAAATCTAGTCCAATTTAAACAGCGTTTTGACAACCATTCGTTTGTAAACAAATGTGGTGCCTTTTTGTTTATCAGAAAAAAAAAAAACACTATGTACGAGTATCACCAACCAAAAATGTGATGAGAATTTCTCTCGAGTTTTCATTTAAAATATGTATATCTTATTATGAGTAGCAAATCGACCGTGCGACCATGGAACAATCATTCTTTGCCAAGCGAAACTGCAATTCCCTAACAATTTCTTAACTCAGGTTGTAGGCACACGACATCCATGGCGAAATGGATAAAGCGTAACTATTGCGTGGGCGTTCGACCACCATAAACATCCAAAATGATTTTTCTCTGGCATCACCTCAACAGCAGGAAAATATGCCTTGAAAAATGCTGTTCGAATTTAACCTTTCAGAATCGCACTGAGAATGGTTGTTGCGAGAACAACGCGTTTGGCCTTGTAGCACTGTGGAGCTTTTGTGCCAGCATTTTAGGTTTCTATTTATTTATCATGTCATCTGAAAAAAAACTTAGCACATTGAAAACATTTAAATCGCGATTAAAATCTTCCATATTTTTAAAAAGTTTCTTTTTAGAAATTATATTACCAAAACAACAGATCAAAATTGGCACCGAATTTCCCGAAACGTCAGAATGAATTTTTAATTTGGGTTTAAGAGACCTTTAAACGTCATTATTGGCATTTAAGTTAAGAGGGCTCTTAGCAA
>OX456986.1:56770379-56965379 GCA_949752695.1 Melanostoma scalare
CTATCGGCTGCTACTCACCAGCTTCTCTTTGAAAACAGCTGCAGAAAACCATACAAAAATTTGAACTTTATTTCTAATTTTTAAACCTTAGATGAATGTTGATGATGTGTTGGATGAGGATGTTCTTTATTCATCTAAGTTTTAAACCTATTTACGATATTTGACACCAATTTCGAATGAACAATTTACTAAATAGAATGTGTATCAGTATTTTTTTTATTTTGCAAGCAGCCAATGCAGTTAGCCAATGCTAATAACTCCCCGGTTGTCAGCGAGTGTGGTGAATTTCGTGGTAACACTGATCAGCGGCTGGCAGCAGCGGCTATTCGACTCACCGCTGGCAACCAGCCGTGTGTGACCCGTGCTTTAAAGGTAAAATTGAAGAAACTGTCTTATTTGAGCTATCGACTATATCCGGCTGCAATTAAATTTGCTTATTTTCACTTTTTTGAGTGTAGTTCTCACTATACACATATAATTTTTTTAACTACAAATTTGGCAACCACAAAAACATTGAAAACACGATTACTTTTCTTGATTTAATTTCAAACCAACAGAGAGTTGATTTTCAACTTCTACTCATGCCGTTAATTCAAACAAGACGCTTTCTTTGATTTCCCATCAAAAGAAATCAGATATGTTTCAGCCAAAGAGGCTTATGAGCTGACACCTTCTTTTACCAACTCTGGGTGGTATTAGCCAGTTAGTGGCATTAGCTGTCAGGTAACTCACCAGTCACAACAGAGTAGTGATTTACTCACCTATCATTGTGGCTTCGATTCAACTCACTCCATGGAAATTGAATTGAGCAATTTTGGCCCATTTTGGTTTTCCAGATTACTGCCCACATGCTTCTTATAATAACTGGAATTTATAAGAGTTGTTTGAAAAAATCTTTTTTGTTTAGAACAGACAAGACAACAGCACAAAAGAAAAGCTTGCAAATTGTGTCGGTGAATTCGGTTTCCTGCAACAGATTCTGATAAAAAGTCTCAAATATTAATTATTCTCCAAAAAGATATTTAAAAGAAATGAAAATTGACATGAACAACGATATTGAAGAGACTCCAGTAAATATCCTTAGCGATCCTCTGTCCATCAGGTTAGCATACATTTGTGGTGTTGTGAATATCAATCACTCATTTAACTTGTTAACGCATTTTCTAGTGATTTGATTGCTAATGGCACCAAGTTCGAAATAAACCCAAACTTTGATGATGAGGACTATATATCTGATCTCTTCGATGAAATAAATGTGGGATCAGACGACGAAGACGAAAACAGCGTTGATAAGTCCAAACTGGTCTCACCATGGCAGCATTCGTTTCAAGAACTTCGACTGCATATGATCAAAGTAAACGACTACATATACAAAAAAGTAACGAAAGAGGGTAATATCGCAAACGGAACAGTGCCTCTGCTCGCACGTGTATGCATACGGTATAATGCTTATTGGGAAGGTGAAGGTGCACCCTTTGACTCGTCTTTTCTTCGCGGTTCTACACATTCATTCTACACCGGTCGCGGTGAGGTCCTTGAAGGTCTTGAAGAAGCTGTCATATCTATGCACAAAGGAGAAGAAGCTCAGTTCGTAATCTCGTACAATTTGCTTTTTAGAGAAATGGGATGTCCACCACGAGTGAAGCCAAAAGCTGACGGTCTATTCATAATTGAATGTGTGAATTTTAATGCAGTTGGCGACATAAATGCAACTGATGACCTAAATGCTGAAGATCGCACCAAGTTTCCAGCTGTGTTAGCCAAAGCCAAAGAAGTTCATCTTAAGGGAATTGACTTCTTTGGTCAAGGAAATCACAAAAATGCATGCAAGGCGTTTATGAAAGCTGTAAGTGCGCTCAACTTTTGTCGTCTCAAAAATCAAGAAGAGCAAGATCAACAGACGGCATTTCTTATCAAGTTGCACACCAATCTTGCTGTTTGTTACAATAAACTAAACCAGCCGCCAAAAACAATGCTAATGTGTAGAGAAATTCGTCGTCTCACAAATAACAAACCTAATTGCAAAGCTCTTTTTCAAGAAGGACGAGCCCTACTTATGCTAGGTGATTTTAGCAGAGCACGTGTTATGCTGGTAAAAGCACAGCGTATGGAACCCAATAATGCTGATGTTAACAAAGAACTAAAAAATCTGGAAACACGTTACAGTACATACAAAACCAATGAGAAAGAGCTTTGGACAAGAGCAATGTCTGTTATGAATAATAATGCAGATAAGCAGAAGAAACCCGTTGATAATGAAACACAACTGGCATTCCGTAAAGAAATCTCGAGTATAATTCAATCTTTGAACCAAAGTGAAAACTTCAAGTCCTTTGAATTGCCTCCTGGCTTAACTTCAGATGAAATTAAAGTCGTTGGCGAACTTGCCAAAGAAATGAATATGAAACTCCAACTTTCGCCGTTGGACAACACTACTTATACACTAACGAAAAAGTAACTTAATGCCGCTGTTATTATGTATTTCTTTTCCTATGTATATCAAAATGTCTGTTTCAGTCGACTAAAAACCATTAAGCAAAGCTTTATAACCGTTTTTGTCGGTTTGACAAATATTTCTACTTATAAATTCAGCCTTCAGAATAAACTTTATATTAATACATTTTTTGTTTTGTGTTAATCGAATTCGAACAGTTGAATATAACCGTTACTCCTGTTAGGTGTTAGCCTTTTCGAACTGTATTGGGAGGTTAATGACTTTGACATTGTTTTCCTCACAGATGGCGTATGAAAAGATCTCAGCCGATTTATTTGAAACCAGTGTCGAGTCAAGTATAGTTGAAAACACTTCGCACCAAAAATTAAATTTTAAACAAGTAAATATAATGGGCCTTGAAAACAAAAACAATTAAAACAAGATAGATATAGGCCCTTATTGCGAGTGTCGTTTGGCTGTCGATGAACGACGGTTGTCGATAGTCGAACGTCGAAAATGAAATTTGGTATTGCGTATTCTTATTGTTCGATACTTTCAATTTTGGATTCGGTCGTTATCGTCTGTATTTTTGCGTTCGACTATCACTGAAACTAACTCAAATGTCAAATTATAGAATTTATTCACAATGTCTACTTTCATTATTCACAGTAACAGAAATCCTTGTCGATAGAGATACGCAATACCAAAAGGAAAATTTATCGAAGCTTTCGACCCTTGTCGCATCGAATGTTAGGCGACACTCACAATAAGGGCCATAAACGGAAGAGAATCTTGTAGTAGAGGACGGAACCCTGCAACCTCAACAAGACTAAGCAAATTACATATTTACTGGACAGCAATCAAGAAACAAGTTAGAATAAGATGGACAAACTCAACAGTAAGGTAAGTACTATTAAAACATTAACATAACATTTCTTTATATGAAAAACAGTTGTTACTAGACTGAAATACACATTCACACAACGACAAGATTCTGCTACAGATAAAATGATTGTCAAAAGGTAGTTAGGATCATCAGAATCCCAGATCGAATAATACCGTTTAAAAATGAGTCGAACTCGTCAACAAAGAATTTTTTTTTTTTTTTTGTCAGGAGGAAATTTTCAAAAGACACTTGGCAGCATTCGACACCAAGTAGTGTGGGACTCTTACCTCACTAAAAACTCCTCGTAATCAGAACCAATCTATGAACGATCGACAACAGATTTTTCTTTCTCAATAATATAATTGCTTTAAGGGAAGCTTAAACTTTTAATGCTTCCCATGACTTTTAGACCATTAGCTCGTGTGGTTTGGTTCTTCTTAATCTCCGAACATTGCCTCTCGTATTTAATACGGACTCCATTTCAGAGTTGATATGACTATGCAGTCGCTGATTGTGTGATACAGCATGTTTTCTTACAACTTCTGTAACCGTTTCTATTTGTAGGTCACGATGTAAATCGCTATTTCTTATATACCATGGTGCATTTACTATTCCACGAAGGACTTTGTTTTGGAACTTTTGGATGATTTCAGTATTTGTTTTCTTTGTACAGCCCCATAATTGGATTCCATAGGTCCAAACAGGTCTAAGTACTTGTTTATAAAGCATTATTTTATTTTCGACAGAGAGGTCAGAATTTCTACCGAGTAACCAGTACATTTTTCTATACTTCAAGTTAAGCTCTTCCCTTTTCTTTTTGATATGCTCTTTCCATTTTAGCTTTGCATCCAAATTCATCCCAAGGTATTTGGCCGTGTTGGCGTAAGGTACAGCTTGATTGTTGATGAATATTTGAACGTAGCTTAACTTTTTATTTGTAAAGTTTATATGTGCAGATTTAGCTTCATTGAGCTTGATACGCCATTTTTTGGTCCAAACACTAACGGTGTCGACGGCATTTTGCAATTTCTCAGCAGCCTTGACGACGCACTTACTGGATGCCAAAATTGCAGTATCATCTGCAAAAGTAGCCATAATGGTGTTGTTATCCACTGGAATATCCCTTGTATATAGCAAATACAGGGTAGGTCCTAGGACGCTTCCTTGTGGAACACCGGCTTGTATTTTACTTAGCTTTGAATATTCTTGATCATACCGTACTCTGAAGAGCCGGTTTGAGATATAAGATTTTAGTATTTCGTAGTACTGCCTGGGTAGGTCCCTTTGCAGTTTATACTCTAGCCCCTCATGCCATACCTTGTCGAATGCTTGAGCAACATCTAAAAATATAGCCGAACAACAAAGAATAACAAAGTTTGCTAGTTTGCAGAAAGGAATACCACACCCGTTGGGGTGAATATTAGGGAGCCAATAATTCTAAACGTTGAACTACTAAAACCAAAGCAGTAATGCCACTTTCTTATATGGCCTTAAAAGGGAAGCGGTATCTCAGAGGATGGTTAATTTGAGTGTTAGGGAAACACATTTGATAAATTCTTCAAGATCGGGAACTGCAAATGCGGGAACTGCAAATGCAACTTGAGTGTGTCTTTTTTTCATCAAAGTAAACCAACTCTCCAAACAATACACTGAAATTATTCAGTTAGGTAACAAAACCGTCGACAAGACTCTAAATCGAGTTACTTGCTTCTATCTTCTCGGAAGGACAAAATCAAATCTGAGATAAGAGGGAAACACATTCATAAAAAAACCGAGCCGAAGCTCTACATGCAAATGGAATACTTCCACATTAGGTATGTTAAAGTAAAGCTAAAATATGCAAACCAATAGTATTTTCCTTTGACAAAGAGAGTCATCCTTTTTGTGAAAAAAGTTATTCCTTCCAATTTTTATTTTTTTATTGACATAAGTCTTACCTGACCTGGGTCTGGCCCTCCAGGTTGGGGGTTGTGCGCGGGGTTAGCTACCCAACTACGTAAAAAAACTGCACTGTTTCAAAACAACCAATAGCGGATAACATAGCATAATGATTTCAAGTTTCAACGTTGACGACATAAGCAAACGAAAAAAGAACAAAGACCTCCGGATCTGCACGCGTAACGTAAGATCCCTTAACGCATCGCGTTCAACTGGAGAATTGGCGGACGCCATAAACTGCTACAAAGCAGACATAACCGCCATCCAAGAAGTGCGATGGAATGGGCCGTGCATAAAGAAGATGAAAAACTGCGACATTTATTATGGCTACAGCTACAGACAATAGAAAAAACGCTTATTTGGGTGCGAATTTGTCGTTAGAGCTAGACTCAGGGATAAGGATATCAGCCATAATCCAGTAAATGAACTGAAATGAATGACGACCCGCATCACGGCTAAATTCGCCAATATGAGACCCAGATTAACTCTTTTGAGAAAGATGTCCAAACTTAAACAAAGAACTCACCGAGACCTTCGATGTCGAAAAAGGTTTTAGGCAAAGTGACAAACTGTCATGCGATTTCTTCAACATCATTCTTGAAAATAATGTTCATAAGAAACTCAAACGTCAACACCAGAAAAACAATCTTTCAAAAGTCTGTACAATTACTCGCCTACGCAGACGATATTGACGTAATGGGAAGAAAAAAGCGTCCTTTTGCGAGTATTGAAACAGAAGCGGCAAGAATGGGTTTGATGGTTAATGAGGGCAAAACGAAGTATGTGTTGTCATCAAACAAGGACACAGAACATCGACGAATTGGACAAACCGTCACAATAGACAGACATAACTTCGAGGTGGTACAGGACTTCGTCTACCTAAGATCCGCTATACGGAACGGACAACAACATCAGTGCGGAGATCAAACGGAGAATAACTCTTGCCAACCGTTGCTTCTTTGGGTTAAGAAGAAACGAGAAAAGAATTGAGAAACAAAACCCTCTCCAGAAAAACCAAGGTAACCTTGTATAAGAAATTGGTCATCCCAGTCCTACTTTACGGGGCGAAAGCATGGACCTTATCGAAAGCGGATGAAGAAACTCTTGGTCGTTACAGAAGGATATTGGTTAAGGCCCAGGTTCACCCCGAACTGAAATGCCCACCTAAATAAGTATGTAAGTAAGTCCGAACTTTCCGAGGGGCCAACTTGGACTCGGACCACTATCTTGTTGTTGCCAAGATACAAATGAGGATATTCTGTTCACGACTAGGGCGAACCAACGCTGTGAAGAGATATGGAGTTGAAAAGCTACAACTGCAAAAAATTGCCAGTGCCTTTTCCAATCGAGTGTCCCTCCAACTATCTTTGACAGCAGGGAAAAATAGTAATCGACTCTATTACTATTTTTCCCTGCTGGTTGCTACTGAGGATCTGAAAAGACTTCTGGAGAGTATATAGCGATATACACCATCTTTTTATCGATTTCAAGGCCGCTTGTGACATTAGGTTCGTTCTGGGTAAAGTTCAACGAACGAACCTATTATTTACAGAGAAGAGCTATACAGAGCCATGTGCAGTTTCGGCATCCCTGCAAAACTCGTACGACTATGCAGGATGACTTTGGAGAATTCACGTTGCTCCGTCAAGGTCGGTAAAGAACTCACCGAGACCTTTGGTGTCGAAAAAGGCTTAAGGCAAGGCGACAAACTGTCATGCGATTTCTTTAACATCTTACTTGAAAAGATTGTACAAAACTCAAACGTCAATATAACAATCTTTAATCTAAGGATTAACAGACTAAAAAATTAACTAAAAAATTAGTTGATTTGATTTAGGATACTGGACGCGGCTTTTGATTTTGCAGGCCAAGGCACTTGATTAATAAAAATTTCAGGACCGATTTTCTTGTTTCTCAACTAAAATTTTATTGGTCACGAGAGCTCGTAGTACTCAGTAAAGATTTTATCTTTCACCACTAATCTTATCACCAAAAAGCTGGCTTTCGAGCTTCTCTGCGAGGTATTGAACTCAAACGGTTTGATTTTCCCTTCACTACTTTTTTTTCGTACAAAGATGCGAAATTGTTCGAGCGCTTTTAAAAATGGACCAATTAGAAGATAGCGATGAAGAAGTGTCATGTTGTAGCTACTTAGAAAACATTTTAAAACCATGAAAAATTAACCAAAAATTGTAAGACTAATAGGTATAGTAAAATAGCTTAAAATCAACCGCTGAAGCGAAATTACACGAAGCAATCTTTTGACGATACAATCAACGACTGGGCCATTAATAGCCTTAACCCATACACATGCCCTGGACCAGATGGTATAATTCCAGCCGAACTTCAAAAGGCGGAGTCCTATCACCTCTACCCTCTTCTATGGAATCTAGTCGTCAATGAACTTCTAGTTGACTTAGAAGCTGAGGGATTCAAAGTGATTGCATATGCAGATGACGTCTACATTGCGGTATCTAGTAAACATGCTCACGTCCTTACGGATCTGATGCAAACCGCTTTCTAGTAAAATGGGCGGGAAAAATTGACCTTGGGGTCAACCCTCAGAAAACTGAACTCGTTCTCTTCACCAGGAAATACAAAATTCCTCAACTAACAACTCCATCAAAAAATGGATTCAACTTTCCAACGAAGCTAAATATCTAAAAATAATCCTAGATAAAAAGCTAAACTGGAAAGCCAATATACAGGAAAGAATCAGGAAATCCACCGTAGTTTATTTTCCTGTAAAAAAGTCATAGGTAAAAAATGGGGTTTCGAAGCACTGAGATCAACACCCTCAGCTGCCCTAAGCATACTCCCTAATCTCACACCACTATAGATATCTTCAGCAAACAAATGGCCGCCAGTACAACCATTCGTATGAGAGCTATCTCCCAATGAACCGTTAACAACATCGGTCACGCTACAAACCTGAATTTATTTAGATCAATCCCTTGCCACTCCGACTACACCATCCCCCAATTGGTTTTTCATAATAAGTTCCAAGTCTCAATCCCACCGAGAACTACCTGGGAATACGAAAAATTCTTGAGAGATGATTCAATTCATTTCTATACAGATGGTTCCAAAACCGAAGAAGAGGTCGGCTGCGGGGTATACTCAAACCGACTTAACGTAAGTCTCTCATTCCGCCTTCCTAACCATTGTAGCGTGTTCCAAGCGGAAATTCTGGCGATCAAAGAGGTCCTATCATGGCTAAAAGAAAACGTGATATCCTCAGCGAATATCCGGATTTTCTCAGACAGTCAAGCAGCCCTCAAAATCACTCGGCGCTGTTTCTACGAACTCAGTAACCGCCCTTAACTGTTCAATATTCACCTTATTTGGGTGCCGGGGCACAGAGATGTCGTGGGTAACTGCAAAGCCGATGAACTCGCCAGAAAAGGAACCAATCTACCGATCTCAACCAGCAGGTTGAATATTGGTATACCAATCGCTGCATGTAAACTTATGCTTAAGCAAGAGGCAATGGATAGAACAAATAATAGGTGGAACAATATCACCACGTGTGTGGAAACAAAACAGATATGGCCAAAACTAGATCGAAAACGCACAAGACATTTGTTATCCATAACCAGATTGCACTTTAGCTCCGTAAACAATGTCATCACCGGACATTGTCTGATAAGAAGACACGCCATAAGACTCGGCGTTTCCTCTAATGACTTCTGCAGAAGTTGCTTATGAGGAGGAGGAAGAGACAATCCCACACCTCCTCTGCTCATGTCTTGCACTCTCCTTCAAAAGGAAACGGCATCTACATAGGAAAATATTTCCTTGATGATCTAAAAGCGATCTGGCGAACACAGACACCCTGCATCTCTTTCGCTTTATCAAAAGCTCCAAATGGTTTTGTTAAGTGAGATACTCCCTCACATAAATCTTATGGTATCACAATAGATCTAATATTGGTCTCAGTGTGTCAGTTGTTATCGTCCAAAAAACTCCAGATTGTGGGCCCAGGTTTGCTCACGAGCATGCCCCTACATGGCGAATTTCAAAGCCAACGAAGAGTAGAAAATCGAAATTGTTTGTCAACCAGCCCATGCACCAGAAAAACATGGCGAAAAACATAGCTTTAGGCACTGATGCAAGTACTTTCGCCTACCTACGTTTTTACTACATTCGCTGTCTCCACTATGTACCTAGTACCTAGGAAAAATCCAAAGTTTGGAAACCACTTAAGTTCCCAATCGGGCCTTACATACCACCTCATGGAATACACCCCCGACATTACTTACCATCATATTCGTAGCATTATTGAACACAAGCAAGAGAAGAAAAAAATCAAACAATTGAAAATGTAACCGTAACGTTTGACCAACGGACAAAAATGCATGGTTCATGGAGTCCAAATAAAAGGACAGTCCAACCATGCCCTTTTCCATAATCAGGCAGGTAGGTAGGTATACCTACCTTACTTCCTATTTATAGTTGTAGCTTGTAGGTATTGACAAAATATTACAATTTACATACATAGTTAGCCAATTGGATGCTTAACACTTAACCAATATCCACTTAGAATTTCCTTCAGTTCTGTTGACACTCCAAGAAGCCTTTGTGTCATGTTATGCCAATAGCAATGATAATTATTTCAATTAAGAAAATTACATTAAATATTTACCCATCTAATACTAAACCGGTAGAATGTAGAAAAACCATAAAGCGTTTTTTTTTCAAGTCCAATTATGATCGATTTTTCATAGGTACCTACATACCCACTCTAATATAAGCAAAAATGGACACTAAATAGTTACTCACGTGTATATAAAAATATGTATACCTATATAAGTAGATATGTAGTTAGATACCTACATATCGCACTACATACCTATTTCCCTCAATGTTTTTTGAAAAAACCTTTATGCACATGCAATGATGCATATCCGCTCTTTACTTACCTACCAACCATTCCTACATACATGCTGATCATTGTACCTTCTGTGTCAACCATAACGAACCACCACTACCACTACCAGTGAAGGTGTAGGAAGTTGTAATTAGAAGCACGACTGACTAAACTAAAAGATAAAATAAAATTGGAATGTGTACCTACCTACAAAGTACACACATCTCTCTAGTTATTATGATAAGTGAGGCCGGACAGGAAAGCGGAAAGAAGTTTTGAGGATACGGAGACGGACTAAGGAGCCAATCAAACAATCTGTTCGAAATTTAAGTTTTTCTTTCTCAAGAAACTCAACTCTACCGGTACTGAACGCACTAGTGCAAAGTCAGACCATTTGGTAAGGTAAGGAAGGTAGATACTAGCACAATAGTTTATTACCCTTTTGTCAACTAAACGGACTGAATAATAAAATGCACCAAACAGCCATAGGCATCGCATAGGCATATCCTCGAGTAGAATTGGAAAAGAACTTATGAACCTAATATTAGATCTACACACGAAGGTATAGGTATATGGAGAATGACAAATACATGAGCTATCTATTTTAATGAGTCTCAGCAAAAAAACACAAAAAACTAAAACACATCTCCTTGGTACACATTATGTGCATACCTACCCTAAATGTACATACATACATATAGGAAATACGCGATGTAAAACTGATTAAATCCAGCAGCTTAAATGTTTTTAAGGAAAAAATAATCCTATTGAGCGTTACCCCCTGCATTTGAGTCATATTTTACTAAACTCAACTCAAAAAAACTACCCCAAACAGATTGCATCCGAAACAGACCCAATACATTCATCCTCTTTGTTATATACTCATAAAGTACCCCTAAATTAAAGAGCATACGAAACAAGCTAGAAGCTATCCAACACGGGCCAACAGTCACATCCGTATGCATTTGATGTCATATTTTTTCTATTTTATAAAACAAAAATAACTAAATATTAGCGGACACATTTTCCGTTTGCTTCTGAATATCTGAATTCCAATGTCGAAAAAAGATTTCCACTTTGTAATTTCTCAACGTAAGTCTCAAAAGCATGCACGAGCAAAACACAACACACACTCGTAAACTGCTTTAGTGTACGTTTGAGAGAATCTCTTTTTTTTTTTGTGTTACATTCTAAGGGGAAAGCATATACCAGAGACAGTCCGACCTGCCCGCCACACAAATTTAATGTTCACTCAGTTGAATTATTCGTGAATCTTTAATTCAGTGGGAACAGTTTTTTTTGTTATTTGTCGCGTAAAATAAAATTCTATAAATATTTATTTAAGGCAAATTAATACAAAAAAAATTATAAATTTTACTTAAACATATTGTTTGGGTAAGTCTACACATAATTGTTTAGTGACTTAGTGAATTTGTGAATTACCTATAACCTGAAAAGTAAATAAATAAAGGACGCGCAATATTGTCAAACCTTTGTGCAGCTAATTTCATTTTTGCACTGTGCGCAGTAAATAAAAAAAAATATATATAACACTCCGTAAGAACATAAATGACTTCGGTAAGTTATGATTCGGATCAAAGCACTTACTATTTTTATTTTTATTAACGTTGATGTTTCGTGCGTGCCTACAGCCTACTAGTAACATAATATATATTTTAAATGGTTTTATTTTTCTTAAAATACTAAGTTGCCTTGTCGCGTGTTCTATTTTTATAATGCACTTCTGACAGAAGAAGAGAAGTAATATTATCGTCAAAAGAGATGATCTTTTAACTGACATTAGGCAAGTTAAGATGGTAGAATTAAAGGAAATGGTCTAATATCCGTTCGTAGAATTCCTTTTGCGAAGCTTCCAATCTTCTAATAGGTATAGAAAAAAGTCCTTAGTTCGAAATCCTATTATGAAATGCATTTTCGTTTAGTGTGAAGAAATTAGCACTTGCTTTGACTTAGCATAGATTTCAGAACTATTTTTGTGTCCAAGTCTTTTTTCAAGTCTCCATCTTTCCTTTTTTTCATATTTTAATTTAAATGGTCTTGTGGCTAAATATAACGCTGCTATTCAAACCATATCCATCCATTAAATCCAAGTTTTGACAATTTTCTTCTTTTGCACTAAAAGTGTCTTTTTTGTTTGTTCTTTTTAGTATGTAGTATTTCTATTTTTAATATCTCAGAGGGGGCGAGTATGATAGTTCAAAAATTGTTTTTGTTGCTTTTACTTTTTGTCTAATAAGTCACACCAGACCAGACTAGACTGTTTTTCAATAAGTTCATATTTTTTTGATTGTGACATCGCTTTTAAATTATGTGTACCTAAAATATAAAATATATGAGTAGGTAGGTATGCATACATATACAAACTTTTTATTTTATTTTTGAGAAGCAAAAAATGGTAGCTATTTTGAAACTCCACGAGACGATCTTAACATGCCAACATACATAGGTTAGGTTGAACTATTTAAAACTATACGAACAAAATGATCGTCGTGAAGAAATGGAAACCAAAAGACAAATTTAGAAATAGATTGAATGGACCCTTCTTCCACCATCGTATGCCATTTTGTGCCATTTGCTTTGATTCAAAACAAAATGAAACAACTGCAGGCTAAACGCTAAACAGTTTTCTGTTTTCAAATTAATTTTTTGTTTCTTCTTTGAAAAGAATTATTCTCGTTTTGTCAAAATCAAAACACTTAAACAAGATTAATGTTCTCTGCCGTAAACATCTATAAATGTGTAGCACATAGGTAGGTATAGTCTTTGAAATACACGATCATCTGTTTCCTCATTTAGTGCACCTAGGTATGTATGTTCTTGGTAAAATGTCAAACTCGAAAAACATACACAAAGAGAACTCTGATTTTTGTCTCGCAAGTCGCAATTCACATTCACAAAGAGTAGAAACAGAAATTTAAATGAAAATAAAAATAAAAATTACGGTTTTCGTACCTATTTTATAAAAAGTTGCGCATGACATAAATGCGACAAGCATGTGTGAGGGGATTTGAAATGCTTGATACTGAGAGATGAGTACGTACACCACGTATTCAAAAACGTTCATTTAGTCCCTGAAAAAAACGTGTTCGAATAAAGGAAAATTTCTTCAAAACTGAGTGCGAGACAGGAAAGTCACATGAACTTGCACATTTTTCTTATTTTCTCGCGAGAGCAAATTTGTTTTTTCTTCTTAAAAAAAAAGACATAGATAAAAATAAAAATTAAAAAACTGGGGCCACTATGTCTTCGTATAAATGTATGTCTTTAGGCATTGCAGAATCAAATTAGTATTAAACAGGGTGTTTTAAATTTAGAATTTTTTCCACCTGATTTGTTCATTAAATAGAAAAAAACTGGCTTAATTCAAGTAAGTAATATTCTTGCAAAAGCCTACTACATTGCATTAGGATTTTCCAAAAATCGTATCGACGTATCAGTATCAAGATCAACTGCAGTAGATCTCTACTGTTATTGTCTGTCTCTGTAGTAGCTCTACTACGAATGTGAGCGCAATTCAAAGTCAAACGCGTCAGAATCGTTACTTCATAAAAGAAAAGGCGACTAGGAAAGCCCGAACAAAGACTGAATCCTTTCTACATATGAATATTTTTGGTTTATGTGTCGTTTTTTCGTTTAATTTTGTTGTGCCCGTTGCAGAATGGCTACCTTGTTACGTAGGAGGTTCGAAACTAGAATCCCATCAGAAACATAGAGTAAAATTTTTAGTTCTGTAAGATTTCAAGGCTTTTGACATCGTAGACTATTCGTTTTTGTAATAAACTTGCTTCAAAATTTTGCTTTTCAAATTCAGCAGTCACTTTAATGTAATCCTATCTTCGCTGTAGAAAACAAGCAATTTGCATAGGAAATCGTTCCTCAGATTTTTTACAGAATAATAGAGATGTACCTCAAGGATCAATTCTGCCCTCTATCGTCACATCATCTGTACCTACACATGTATGCTGATGATGTACAGCTTTATTAGAGTGGGCCAAAAAAAAATTTTTTTTTTCGAAAACCATATTGAACATATTTGTTTGGGATAGCTAAAAAAAATTCCAAAAAAGTTTGAGCTCAAAAAATGTATTTAGAGGTCTATCAATCGTATTTTATATTTCTTAGACCTAACCTTACTTGAGCGTCAAAACTGTTCAATTATTTTGAGCCCAATAAATTTAACGACTAATATTTTTGTAGAAAATTAAAAAATTACTATGACCCCTGTTCTAATTTTCGTTCGGATACCATATCCTCCCGTTTTAGAATTTTTGCGGTTCTCAATTCCGGAATCGCACGTTTTCAATTCGCTTATCATTGTGCGGAATTGAATCCGGTAGATGAATTCTGTAGAACATTATTTATTGCTAAAAATGAAAAATAATAAACTATATTGGCATTAACATGTGCTAAAGTTGTAAACAGTTCCAATTAACACAAATATTTATTTTCCAAAACGCTTTTGTAACATAAAATCTGTAGTTAATCCGTTCGGAAATAAGAACACACTTTTTAAATCCGCACGGATTCAAGTTCGGTTTCCGTTTTGAATCCGGTAGAACATCAGAACAGCCATGTATCTGTTTTAGTAAAAAAACGAGAACGTTTTATTTTTTTAAAACTTTAATCGCTAATAACTTCTGAAGGAAGCACTTTGTGAAAAAGTGTAAAGAGACCTTTTTTAAAGAAAATTAAATTTCCTTTAAGGAACATGTTTGCAATTTTTCACATATTGAATTGTTCTTGAGTTAGGAAACTTCAAAATAAAAGAGTAAAATCAAAAAGATATACCATTTTTCAAAGCTTGATTACTCGGAAAAGGTTAGTCTGAGAAAAATTTTTAATAAGACCTTTTTTAAAGGAAATTTAATTTTCTACAAATATTTGTCGTAAAACTATTGGGCTCAAAATAATTGAACAGTTTTGACCCTCAAGTAAGGTTAGGTCTAAGAAATATAAAATACGATTGATAGACCTCTAAATACGAGTACATTTTTTTGAGCTCAAACTTTTTTGGAATTTTTTTTTAGCTATACCAAACAATATTTTCAATATGGTTTTTGAAACAAAAAAAAAATGTTTTTTTGGCCCAGTCTAAGCTTTATAAAAGCTGCAGTTTAGGAATGATTGAAAACGGTGTATACGAATTAAATAAAGAATTAAGTGAAATAGCAATGTTGTCTGCAAGGAACGGATTATTTTTGAATCTCTCAAAATCAAAATATTTAGTAATAAGCAGGCATTCGCTTGACCTTTCGTACTTCCCGGATATTTACATACATGGCTCCAAAATCGAATATGTAGATAAAAGCCAAAAACCTAGGGGCTGTTTTCAACAGAAATTTAACTTGGAGTGATCATATTAATGCAATCATTGGCAAAGTATATGGCATACTGCGCAAACTGTGGATAACACACAACTTCATTCCCCAAAAAACCCGCTTGACTGCCTGAACATGAACAGAATGGTGTAGCTGTAGCTGTAGTACGCCGCGCTGTCAAAGTTGAAAGTAGGCAAATGCCATAAGAGTGTACACAATGCGTAGTAGTAGCTGTAGCGGTAGCTGTAGCTGTAGTACAAGTTGACTTAATTTCAACTTTTGAGCGCGCTGCAGCGCTACATTTTGACGTTTTACACAGAAAAAAAAACAAAGCAAAATGCCTCAGCAAAATTGACATCTTGCGCTACACCATTGTGGACGAGCTTTACTACATTCCTCAGCTGCATTCTGATTTTTGATTTGACAGCGCGGCGTACAACAGCTACAGCTACGCCATTCTGTTCAGGCAGTGATGCTCGTTAAAACCCTAATTATTCCTAATTAACTTGTTTAGAAACTGTGATGCTGTTAGCAAAAGAAAACTTAACTAGCCTTTAACAATACAGCACGATACGTGTTCAGCATAAGACGTTACGATCACATTTCTGCTTATTCAAAGCTACTTTTCTACATGACATTTGACAACCTATTTGCCTATAGAGCTCTGATCTTACTTTCTAAAATAACTGAAACTCGTGAAACTGGCTTTTTTTTTTTGATAAGATACGTTTTGGAATCTCCAACAGAACTATCCAACCTATTATGCCGCGGTTTATAAGTATTGACATCTGAGCGACAATTCTTTATAGCCTCTATTCGTGTTTGGAATTCTCCACCAAGGCAAATATGGGAATTGGGTGACACTGGGCGTTTCAAAAAGGAACTTAAATCATGTTACTCTTGTTAATTCTTTTTTTTTTTTTAATTTGTATATTATTTTTTTGTCTAAAAATTTTACTTATTTTTTCTTTATATGTTCAATGACTTGATCAATTTGAATATTTGTTTTTTTTTTTCTTGATCAATATTGTTTAATGTTTAAATTTATAACTGAACAATGTGGATAATCGTACTTTGTAGTTCAATATTTTTGCACCTTATCAAGACTTCACAATCAATACAAAAAAATAATAAAAAATAGAATTGTTTTTCCATAGGTATCGCCTTTCTCGAGGTATTGGCAATTCCTCAATAGAAAGCACTTTCTCACTTAAGTCGTTCGAAATTGGAATAAAATTGTAGGTCCTTGAAATGCGTGAGGCCCGAGGTTTCCCAAAGCTTTGTTGCGTTATCCTATTTATTTATTCATCTTTTCGTTCTATTGAATTTCCAAATCACATGGTAATAAAAACTTTCACTTCAACGATACAACGCGTTTGAATTCTTCTTCTTCTTTAGAATCTTTGTGATTTGAAACTCGGTGAAACAAAAATGCGTCACGATGAACAGAGAAACACATACATAAATCACTACACATTATTTTATATTCTCGATCTTTGTGCGATGCTTCGTAGCGTCCCCAACCGTCACGTCGTCTACTAAGCACGTAATATACACGTGTGTATCTTAACTATATATCGTATATCTACAGCCGAACCTATTAGTTTCTCTCTCAAAGCCTTGTCTGTTTTTAATGCATGTGTTTTCGCCTGTATATAGCAAAGCTTTAGACTATGATGAAATGAAAAAGCGATAAAAAATGTTCATAAATAGGATTCAGTCTGCGAGACTGAGTTAAAATACAAGAATCATCATCTCCTCTTTGTTCGGGACTTCCTAGTCACCTTGTCTTTTCTGAAGCTTAACTTCTGTCGTGTTTGAATTGCACATACATAGACATTCATTTGAAACACTGATTTAATGAACTAAAAAACTTAAATCTGAAAAGTTGGTAACTGGTTCGTCACATCACCATGTAGTAAACACGAATGCTTGTAACGATGTGTGGAAATAAAGGACTGGTCCATATTGTCATGAGAAATCGACTTGTTGACGGCCGCATTCCGTGTGGGGACTCAGAGACACACAAGACAGCTATCATCCTAAATGCGAAGTACTAAACAAACGTGTTTAAAAGTCTTAATTTATAAGACGATATAAAAATAGCTATGCTGCAATCACTGAAATCGAAATTACTTCAAGCAATATTTTGACGATTGGACGATAATTGTCTAAAAAGTTACCAAATCCAGGTCATGAAAAACCTCCAATCCCTTGAATGTCAAATTGCCCTAAAGTAGTAGACGAATTCACGTAAAATACAGAACTGACAAATAGCATCTAATTTTCTTGTATAAAAAAAGCATATGTGATGTTTCCTGTTCGACCATTTTGTGGGCGTTAAAAACCAGTTTTTTTGACAACTCATATGGTTGCAAAAAAACCTGAGTCAACTTTGTGTAAAGTTAAGCAAAGGAGGTTTATGACCTTTTGCTAGTGTCGTACATGTTCATAGAAAAATAATTGTATCCTTAAGTGAGAAAAGGATCCAACCAGCAAAGCACTACGCAAATACTGTCTGCAACTTAACCTGTTTTGTGTTATAGTTCAACCACGTACCACGTACGGCTACAACTAACCTACGGCATCACTAAAACAGAGAATTGAGTGTTCTTGATCATATTAAATATAAAGAGTAAGATCTCTCCTTCACGGGAAATTTGGAGGATTGAATTCAAAGTATTTTTTTAGTCATCACGAACTATCGAATGATTTGGCTGCAGACATGAATGTTTGGATTGTGGTAACATACGTGCGTTCAGGACAGACTTTGAAGGATGCAAAATTTGAGTGATCGTCTACAATCAAATCAATTTTTTTTTAATTGTAAATGTACGATAGCTTGTGCATTTTACTAAATATGTATGTTGCTGGAAAGTCCCAAAATTAACAATACAAATGCTCTGTTTGCTCCTCGTTTTAACAAATGTATGAATTCATAACTTTTTTTCTCTACCGATTACTTGGGAGCGAATTAATATCTGCTTAAGAAATAAACAGTGATATTTCCGATATATTATAACTAGCGAATATACGCGTTGTGTCCGTGGCATAATTGTTAGCAACTCTGCTTATTACGTAGGAGGGTAGGAGTAATAGGTTCGAATTTCACAAGCATCCAATTTTTCACTGGTATCACTTTCTACGAGGTACATATACATATTAACAAGTTCTCTGTGAATAATTACACAGCCCTGCGCCCAAATACATTAGACCCTGGTTCCCCCCAAACATTGCTGTAACACCCTATTTGTTTTCATTTTCAACTTTTGAAAGCCTTAAACACTCTTTGTTCGAAACTACGCTTTGAAATCGCTGGTCTAGATTTCTCTAGGACTACTCAACCGAACTTGATGAAATTTGAAACAGGTCTGCAAAACACAATTCACACAGATTAAAACAAAATAACCTGCATTTTTCTTGCTTGTATAGTTTGCAATGAGTATGAGGTGCGGAAGACGTAAATTACGTAAAATGCAATTATGTAGTAGGAGGCGAGGAAGACAAGAAATAAGTACAATAATCACGCCTCCGAATTCGTATCTTCCATTAATACCCAAATTAAAAGCCGGGTGCAATGCTTCTCTCGTGTCTATAACATAACGATTTTTTCCTAAACGAAAAACCTAGGTTTTTTTCTTGAAAATTTAAGGAAATGTAACGCGGTAATTGTCTAATGGAGTGATATTTGATTGCTTGTAAAGCCTCTGACGCCTCTAATTTTGTTGATTGAAGTGTAGTCTCCGCATGCACATTCAAAGTGTTTTCCTTACGAAAACTCGTTATTGGCGTTATAGGTCTCCAGATTAAGGTCATTTATCTTAGAAATGATAAATGATACACTGGATTCGAATGGCACTGGATTCGAATGAATCCAGTGTAAGGCGAAATAAGCCTTTTTCTGCACAGTTGGTTAGTGCTTGTTAAAGCAACTACCAGGTTGGCAGTTGGTTTGGTTGTAAAGATCACTCCATCAGGTCGGCTCATTTTGAGGGTACAGCAGTTGCTGGCTAAGGGTGTATGTATGTTGAAAGCGGAGTAGAACGTATGACGGAAGCAAACATACGACAATAAAGCATCTCTAATTTTGTTAATTACTAAAAGTTCATAGTGTAAACGCTCTCAGATAAGCATTTCAATAGAAAACAAATTAGTCTAACCAGATAAAGTTTAAAGTCGGTTATATAGAATTCAAAATAATGTAATCTTAATTTAAGCAATGTTGTAAAGTCTCAATAAAAATTTGAATTGAATTGTTGAAAACGGAGCCGTGCACCCGTGCTAGTCTTCTGGAACTTACTTATTAGGTACAACTTCGCTGTTTTTTTAATATCCAAGTTTGTACTGAACTCTAGAGGTGACTCAAGAATTTGTGCAAAAGAGCTAGGGAAGCGCGGCCGGCTCCCAAAGCATTTTAAGGGCCTAAAATTGTTTGCCGTTTCCGATTGGCTAAGCGATTAAGCACTTTCAATGGCAGTGTTCTGATCGCAGAGCATTTGCCTATACCTCACTCAGACTATACGTAAAACAAATTCATGTTTCTCATATATAAAGCTATTCGTCCTTATAAAACTATTAGTTTCTCTCTCAAAAAATATTGCGTCGCTTTTTTTTAAAGTAGCAAATTGGTTGTTTTTAATACAAGTGCTCGCACATGCATATTATAATCGATGTGACTTTAAAATTCGATGAAAAGAAAAACGAAAAAACATTCTCAAATACGATTCAGTCCGCGAGAGATTGTGGTAGAATGCAAATATTCCCTATTTATTTTAGTTCCTTTTTGTTCGCACTTTCGTAGTCGCCTTGTCTTTTCTGAAGTTTTACTTTTGCCGTATTTGTATTGCACACACACTTTTTGATTTAGAATTTCCAGCTATGCCCAATCTGTGACAGCTTTTTTATAGCGATAGTTTATTGAAATGCATAACGGTCACAGTGAATTGGCTCGTTCAAGAACCTATCGGATTGGCTATCCCGGATTTTCTAACTGCAGATTATTTGACACAAAAAACTCTCGGACATTCTTGGTAGGAATTGGTTTATATCTCTGCTAAAAGTTTCACACCTAAACAACAGCAATCTATCCGAATACGATTATTGAACGCTCCAAACGACAACTACCCTATGTTCCTTGTTCAATCATTATCCTGATACCTGATGGCACAGTCAAGAGATTTTTGAGTGATGTAACTCGTAGTAATTGACTGGGATAAATTGTATTATAGGTGTATGTTGCCTATCTTGAAGGTACATGAAATAAGTTCACCAATAAGTCAACAAACGATTAATTGGGATAAAACCTTACTACATATATATCATATAAGCAACTATTCAAAAACCCATGGCTTCTACTGTTTTTGAAATTCTTTTTCTGAATATGATTACCTACGTAGGTACTTTAGTTATACCGCGAGTTTGACTCTGTTCACCAATGCATTTATGTATTTCAAAGCAAGTGAACATTTTGATCGATCAAAATGTGTATAGATACATTTCAAAAGGGATGACGTTATGAGTAAGCTATTACGTTCAACCCTTACATATAAATGTTTTTATTAAGTGGACACAAAAACTCTAAACGTTCAACTAACCCTTTCATTCATTGAATCTGTCGATATGCTCTTGCAGTCTTTTTGCAATTTTAAAGCCATCATCCACCCTGAGTTTGTCCTTTATTCAATTATTACAACTGCACGTTATAGAAAGAGCATGTATTTTTTTAACTCATTTGCCTTTGCTCTGGTTGCGCCCCAGTTTTTTTTTGTTCTCTTAGACACCCTTAGCATCTTATGCCTCATCTAATATATCGGTGTTGAGTGTTAATTTTTTTTTTTATTTGCTTCGGTTGGAAATATTATTTTAAAAAATCGAGTGACTGCATTGTAAATGTATCTTTTGCTGCAAGGTTTAAACAGAGGGGGAGAAGCTATACCTATATACATATGTATTTTTTTGCTGTCCAAGAAAACAAAAGCGTTCACTTTAAAAATAAAGTAGGTATATTTTCGCATGGAAACAGTTTTTCGCAAACTCTTTCAAGCATAAGACCAAACGTAAATAGTTAAAACAACACTAATGTTGCATTTGGGAGAATATTACTGATTTACATTGAGCAATGAACCATAAGGGGCGATATTGCACGAAATAATTTATATGGAAAGGGAGAACAATGATATAACTAGCTTTTGTATTCAGTAATAGAGTTGAAGTAGAGCAGGCGTTTATCTTCTTTACCTTGTTTCTCTTAAGATGCTCATATGGAGCGAAATTCCTGGAGTAAACGCGACAAAAACGTTTTAAGGTTATTTTCAATCATTGTATCTACTTTATACAACTGGAATATGGAAATGGTAGTGCATATTAGCTTCCTTATCCGTCTGGGCACAGCCATAACAATAACGTCAACAACATTTTCAGTTTGACTAAAAGTTTGATAATAAATTATAATGCGCTGCTGATCTTGCATACATTTTCCGCAATTTCTTCTAAAAAAATAATATTAACGCTGATTCTCGTAACAAGTTCGCTTCCTTCCTACTTTTTTTTTTAAATTTTTTTTCTTTTCCTTAAACGTTCTGCTCTTTCGTAATATTATTACGCGCATCCGGTTAGTTTTGTCTTTATCAACAGAAAGCGCATCAGTACTATGACAAGTATCATTCACGGTTTTGTTTTTCTGTTGGAGGTTTTTAAAATACCAGCTGGAGCACTCAGACCCAAATACCGGTCCATTGTACTACCAGTTAGCAACCTTGTATTTGTTATAGCTTTCCAGATGTTCGGAGAAAAGCCAAAAGACGCTGCCGTGATAAGGAGCCTAAGTTACCAGCTCTCACCATGTCTGCACCGAGTATCTGTAACCTCATGCGAGAAAAAGCAGGACATTCACAGAGGAAGTGAATCAAGTGGATCATCTCCACAAGATTCACAGAGTGTGGTATCACTTAAGCCTAACACGTTTAAATGCTTGGCAAACGAGAAGTACCCGCTGGCAACGCCAATAAGCTTTCTACAGTCTTTTCTGCTACGAGCTAACAAAAATGTTGCAGTCTTCTTATTAACTTTGGGGAGCATACGTTTAGTCTGTCTGCATCCAATGGAGGCATGCCATCTACGGTTGTGCTCTTCATAGATCCAATCGTTGATTGAAGCCCTCACTGAGGAAGCTGGCAGACCTAGCGACGGTTCAGGTCCTGAGAAAACTGTCTGAGATTCTTCCTTGCCTAGCAAGTTCATTGGCGATCTCATTTCCAGTTATGCCGTGATGGCCCGGAACTCAAATGAGACTCAAGGAATTTAATCTTCCGATCGCATTCAGAGAGCTCTTGCATTCCTGGATCACTTTCGAAGTGGTTAGAGGGTTGAGAAGGGCCTTAAGCACAGATTGGCTGCTCCCCGTCGATCCGTTGTTCGTAACGGCTTAAGGCCATTAGGATAGCATACGCCTCCGCTTGGAAAACGGATGCGTTTGATCCTAAAGAGGTGTGCATTAATATGTCTTCGTTCTTCACAAAGGCAATAGCGCCAGAACCCTCGTCGGTTTTGGAGCCATCTGTGAATTCGATAACAGTTCTTTCCAGGTTCAGATTCTGGAGCGAACCAGTCCTGAACCGAAGGAAAGTTGACTGAGTAATTTTGACGCATTTTGAGCCTTGGGATCATCGTGTCAGCCGGCATATCCATTAGACGTGAAACAAAAGATATGCTGCTTGCGAGTTCCTCAAAGCTCCAGTGCGAATTGTGCCAGAGACCACATCTCTTTAAACGAGAAATGGTCTTGAGAATACACCCCCTGATGTAGGTATCAAGGGGAGGAAGATTCAGCAGTGCGTCGAGAGCAGCTCCCGGTGTGCTGGGGAAGGTCCCAGTAACACCGAGACAAATTGTTCTTTGAAGTTTGGCAAACGAGGCAATAACGTATATTTACGCGAGAGCTATTCCACCAAACAACTGACGCAAGGGACATGATTGGTCTTATCATAGCCGAATAGATTCAAAGGACCCTTTTCGGTGAAAGACCCCATGTCTTGTCTTATAGGCAGACATACCACAAAGTTTGGAATCGTCTTGAATGATATTGTCAGAGATTTTAGATGAGCCCTGTTTTGGCTCAAAACTTAAAAATATGATTCACTCGGGCTGGTAATTCTTCAACGTAACAACCCAATGAGTAATGTTTGCATTACTTACTTAATTATGTGGGCTTTACGAGGTTTTCTCTTCTGGCGAATTTCCTGCAATATGCTTTTGAAAACGCCCCAAGGCGGAGCGTTCTTCTTTTCCCAGCCAACGAACGTAGTCTTGCGGTGCGTATACTCTTCTAGCTGCTCGTAAATAATACAAATCGTTGTTGAATCTTCTTCTCCACACATTGTCTCCACGACCGGTACCAAATATCACACGGAAACGACCAAGGGTTTCAGCATACGGTCCATGCTTCCGCGCCGTAAAGTAGGACTGGGATGATCAAGAAGTCTTATAAAGGTTTAGCTTGGTTTTTCTAGATGGCATTTTATTTCTCAATTGCCTTCTTAACCCAATTTTGCCAAGAGTGGTTCTCCGTTTGATCGCCGCACTGCTATTATTGTTCGTATTTATAGCGGTGCCTAGGTAGATAAGTCCTGTAATACCTCGAAGTCTGTTCTTTGTGACGATTTGTTCAATTTGTCGATGTTCTCTGCCTTTGTTTGATGTCAACTTTTACTTCGATTTGCCCTAATTAACTATCAAACCAATTATTGCCGTCTCATTTTCAATGCTTGCAAAAGCCCATTACGCTTGCTTCTTCCGACTACGTCAATGTCGTCGATGAATTATACAAACTTTTGAAAGATTATTTTTCAGAAGTCGACGTTTTAGTTTTGTAGAATCTTTTAAAGTACGATGTTAAAGAAATCGCATGACAGATTATCGCCTTGTAGAAAGCCTTTTTCCACATCAAAGGCTTTGGTGAGTGTTTTACCGAACTCGACGAAGCAGAGTGAATTCTCCAAAGTCATCTTGCATAATCGTACGAGTTTTGCAAGGATGCCGAAACTAGAAATGGCTCTGTACAGCTCATCTCTGTAAATACTGTCTTACGCGGGCTTGAAATCGATAAAAAGATAGTGTATACCGATATTTTATTCTCGGATTCTTACAAAACCTGCTGTAATGTGAAAATTTGGTCGATTATGGACTTTTCTGATCTAAAACCACATTGATAAGCACCTATTAGGTCTGTTCGCTGAACTTTCCCCAGGGTTGACCCAGGTTTTCTTGACAACCCTATGAGTTGTCAAAAAACGTGGGTTTTCCATTCCTCAAAAAACGCTAAACCACAAATCACCACACATCCCTGTCGTTAAAAAAAATACATGCCATTTGACAGCTCTCAACTCGCCACAGCAAAAAGCTAGGGCGAGTTTGTGGAAAACCTAGGTCAAACCTAGGGCTCAAAAAACACTCAATTTGACATTCAGGGCGGTTTCTCAAAAAACGCTTTAGGCTACGTTTATGACCGAGCGTAATCGCAACGCGCGATGCGATGAGAATCGCTACTAGCGATAAATTATATTAGTGCATATGGTGGTGTTCACGACACAGCGATTTAGCGAAAAGCGAATTGAGCGATTACAAGCGATAAAAGCGACGAAAACTTGCAATCAAAATATTTTGATTCATTTGAGCGAAACCAGCGAAACAGCATGGACATTTTCATAGAGTGTGTGCGTGATAATCAATGTTTATGGAATTTGCGCCATGCAGATTACCACAATCGAAATATAATAAGAAAAGCTTGGGAGGATGTTGAAAAAAAATGTGACTTGGGACGTGAGTAAATATATTTAATATGTTTTTTATTGTTTTTAATTATTGTTACATTTAACAAAAATTTACAAAATGCGCACTTCGCTGTTGTGATTTGTTCTTATATACAGTGGCAAGCAAAAGTGAGTGCATGTTTTAAAATTCTATGTTTCAATATCTGTAACTTCCACAATATTAAACCAAATTCAACCAAATTTTCAGCAATAATTATTTATTATGTATTAAAAGAAATTATCTTCAAATTGAAATTGGTTGAATTTGGTTTAATATTGTGGAAGTTACAGATATTGAAACATAGTAACACAACTAACGGTTCTTTGTTGCTCTTTTGTTTTCGTGTGCATATGAATATCAGCACGCTCATGCGATAGTACTCTTTAAATTTTTCAGGAAATTGTAAAAGGCGTACGTGTAAATGATGGAATTCACCATAATATTTTCGTTACGTGGCGATTGGGTGCACTTGAAAATTTTTTGTTTTATTTATATTTTTTAAATATTTTTTGCGCAACAAATAGCTGTTCTCTAACAATAAAATTTTGCGAGTTAATGCACGCATATTGCTTTCTCAACTGCTCCAACGTGAATAAAAAAATGTTGAGTTGTGTTGTTAACTTTCAATCGCTTGCGATTACGCGCTACTATAAACACTCAATCGCCCGCGATAAACATAGCGAAAATGTGACAAGCGATGGAGCGATTCTCATCGCATCGCGCGTTGCGATTACGCTCGGTCATAAACGTAGCCTTATGGTGACCCCAGGGCGACCCTAGGGCTTCAACAAACAAACCTATTAAATTGCTGACGTGGGGTTTTAGACGCTCAGATATTGAAGCAGAACAGATCTTATACTCTACTTTAAGGAGACTTATTCCCTTATAATTCGTGCAGTAGTCAGAGTCTGCCTTTTTTAGGATCGGACATGCGATACTGAAGTTCCATTCATCGGGCATGCTTTCTTCACCTGCCTTGAAGAGCTCTGCGCGTCTCTCTGCGCCGGCTGCACCTGTAGTCTTACTTGATTTAAGTTTAACTTCTTCTAGGTTGGGAGGACGGCATTTTTGATCTACGACCAAGTTGAATGGGACGTTCTTCCAGCGGCATTTGTGTCTTTATGCTTGGTACGCTATTTCTATCCAGTAAAACTAGTGACAAACATCGACTCACGGAATAATGTTCCAAAAGATTAAACGTTTGATGCAACCCGTCTATTCAGTCTGTGGGCACGTTTTTTGTTTTAAAGTATGGAAAGACTGAAACAATAATGTTTCGTTGCCGATTTGGATAAGCTTGCATGTGGTTCTCGTTCTCGGCGTAACCCACAGGCGAATCGTTAGTGTGAAGCAGATAAGTCGGAAAGCTGTGGTCCCTTCAAAATCACAAGAGTTCATAGTGCTTACTATTGCTACATACTATTTGTCTATTCTACTACTACTTCTACTTCTACTGTATTTATAAATTAACCATTTAAAGAATATGTATGTTGAATACTCACTCATATATAAATATTTATGTATATATACTATAGCTATATTTATTTTATTTATTTAAACAGTGTGATAATCTAGTTAATTCGTACAAAATGTTAATGGCTGGTGCAACAGAAACAGATACAGCCAGTTTGGCTCTAGTCCCACCAAGAACTGCAACAAGCGCATCAATTCAACAGAGAGATACAACATGGACAAAACTATTTGTTGGGGGCTTACCCTATCACACAACAGACAAAAGTCTCAGGGATCATTTTTCCGTTTTTGGTGAAATCGAAGAAGCAGTTGTTATAACTGATCGCCAAACAAATAAAAGTCGTGGATATGGATTTGTAAGCATGATTAGGTTTTTATTTTACCAACTTATTACTTATAACTTCGATCAATTTTTCTTTTCTAAAAAAGGTTATTATGGGAGATAGAGCGAGCACTGAACGGGCCTGCAAAGATCCAAATCCAATTATAGATGGGCGTAAAGCAAATGTGAACTTAGCGATATTGGGTGCTAAAGCGCGCATGAATATTGCTCCTGGTAAGAAAATTTATAATACGTATTTTTAAAAATAAAAGATATGTACTTAGATTTAAGTTTCATTTAAGCAATTTAAGTAAGGCTCTTTTTGATAGCATTTTTCGTTGACGAAAAGAAATACTCATTTCGTGAAAAGATATATGAGGGAGCGTTTTTATATTCGCGGAATGAGAGGGTTAGAGGGGGGTGACTATGCTCATTATAGTCGTAACGAGTTCAGTTACACATAATTAGTATAAATACGAGGTTTCATTGTTCTTAGACAATTTGTCTTCGAGCTATCGTTAACCAAGCAACATAATCGGAAAAAGTGAAATATGGAGAAAAACAACAGCGCGTAGAGTGTTCACGTGCATTTTTGGACCTCTGTAATGAAGACAAGGATCGTGTATTGAGCCGAATTGTTACTGGAGACGAAACTTGCGGGTTCATCATTATGAGCCTGAGTCTACACAAGACTCCATGCAGTGGCAAAAAAAGGCACAGCACCTCCCAAAAAGTTAAAGGTGTCACAGTCAGCGGGAAAACTCATGGCAACGGTCTTTTGGGACTCGGAAGGAATATCACTAATCGATTATAAAGATAAAGGTGTTTCTATAACCGGAGAATACTACGCTTCAATATTAGAGCGATTAAAAGAAGCCATTAAAAAGAAAAGACGGGGGAAATTGTCGAGAGGTGTGCTGCTTTTGCACGACAACGCGCCCGTGCACAAGAGCCGCATTGCGTTGGCTGCCCTGCATAAAGTGGCCTTCCATATTTTGGATCACCCACCCTACAGTTCAGACCTGGGCTCGAGTGATTATTATCTGTTCCCAAAAATGAAAAAAGAGCTTCGGGGTAAGAAATTTACCAATGATGATCAAGTTTCGGCGTATTTTGAAGGTAAAGACAAAACATTTTTTTATGAGGGTATAAATAAATTAATTGAAAGATCTGAAAAATGTATCCGTCTTGTAGGTGAATATATTGAAAAGGAAAAATAATTTGGTTTTTGTATTTCCACCCTATATCCCCCATTCCGCGAATATAAAATCGCTCCCTCGTACATGTGCACATATGTAATGTAAATATGTACTTTTAAATCTTCAATATATTGTTGAAAAATTTTATTTTAAACTAGCTGAGCCGCCCGGCGTTGCACAGGTCCGTAGTTTTAAGGATCCCGCTCTCGTCCTTCGTTTCCCATACTTTTTATATGAACAAAAGTGACATTCAGGAAAAATGCCGGAACTCGGGAACGTGTCAACCGATTTCAGATTTGTTTTTATAAAAACCATCTACCAACATCCCCTAAGCTACCAAAATTTGCTTTCATTCGGTCAAGCCGTTCTCAAGTGATCCGATCACAACCAACCGTACACTTCTTTTTATATATTAAGATTTAAATGGAAAACGTTTTAAGATTTGAAAAAACTATAAATGGTGAGTCTCTACGCTCCCTGAAGACTTAGCTAGTAAATGTCAGTTAGTAAGAGATTTAAATGAGAATTGGTTTGGTATAGATTAATTTATCCGGCTATTTTCCTAAATGCATGTTTTCTTCGATGAGCTTTTCGATAAAGCGTTCATTTATGAAACAAAAATGTCCAAATATTGATTAATTTAAATGTCAGAAATACTCGAAAAATAGTTCAACGAAAAACAACAAGTAAACTGTAGCATGCATAAATGCAGGTTTCCTTGATATAACAACTCAGATTTTTAGCAGGCTTAGATTTGAGCTGAAAATAACAACTTTCTGTCTAACCAGTCAGGAAATGTAGCTTTTGAGAACACCAACATTGACAATTAAGAACTAAGTAATGACATTAAAAACGAACAAGAATTTATTAGATCCCAAATAAACTTTTTTCAGGTGTGAAACCAAAAGTATTGTCTCATTAGAATTAATGACTTATATATTATTTCCACTATTCTAAGTGTACTTTTCACTTTGAAAGTAAATGATGTTTACTATTTCAGTTTTGACTGAAGCTTCTAACATTCTCCACTGTGACTATACCAAAAAACCAAAGACACTTTTTTAATTAATTTCAAACCAACTGACTAAAAAATGGCGACTACAGTAACTTGCCTCATTCGACTCTTGTTCTACGTTCGTTGTGACCTACTTAGGTACCTGTATCTGGAATACCTAAAGAGCAATGACATATTCACAATTCAACATCAACTTTATTTTGGTTTTCCTCTCAACTGATATAAATGCATAACAAAGTGAAAAACCAACATCAAAAGGAACGAAAGTCAAATTTATAAGCTTAATCAGCTTGGATAAAAAGATATACTAACACCTTCAGATAGATTTCTGAACACAAACAACATCCATCAAGCAAAATGAAACATCAGAAAAAGAGTTTTTCGGGGGTATCGCCTTTCTAAGTTAACTGTCCAGAATCCACATAAAATGTATGTTCTTGAAAAGCGATAGGCCCCGAGGTTTCTATAGTTTTCTTGGGTCACCCTATATATTTAATTGTTTAAACAAAACACAACGTTCAATGAACGCCCTCATTTATGAGTTTCAAACTATTTTCGAAAATATAACTGAAATATTTTAATAATTTTTTTTTTTCGAAAATATTGAGAGAAATAAATAATAATACATCTAAATCTGGGGGCAGATGTGTGTGTGTCAAATTGAGCCGAAAAGACTTTATCTTATTGCGTACGAAATGTTGTTTGTTCGAAAACAGAGAGCGGATTTTGATGAGGTAAGTCAGGAATTACACGATGTATCGTGAGACTTGTCTCATTTTTGACGTTCCTTTTAAATTTCCATCCCGTGAGACAATCGCAATTACACGACAATTTTGCAGGCTCACGTCTCAAATTTGACAATTCTTCATTTCGCTTCATTTGCTTATTCTCGTTCGCTTTTATAACGTTCAAAGTTATCTTTTCCTCTATGATACATAAGACGTTCATCTCACCAACACGGAAAAACGATTAAAGCAACATAGCAAAAAGAGAAAATGAGAAAAGAAAAACGCAAATGAGCCTGTTAAAAATCGGCCCGCCGGTACTCACCGAAAAGTTTTTTTCGCATCTCATTTCCTCACATCTCCTTTCTTTTTCGCACTCATGTGAGACTTGTCTCACCATACCTCGTGTAATTCCTGACTTAATCATAAGCAATCGGCCCTATCGTGGTAACCGTGGGAGCGGAGTTTTCTCCGCAACGCATCTTTTTTCGGAGATTCAATTTTGCTTCGAAGTAGTTGTCGTCGTAAGAAATTTTTCACAAATGCGGTAATGCATTGCATTCCCTAAACTAAAATCTCCGCAACAAAAACTTATCGGAGAACATCGGATCGTTCGATCGGAGAACTACCACGAAGCAAAATGTCTCCGATCGGAGAGAATTCCGCTCCGACGGTTACCACGATAGGGCCGAATAGAATAATTTTCAATCTTGAGCTTCGCCTAGCATAATGCTTTCAGGACATAAATATGGATTCCCGATCCATGAGCTTGTGTCATGAAATAATAGCAAAGGGTTAGACCAAGAAATCTCTTCAGTTATTACTTATTTTGTGGAATGTTTCGCAGCAGCAGCAAGAGACTTCTGTAAACCTTTTCCTGTACGGTTTTTGATTTTCGCCTAGACATTGTTCTAAGGGGGCTATATAGCGAAATCTTCGGACTGAAATCGCTTTCGAAAAAAAAATTGTCAAACTGCAATTCTTAAATCAGCAATAATTCTATATTTTATTATGCCTGTCTCATCTTAATATTAAGTTACAAGTGTTTATTTTTATAAAAATGATTTATATAAAAGGGAAAACAAAAATTGTGTCACCAGTTAAATTTTTTTAATTGTTACCTATCAAAATAGAAAAATCTTTCAGAAGCAATTGTTTTAAAATGTTGTGTTTATCTACCTGTAGTATGAGCACTTTAATTTAACAGTACATATATAAGACTATTATACTCATTGGTCATTGGGGAACACCTAAGGGGAATATATAAGTTATATAGGTAAAGCCACGAGTTTCCATTTTCCATAAAATTGTATACTGTAGTGTTTAATGTATAGTTTCTACTATGAAGTAATTTAAATGTTTTTACTTCTCCTTGTGTGTAATTGTTATTGTTGGCAGTTCAATTTTGGTATGCCCCATGACTGACAACTGGCAAACCCGTCATGGTAGGTGAGCAAATAATTGCAAAAGATTACTTCGATGATTTTAAGTTGAGCAATGAACATTATGTACCTATACATATGTGTTTGTGATGTGTGCTTTGGATATAACACAAATGGCACTTGATGGACTTTGGTTCAATCTGATTCTGATATCTAAGTCATTATATCGTATGGCAGGAATTTAAACTGTTCATACAAACAAACTAATCCTAGTCTTAGTAGGTAAATACATCATATCAGTGATTAGAATTCACAGAATCTTTGAACCGTGAATGAGCCAGCCGTGATGGTTGAAAGTGAAAAAATCAAACTTCTATCTAGAAGCCAGTGAACCGTAAATTGTTTTGGATGTTTTGTTTGATTCTTTTTTTATATCTATTTTTGAATCCATATATCTTATTTATATTAAAACTATAAACTGGCTATTTACCCCAGAGCAAAGGAGAAGTAGGGGAAGTGGGGGCAAGACCGCACATTTAGTGGTTGACTGCCCCAAAAACCATAATAAAACATCTTTTAATTAACATAGTCTTACATTTCATCTAGGAACTTTGATTATAACAATAAGAAAATAAATTATTCAAAAAAAGATAATAAGCTTTAAAAAAACATCAACAAAAAAAAGGTCTTGCCCCCATATGGGGGCTACCTAATTTTGTTGGGGGCAAGACCGTTTTCACCATATTAAAATGTAAATTACTGTTTGCAAAAGTCGCACATAAATGTGACATCTTCATCTTCTCCAACTCCAGCATAAGCTTCGTGAGCACACCCAGAACAAATGCTCCATTTTATCCAGCCATCAGTTGGGTTTGATTTGGAATAAAGCTCCAAACAGAAGATGCAACTGCAATCTGCAACACTAGTATCCTCAGCTTCACTTTCGACAACAGTCCTTTTCGGTTTACGCTTAATTTTTTGGCGGTTTTTATGGTGACTTTTTTTTATCTTTGGTAGCAGCAACTAGAGTTTCCAACTCAGATTTATATGGTGAGCTTGTCATATTGCCGTTTTTCCCCTCCTTTACTTTCTCTGCGAAGAAACTCTCTTCCCAAAAGGTACCTTAACAATCTCCTTTGGAGAAGATAAAATGAAGGCTGTAGCTGTTGATGCTGATGTTGATGGAGTGTTGTCTAGGGTAGCTAAGGCATCGACGAAGTCAGTGTTAACATAGTTAACATTGGAATGCAAGTTCACGCAAATCCTTGATATAGTTGTGGGAAACAATCGACTTTCGAGCAAAATTATATGATCAGATAATTCCTTCTCTTGCTCTTTTGTGAACACGGTTTTGATTGTTCCAAAGAGAGCATTTTTTTGAGGAGTTTTCAAGATTGTTAGTTTTGTCGATTACTTTTCTATATCTGTCCCTAAGGGTGCTCTTAGGGACATTAAAGGTAAGACAAGCTTTTTTAAACCCCATCTCATTTTTAAGAACTGCTTCAAGTGCACATTTCATGTGTGATCCTTGCCAAGACTGCCGCGTCGTTTTACGAATATAATTTCGTACCATTTTTAACTAAAAAACATTTTTTTTTTTTTTTTTTTTTGTCAGGAGTAAATCTTCAAAAGACACTTAGTAGTATTCGATACCAAGTAGTGTGGGATTCTTACCCACTAAAAACTCCTCATAATCAGAACCAATCTATAAAGATCGACAACAGATTTTTCTTTCTCAATAATATTATCTCTTTAAGGGAAGCTTAAACTTTTAATGCTTCCCATGACTTTTAGGCCATTAGCTCGTGTGGCTTGGTTCTTCTTAATCTCCGAACATTGCCTCTCGTATTTAATACGGACTCCATTTCAGAGTTGATATGACTATGCAGTCGCTGATTATGTGATACAGCATGTTTTCTTACAACTTCTGTAACCGTTTCTATTTGTAGGTCACGATGTAAATCGCTATTTCTTATATACCATGGTGCATTTACTATTCCACGAAGGACTTTGTTTTGGAACTTTTGGATGATTTCAGTATTTGTTTTCTTTGAACAGCCCCATAATTGGATTCCATAGGTCCAAACAGGTCTAAGTACTTGTTTATAAAGCATTATTTTATTTTCGACAGATAAGTCCGAATTTCTACCGAGTAACCAGTACATTTTTCTATATTTCAAGTTGAGCTCTTCCCTTTTCTTTTTGATATGCTCTTTCCATTTTAGCTTTGCATCCAAATTCATCCCAAGGTATTTGGCCGTATTGGCGTAGGGTACAGCTTGATTGTTGATGAATATTTGAACGTAGCTTAACTTTTTATTTGTAAAGTTTATATGTGCAGATTTAGCTTCATTGAGCTTGATACGCCATTTTTTGGTCCAATCACTAACGGTGTCGACGGCATTTTGCAATTTCTCAGCAGCCTTGACGACGCACTTACTGGATGCCAAAATTGCGGTATCATCCGCAAAAGTAGCCATAATGGTGTTGTTATCCACTGGAATATCCCTTGTATATAGCAAATACAGGGTAGGTCCTAGGACGCTTCCTTGTGGAACACCGGCTTGTATATTACATAGCTTTGAATATTCTTGATCATACCGTACTCTGAAGAGCCGGTTTGAGATATAAGATTTTAGTATTTCGTAGTACTGCCTGGGTAGGTCCCTTTGCAGTTTGTACGCTAGCCCCTCATGCCATACCTTGTCGAATGCTTGAGCAACATCTAAAAATATAGCCGAACATACTTGTTTTTCTTCTAATGCTTTTTCAACTGTATCCGTTATTCTATGAACTTGGTCTATCGTGGAATGTTTATTTCTAAATCCAAACTGATGATTTGGGATTAGATTTCTTTCTTCTATGACTTTGCTCAGTCTTTTCAGTAGCAATTTTTCAAAGACTTTTGCCATTATTGGTATAAGCGATATTGGTCTGTAAGACGTCACTTCTGTTGGTGGCTTACCTTGCTTTGGTATAACAATTACTTCAGCAATTTTCCAATGATGTGGGACATATTGGGTCTTTAGGCATGCATTTATTATGAATTGGAGTTTTATGAAGGCTTTTGATGGCATTTCTTTCATAACCTGAGCAGTTATTAGATCGTACCCAGGTGATTTTTTGTTCGATAGTTGATTTCGACACACACTTTTTATTTCTTTGAGTGTGACAATTGGTATGTCAACTTCATCGACTTTATCAATAAACTGTAAGCTGATTTCAGATGTATTTGCCGGGAATGGCTTAAAAACATTCGCAAGATGTTCTGCAAACAGGTTAGCTTTTTCTTTCGGATTTCCGATCCAATTCCCGTTTAGAGATTTAATTGGCGGGTTTTGTAACTGCGGTCTTTTCAGGCGCTTAGCTGCTTTCCAGAGCGAATAATCAGTTGAAGCATCAGTCGTTAAATTTTTCAGGAATCTACTTAATGAATCATTTTTGAATTCGTAGATTTGTTTTTTCAGTTCGTTGCTTAGCCGGTTAAACGCTGTTTTGTCGTCTGGAAATCTAGTATTTTGCCATTTTCTTCGAGCTCTTCTCTTCTCCAATATCAACTCTCTTATCTCGGCAGGGTATTTTGTTTCAGTTTGCTTCCTACTCGAGCAAGTTGGTGTACTTTCTTCTGCAGCTTGTTGAACATCGGCAATGAATTGTTCTACTTCAAGGTCGATTTGCTCTTTTGTTTCCATAGGGGATCTGAGATTTATATAGCTTTCAAGCTTTTCTCTGAATTTACTCCAGTTTGTTTTATTGTTTACTAGCTTAGGATTACTTTTTTCCATTATCTCCGATTCATTAAGTGATAAAATCACCGGTGTATGATCTGATGATAAGTCATAATTACCTTCGACTCTTATATGGTTTCGTTTGATACCTTTAACTATGAAAAAGTCAACAAGGTCTGGTATTTTACTTGAATCCGATGGCCAGTATGTTGGTGATCTGGATGAATAAAACTCACAATTGTATTTGAGGCATGCTTTGTAAAGCCTTCTGCCTTTTGTTGTTATAAGTCTGGATCCCCAATGGGGAAAAAATAAATAAAATAGAACAAAAACTAACCCGTAAGCTACTGAAAACAATAGGGGCAAGACCGCATAAAGGCAAGACCGTTCATCTGCGGTTTTGTTCCAATCGGGTCCTACTGTACCTTCTCGAATTTTCGGACAAAATTGTTTCCTTTTCGATTGATTTCTATCACAATAAATTATTTTCAATATCCACTGTGTTGATATTAAAAAGAAAAAATGGGCACGACTGGGTCGCACGAACTTGCGATTATGTTCTAAATACGATATCAAAATCTAAAGGCTGAGTTAAAGGTTTTGGTATTAGCTCTTCATAATATATTTTGTGGTACAGGGTTGCCAACTACACATTAATTATGGAAATTGAATTAAATCACGCAAAATAATGAAAAAATTAAATTAAATATTCCAAAGGTTTCAAGCAAAAATCTAAAAACCCCATTCTTTTGCAATCGCTAATACACATGAATGATGAAAATTTAATCAAAATCGTTGGAGCAGTTTTCCCAAAAAACGGTTTTTTATTTTTCACTTTTTTTTAAAAACTGTTTTTTAAAAGTCGAGTATGCAAAGTTCTAGATCTTAACAGGAGTTATTTTGACAAAAAATTTTAAAAAAAATAAAAGTTATGGTTTCGAAGTTACTTTCAAAAATCAAAATTTTTTAAAAAAATTTATAAAAATTTCCAAAACTAAGTTTTTTTAAATATTGATATACTCTTTCTTTAACAGCTTACGACTTCTTAAATCCAAAATTTCGTCAAGATCGTGTCAGCCATTAACGAGAAAGTCGGTTTTAAAAAAAACGGTACTATGGGAGGTACCGTTTTTAGGCCTTTTCCAAAAATTTTTTTTACATCATAAGAAAAACAATCCTAAATTAATAATTCACACAAAATTTTATCGATATCGTTGTAGCCGTTTTTGAGAAAAATAAGTATTATCATATCGGTTGTATGGCAGGTACCGTTATTTCAAGACCTAGAGACCCAATTCCAAAAACCCCTCTGTAGGATGCTCCACAGACCCTAACTGAAAATTTTGAAGAAAATCGGTCCATTTGTTCAGGCTGTAGATCCATATACAGACAGACAGACAGACAGACACACAGACAGACAGACAGAATTGCAGGACCCACTTTTTTCGTATTCTCTATCATCGTAATGTCATGTTTGATTGTTATCTCAAAATTTTTTTTCTGCACGATTGCAAGACTTGCCTTATAGTACCTATAATCGCAAGTAAAAAATAACAATATTCAGAAATTCACTGGTAAAAACAAAAATTACAATGCACAATGCAAAACAAAAATTACATGAACCGTAACTTCTTTCCGTCTCAACCGAACTGACTCATACTTTCAGACATAATATATCATAGCAAAAGACATGTGTTTTGTTTAAAAAGTGTTGCCATTCAAACTTTTTTCCATACAATATTGTACAAAAACGGTCTTGCCCCCATGTGCGGTCTTGCCCCCACTTCCCCTAATATCGTTTTGAGAAAGATAGGGTACTCTGATTTTTTGCAAACGAGCATGGAATCAGCGCTGGTACCCGTTTTTGTTACACAAATCACCGCACACAAATGCATTTATTGGTGATCTAATGGAAAATCAAAAAAACGTAGCAGAGAAATTTCTCCTCAGAGTACCCTCAGAGTACCCTTACAGGGCCTAGATTGATCATTATTCATGTTATGTGGACGCGACTTACAGATGTCTTTCCTTTTTTTAAAAAAACTGTTTCTCTTTCAGAGCTGTGGCTGTTTTTTTTGTTGTTGTTGGAATAGCAATAAAGTGTCTAAACATAATTTGCGCAGTAACGCTAATAATTTTTTATATATAACATTTAAAGTGCTAACAAAACCAAAGATAGAATGCCTAACATCCAAATATAACATGAAATAGGCTTTGTACAGCATATCTGCACTTCATATTGAGTTAAAACTAGAACCCCCTAATGAACCTGTACATGCATACACGTGTTACACGTGTAAATGAATTATTCTTGTATGAACACGTGTACCTATTCATTATTCATTATTCAGCTTTGAAAACTTTGGAGAATACACATTTTTGGGGCACTTTGCTGTGCGTGGTTGTCGTTAAGCATTTTTGTACTATATAAAAACCCACGGTAGCCGCCTTTCACAAGTTCCTCAGAAGTTATTCTGCTATGAAAAGGGCTTTCTAACCTAGTCTTTCGAAGCAGGAAGAATATTGTAGATCACCTCACAGGCGTAGTCAGGTTTAAGTATCATGAGAGCCAAGCCGTTCACTCTGTTTTCACTCCTTATATTCCGCAAGTATCTAGTTTTTAAAGGCCTCAACCCATAGAATCCGTTGCGTCCGTTCGCTGCCGGATTCACCTGACAGCTCGATTAAATACACACGATCTTATGAGAGGTGACCCATAAGCATCGGATGCAACGGACGCAACGCAAAAAGTAGCCCAACTTTTAACTTTTTGCGTCCGGCAGAAGAGAGACATGCGCAGTAAGAACCAATTTGAAATTTTCTCTCTGATGACATGCGCAGTAAGAACCAATTTGAAATTTTCTCTTCTGCTAACATGAGTGGTCTTGTTGAGTTGAGACACCGCAACGGATTCTATGGGTCACCCCAATCCGTTGTGTCCGGTAAAACTCACAGCTGTCAGTTGAATCCGGCAGCGAACGGACGCAACTGATTCTATGGGTCGGGGCCTTAAGTCTCCTTACGCTTGAAAATGTAATTTCGGTGTAGCAGTGGAAACAGGTATGGTAGCCAATATCTGTAGCAACGTGTAAATATTTGGATATATAGTTTTTTATCGCACTTATCAGCATTCCAAAGCAGATTTCGGACTAGGAGAGAAGATGGTCATAACTGCTTTCCACACTTCAAGTTCTGCTTTGACGACGGAAGTACTTCTTTCGGGTAGCACTGCCGATGCCGAATACATAAAAATTGCGTCTTCAATTTCAGAACTGACTGCGAAATTTGAAGGTACCAGATAATGCCAATACTACTTTACGGTGTTTCGCAAACCTATCGGTTAATTGGTGAATTGTGTACTCTAGAAATGTGACGAATAAATTTATTTTGTCATATGTGTATACCTATATACTCGACGCAGGAGTGTTAGAGCGATTAAGTTGCCTTCGAACGATAGGTGGTATTTGCAGTATACACACCGACAACATTTTCTTCGAGCAGCACCTTTGCTTCTTCATATAGATGACCGTTATTTTTGTCAACTTTATTTCTCAAAAGTTGCAAAGCATTAATGGGGGCGTTCATGACAGCGGAAGTACCGTTATTTCGAAAATCTTAACTTAAGATTCTGTCACTTTTCTTGGTTCTGATTGGTCAAAAGTTCAAGATTTTCAGATGACAATTCAGATGACATTTAGATTTTCAGATTTTCGAACAATAGATTTTCAGACTGGAAAAACTGGCTGAAAATCTGAACTTAAGATTTTACTTGTCAAAACAAGGAAAATAACATATATGACAATCGAACTTTACTCGGTGTTCTTGGGTTAGTTTTTTGTTCTACAAGTTTTCGCTTATTTGTTGAATCGAAATTGATAATTATTGGTGTTTGGATATTCTGTTTTGTAAATTAATTTTAATAGTGAGTTTATCAATAAAGAAAATATATTTTTGAAGGCACACGATTTACATTTATCGAAATTAAGTAAAATTAATGTAATTTTAAAACTGCTCAACACAAATACTTGCAAGTCAAATTGTTAAATTTTCAAACTGAAAAAAGCTGGATGTTTTGCAATTAATTTTACTACTAACTATGTAGAATTGAATGGTGAATCACAGTACCACTTTAAAAAAAAAAAGTTAATATAGTCGTTCATGAACTGACAGAAGTCTCTCCGAACTTTCGAAATTGCTTTGAACCCAGCCAATAACATTATCCACGCGACTCAATGCTGTTATGAGATCGGTGTTAACTGTTTGCAGTTGTTTTGATAGCGACAATGTAAAGCTCATGACTTTTTGAAGAATCACTAGGCACATAACAAAATTCGAAGATCGAAGTATGTTAAGCATTTGAACAGCTTGCTGCGATGTTTCTTTATTGTGGCTAGTTTGGAGTTCTTCGAGTGCATTGACAATAGCTGGATAAATTTCCTTGAATCTCATAACGTCTTCATGCTGGTGAACCCACCGTGTTTCACACGTTGCCAGCAGATTTGGCAGATTTCCAGCCGGTAATAGATCCCGAGTTTTACCATTCAAAACAGCAGTGGGTTCAGCAGAATGTCTAAAGTAGGAGCCAACAGACTGCACGATCCCAACGCAATTTTGCGTTGGTTTGACTCCATTGTTAGTATGTATTTTAATTTTAATATGTAACCAGATAGATTTTTCCTATCATGCCACAGGTTGTTTTTTTTTATTAAATAAAACTCGTGTTATCAGAGATTTAAATATTATTTAAATAGATATATCAAATACGGGTATCCCAGATAGCATATCCCATAGGTTCTTGTAAAGGGTTTTCCAATAAGAGTGATATGATTTCTTTTTTTAAAAAACACACTTGTAGTTAAGGAAATTCAAATATTTTTTATTTAATGTGCAGTTCAATTAATACAATTAAGTTTTAAATAAAATGTCATTCAAATGGCCACCACGACTTCTTCTGCAGCAACAAAATCGATGTAATGGTGTTACCAGCTTCATTTTGAAAGAAGTACGGACCGATGATTCCACCAGAAAAAAACCACACCAAACTCTCAATTGAGGTGAATGTAATGGTTTTTCATGAATATTTTGTGGATTTCCATCGCACCAGAATCGACAGTTTTGTTTATTTCCCGCATTATTCAAATGAAAGTTAGCCTCAACGAAAAAGATGATTGTCTTAAAAATCATTGTCGTTTTCAAGTTGTTCCAAGGCAAAATCAGAAAACTCTTGACGTTTACGGTGGTCCAATGGTGAAATTGTAAACACTTCTGAATGCAATAAAAAACAAATGACAGATCATGATACTACAATTGGCCGAAACGCTACTGCAAAATCATATCATACCATACCTATTGGGAAACCCTTTATTATGTACTCATTGGATTAGACAGCTATTTAGGAGTTAAGCAAGAAACCAGAGAACAAAATAATTTGTGTGTTAAGTATCGCATAATTTTTGGAGTTTCGTTGAAAAGTAGATGATCCGCCCGGTTTGGGATTTGGACACTACGGTGATTTAGTATATAGCATCCATACAAAGCGTCATTTATTAGATGCAGGAAGTTCGTGATTCCGAGTCTTTGTTCATAATGAAGCTTTGAATTACCGTTCCCGTGGGAGTATTGGAGTGCAATATATTCCTCGTTGTCTTTACTCGGTACCATAATGGTGGTTTTCTTTTTTCAAATAGGTAGTTTGGAGCTAACGTTCCCGTTACCGTTCCCGTTGGAATTTTCCAAAGTTTTAAGTAGTTACTCTGCTATTCGGAACGGGGATAAATAAAACAAATAAAAAACAATAAAAATCGGTCAAAGCGTTCTCGAGCTATAAGTGTTCGAACAAACCAGACTTTTATATAATAGAAAGATATCTGTCTATGAGTGACACTCTCGTTGAGAAGGTTAACCTAAAAGTATCAACATAGTTTGGGGTTGAATAATTACACGAATAGCGTAAATGGTAATAGAGGTACTCAAGAGGTTTTAAAGCTGCTTCTAGAGAGCACGATTGAAATGTACCCTCTATTTATTTTTTTACTTTATGGTTACAATCTCATTTTTTCTTCGTTTACCGGCAATCATCCAACGGAAGCGCTATTTGGACTACACAGTAGTTACTTTGGAAACAGGTTTTTTTATATTTCCCGACTTTGCTCAAGCCTAAAGCGACTCATTTTGCATAGTGGCTTTTTATCAATATTTTGATCGGGGAACAACTTTCAGTGTTAAAATAAACTATCATTTAAAAAGAAAGTAAAAGATGGCCCACCATGTACTCTCAGAGTAGCCAAACTAACACGAAAATTGCTGAAGCTATTCAGAGCTTAGCTTTGGAATGAAGGAAAAGAATTGATTCAGTCAACTTAGTGAGTTGACTCTGATGCTAAATTGCTAACAACTCACATGCAAATCCCCTGAAAACTGATTCTTAGCTATATGTATACGTTAATATTCTAGGAAAAACAGTATTGTGGAACAGAAAAGCAATTGTTATATTAATTGTCTTAAGTCTATAAAAATCACTTACTTACTTACGTATCTTTTTTCTAGGCTTCCCATATGCAGCTGCAGCCGCTAGTTTAAGGGCTGGGTATTCAATAATCCCAAATCAGTTCGGGTTGGTTTCTAAAATAAATATTCTGATTTTCATATTCAAAATTTATAAAATTAATTTTTATTTAGAGTTCCACCGCCGTACATCTATGGATCACCATATTTAAGTGCTGCTGCTACAGCTTCTGCAACAGCAAACTCGGTTAATGCTGCTTCTGGTCTAGTCCCAATACAAGCTTCACAGCTATCTCACGCAGCTGCGATTGCTGCAGCTACTAATCAATTTTACGAATATCAAGTAAGTTGAAAGTATTATTTAAACACACAAACAAAAAATCTTTTTTTTCCTTAATTTTCAGAACGCTGTTGTTGCGGCAGCAGCTTCCCCTTACGGTGGACAATATCCAACAGGCTTTGAAGCTTATCCATATACTGGGACCGTGGCAGGTAACTGCTTTAGTGATCTAGGTATTTAATATTTTGTAGGTGTTTGTAGAAATATGGTGTTTCACGAGTTTTTAGCCACCCTGTGATTGTCAATAACACATAGTACAACAATGTAGATAACAACAAAATGGTGCTAGTACCACCATCAATTGCTATTTACCATGTTAATAGCTGAACAAAAACAATTACGATAGTCGTCAATATCGTCATGCATACATATGTCTTTTGATTCAAGTATATTGGTATAATTTAAAAAATCAAAACTTTTTTTTGACTGAACTTATTAAAGTCTCGTACAGATTCTAACAATTTCGTGTCTCTGAAAAAAGCATAGAATTTTTCGCCTTAAGCCGGAAAATTGTTTCAGAAGAAAATCTATGAAACTGGGTTGCAGAAAGTCTCCATAAGAATACGATCTCTTTTTTCACTCCAGAAACAGAGAGCAATTCAATTATATCAGAATTTAATTCAAGCTTAGACTTTAAATTCCAAATAAATAAATGTTTCGCAATTATATGCTTAAAGCTTACAAAAAGAAATACTCCAAAATTAACATTTTTCTTCTATGAATTAAATATATAGATCTATCTATCGTGTCAAAGTAACATTGTTTTTTGAAATATTTCCAAAACGAAATGAGAACAAGTCTTGTGTTTAGCTCTAGAAATTTACCATTAAAGTTATGATTTCAGTTTTTCACATGTCACACTTTGCTTCAACTGCACAATTTGCTCAATCTAAACATTTTTTTAGAGAGTTTTGTAAAGTTTTGCTAGCTTACGCGCAAAGAATCTTGTAGGATTGTTCGATGTATAAAAGAGATACCTTTTTTGTGAAAAGATATACCTACCTCTTTACAATTTTCGATGTTTCTTAAAAAAAAAAGGAATTCTGGAGTTTCTCTCAAAGCCATAGATCTACTGACTGACCCCTTATCGCTTTTTATTTTGGAAATCTACTCTGAATTCACTACATATGCAAAAACATGTGTTCTGTGAAATTCAAAATAGGAAAGAGTTCGCTTGCTGTAAATTTGGAGCACTAGTCTTAAAAAGCTATAAATGTGTTAATCCTGAAACTAGATCGAAACACAATGTAAATAATTTCTTAAAGAAATAAAATCATAACCTCTAGTATTTAGTATTTGTATCTCTCATTAAAAAAGAGCAGAAAATGCTAGCGCCATAGGCGGATCCACGGGGGGGTTTTCGGGTCCGGACCCCCCCCCCCCCCCCAATCGGGAAAATAAAAGATGTTATTTGTAACATTTATCGGCTCCTTATAATGTTCAAATTTCGTTACGGGACGGAAAAATATAGCATAAGCAAGACAAAAAAGCAAAGGAGAAGTAATATTTTTTTTTTTTAAATTCAAGAACTTTATTGATTATAAAAATATAATCGACATTCTTGAACGACTTGCTATTGATAACCTGAAAAATATCGTCAGATTGATGTTTGCATATGTGACTCGATCCGATAAAAGGGACTTATACTAGGCAAAAAATCATGAATATTCATGAAGCGCAATCAGAAATTGTAACCTCGCTATTATTTCACAAAATATAAATTTAGAGAAAAGATTTTTTGATGGGTTTGAATGGTACATCAGCGTCTTTCAGAGCGTGCCGTGTAAGCTTTCACTTTTGCCTAAAAGGTGACTTTTCTCGGATCGCGTCACATACAAACTTTTTTACATGTAAATTTTTGATCGAAAGATACTAATCAGTAAAGCATCAATCGCATTTTGGATGTTCTGGCCGTGGATTCGTTGTCTTCACATCTTGACTTCTGACAGAAAATTTTCTTTCGAACAGTCCGATATATTTTCGTAAAATGTGTAGAGGTCAGCGCATTTCTTTTCCTTAAATTCTTGTTTAAGAAACAGTTGCCCGAAACTTTGGAAAATGGATTTGTGTTCCGAGAACTGACTTTTGAGTTGATAAATGAACGTATTAAGAAACGGAATGTAGAAAGAAATTCTGTTGTAGTCTTCAATACTTTGTTCTTGAACGTTGCAACGATTTTTTTGTTGATTGCAACGGCGGCGGCCGTGATTTCGTATTCAGAACAAAATCTAGCAACATGCTCATAAATAACGTGGACAGTAGAATCTGCGTTTGTACGTAAATTCATTCAAAGCCTCATCTGCCAGCTTAGTAGCCTCACCCAGATCTTGGTTTTTAGATTGCAATTCCCGACTCAAAGGCAAAACAATCGAATTAACTGATTCCATAATGTAACAGGCGATTTGGAATTGAACCGTCGAAATCGCTGTCAAAAGATGCAATGCATTTTGAGAAGTATCTCGATCTTTCCACGTTTTGATTTCTTCCAAAGATTCAATAAAAGCCGGTTGCAATTCAACGTACGTTCCAACTGCTTCATGAGACTGAGCCCACTTGGTAGGACAAACAGACTTCAACTTTTGTTTGTCATTTTTGAAATTTCTTGGTGTAGAATGTCTTGTCTTTTAGGCCAGTGACAAAATGCTTCAATCGGTCCGATAGCTCCTAACGCATTTTTGATTCCTGACATTTCGCATGCTGCATTGACTCCCAAACTAAAGCTATGTGCAGCGCAATGTACATAAATTGCCAGGGGGAAATTCGATCTCAGATGAGCCTGTGCACCAATGAATTGGACACTCATTGCCGGAGCTCCGTCGAATCCTTGGCCATACATATATGAGCAATCGACGCCAACATCATGTAAATAATTTCTGATTGAATCTGCTAAACCTCGTATATAAAAATAAAATTTTGAGTAATAGACCCCCCCCCCCATGCCAAAATCCTGGATCCGCCACTGGCTAGCGCATAAGCTATTCTTTTGAAACAAATTTTTGAAAACAAACACGATCTGAGAAATTGTTTGGTTTTTCTGTAAAGTAGAGCTTTCATCACTTTTTTTCAAAGTGTTGAATAAATTCTAAAAATATTAGAATAAAATTAATGTCAATTGTTTTTTTCAAATTTTAAAGTAAACTGAAACGTAATTAATTGAATGATTGAACATTAATCATTACCAGTTCCCACAAACTTCACTTATTCTGTGTTTCTGTATTCTTTCTATTTTTCTAAATTCTTAAATTCTTTGGCTCAATTTTTACCTTTTGTCTTTAAAAAATAGATTATATGTTAAAAACAGTTAAAAAATAAGTTAAATGTTCTTGAAAATCCGAAAAAAAATTGCAAAAGTTAAGGATTTCTCACACTTTTTTGTTGATAAATATCAACTTGTGCAACTTTCTAATTACTCTCATCAGTATCATGAGCTATCTTATACCAATTCCGGTTTTCATATCCTCAGTTTACAAGTGTATTTCGAAACTTTTAGCAAATGAAATAAACTTGAATTATTGATTGTGCTTGACATACACTTAAGACAAGAAATTGAATCTAGTCTGATCTCAACGGCGCAACATGCCTATACAAAAGGTAAATCAGTGGAAACTGCACTCCGTTTTCTGGTTTGCACCATTGAAAAATACCTGCACTACAAAGAATAATCTCTCGTTGCATTCCTAGACATAGAGGGTGCATTTAACAATGTTAACAATACAGCAATCACTAATGCTCTTGATGGGCTGCTCATAGAAGAACACATCCAGAACATGATAACAACAATGCTCAGCAGCAGAATCATTAGTTCTGAATTGCGGAACTACAAAATAAGCAGAATTGCCAATAGAGGAACCCCGCAGGGAGGAGTTCTATCTCCTCTACTGTGGAACCTGTGCCCATTTTCTGTAACTATCGCCTCGATAAAAGCAATAAAAGCTCGATAAACGGTGGAAAACGGAAGGAAATCCTACTAAATTCATAGAATTTCGTTTCATTTTCCACCGTTTATCGCCAAGGCGATAGTTACTGAACAGGGGCACTGGTCTTTAACAAATTGTTAATCGACCTAGAGGACGAAGGTTTCAAAACTATAGCCTATGCCGATGATGTAGCAATTGCCGTTTCAGGCAAGCACACACAAACCCTAGCTGAGCTGCTACAAATAGCACTTAACAAGCTTAACAATTGGGCTGTAGATTGTGGTCTGAATATCAATCCCCACAAAATGGAATTAGTTCTCTTTAAGAGGAAATGCAAAATTTCGGACTTCAGACCCCTAACTATTAAGGAGGTAACTCTCACACTGTTAAATCAGGCTAAATATCTAGGTCTCATTTTTGACAAAAAACTGACCTGTTTTCCATTATTTTCCAATATTTAGGAAAGATTAAATAAAGCCAACGTAGCACTCTTTTCTTGTAAAAAGGCCATTGGTGGGAAATGGGGTTTCTCCCCCCAAATCACCCATTGGCTGTTTACCTCGGTTATAAAACCGATACTCATATACGGGGTGATTGTCTGGTAGACCGCACTATAGACAAGATGATCAACTACAACAAGCTGGCCAAAGTTCAAAGAACGGCTAGTCTGAGTATTAGTGGCGCACTGAAGACAACCCCATCGGACGCCCTCAATGTATTACTAGATCTCACACCCCTAGATATCTTCAGCAAACAAGTGTAGCTGCGACTTGACTCAGAGCTACATCACAGTGGACCAATAATCAAATCCGTCACACTACCATTCTAGATAACTTTAGATTCCTACCGAATCGATCCGACTACACCACCCCCAAGTTGGTGTTTGATAATAATTTCCAAGTAGCCATACCTCCAAGAGAAGCTTGGGAAAATGGCACTCTCTTGGAAAATGAAGCAATACACATTTACACCGATGATGGTCCAAAAACCAGCGAAGGTGTAGGAAGTGGTTTCTACTCAGAAAAACTGAATCTCAGTCTTTTCTTCCGCCTACCCGATCATTGTAGTGTGTTCCAAGCGGAAATTCTGGCGATTAAGGAGGTGCTGTCTTGGCTCAAAGAAAACGTCATATCCTCCACGGATATTCGAATCTTCTCGGACAGCCAAGCTGCCCTTAAATCTCTTACCTCTGTCTCTACAAAATCCAAAATTGTAAAATGTATCTGAGGGAGATGTCAAATCAGTTCAACATTCACCTTTCATGGGTGCCGGAGCACAGGGACATATCAGGCAACTGTATGACAGACGAAGTAGCCAAAAATGGCACAACCACTTCCCTACGCTCAGAATGGAACAACATAGGTGTACCTATCGCTACATGTAAACTCCTACTTAGACAAGACGCTTCGAGGATGACAAACACTAGATGGACTGAGAGTAACAACTGCCTTGCAACCAAAAATGTTTGGCCGTGTGTATACTCAAAACGCTCAAAGAGTTTGCTAGCCCTGAACCGCCTGTATCTATAGGTTCTACCATAGGTGTTCTTACAGGACACTGTCTAATAGGAAGACACGCCAAAAGACTTGGTGTGTTTTCCAATGATTTCTGCAGAAGCTGCATGGACGAAGAAGAGGAAGAAACTGTTCAACACCTTCTTTGCTCATGCCTTGCACTACTTCATAGAAGGAAAACTCATCTCGGTGAATTCTTCTTCGATGATACTATAGCGACTTAGCTTCGACTAGCGGGTGATTAACCCGCTAGTCCCGTAATGGAAGATAAATGGGTAATCAACTCGTTAATCTTACTTCGGGTTTCTGAGATCAGTATAGGTGATTAACTTGCTGATCTCTGTGGTATCACCTTGCGGCCTAAGTGTGTCAGGCAGTGTACGAAGGCATTACTCATTGGCGACAGCCACTTCCACCTAACCTAACCTTGTGCTTCTAATCTGTTGGTCATTAATTTGGGTAATGGTAATAATTCAACTATTCCTCATTCCGAATAGGCGGATCTTATTACGTTTTTTTTTTTTTTCTTAAATCGACATGTACCTGCAGTTGCCTTAAGCTTAGAAGAAGTTAAAGCAAGATATAAGACTCATACTTGCCTGATAGAGAGGTAGAGTGCAGACGTCTGCTCTTCCTTAGTTTATAGGAAAACTTGCAGTTAAGAACTTCATCTGCACCATAATTTTAACTGTTCAGGTGCCAGTTTATCTTGTGAAAATTGTTGAAGTAACAAAAATAATAAACAAAATAGCAATAATAAAATAATTGAAATAAAAAAGTTGCTTTCACACAGAAACATTTCGTTTTCAAAACCAAAGCTGTGAACTGACTTTAGCAACTTCGAAAAGGAATATCGGTTTTCTCTTTTTGTCTTTTGTACTTTATAATCTATAACCGCCCGACTTTACTTTTCTGCACTTCTGATTAGCTTATAGGGCCCATACACTACGCAAACCGTTTGTGCAAACTGTTTGAGTTTTCAAGAAATTCAAGTTTGAAGAAATTCAAAAATGTTTGGATGTTCCGTGTTTACACAAACATGTTTGAGTGCTGTGTGTCGAATTTTGCTCAAACAGATGTCAATTTTAATGAAGTAAATATGAATTTTTTTTTTGTTTTCTAATTTTTTTTTTAAAGCTAGGGCCCCTACACTACACAAACCGTTTGCGCAAACATATGTATTTTGTTTTTGTAAAAATGTTTGTGCAAACTGTTTGAGTAATGTGTAGCGATGTTAAGTGTTTGCGCAAACGGTTTGAAGAAATTCAAAAAATTTTGAATTTTCCGTGTTTGCACAAACATGTTTGAGTCGTGTGTGTTGAATTTTGCTCAAACAGATGTCAATTTTCAAGAAGTACGGATGAATATTTTTCGTTGCCAAGGCAATAATTAAAGCAGCACTTGCGAAATCGCTCATTGCTCAGTAGGTCTGTGATATGAAAAACGTCAAGCAACTAATATCTCTCAAACATGTTTGTGTAGTGTGTGGCGAAACTATGTTTGCACAAACACACGTTTGAACAAACGTGTTTGCGTAGTGTATGGGTCCTTCATATAAGTTATAGTTGGTTTCAAACATAAAAAATGTAAACTCCGTTTCCACTAGCAGATCAGGTGATCGAATAGAATAAACGCCCGATTTTAAGAAGAAAAACACTTTTGAATGTTACTGTTTTTTTTTTTTTTGCCAGGAGGAAATCTTCAAAAGACACTTGGCATTATTCGACACCAAGTAGTGTGGGATTCTTACCTCACTAAAATCTCCTCGTGTCCTCGTTATCAGAACCAATCTATGAACGAGAGGCAATAGATTTTTCTTTTTCAATAATATAATCGCTTTAGGGGAAGTTTAAACATTTAAAACTTTCCCACGACTTTTAGACCATTAGCTCATGTGGCTTGGTTCTTCTAAATCTCCGAACATTGCTTCTCGTATTTAATATGGACTCCATTTCAGAGTTGGTATGACTGTGCAGTCGCTGATTATGTAATAGAGCGTCTTTTCTTACAACTTCTGTAACCGTTTCTATTTGTAGGCCACGATGTAAATCGCTATTTCTTATATACTATGGTGCATTTACTATTCCACGAAGAACTTTGTTTTGGAACTTTTGGATGATTGCGGTATTTGTTTTCTTTGTTCAGCCCCATAATTGGATTCTCTAAGTCCAAACAGGTCTAAGTACTTGTTTATAAAGAATTATTTTATTTTCGATATAGATAAATCAGAATTTCTACCGTGTAACCAGTACAAATTTTTGTATTTTAAATCTAGTTCCTCACATTTCTTTTTGATGTGCTCTTTCCATTTTGGCTTTGCATCCAAAGTCATCCCAAGGTATTTAGCCCCCTTTGCAGTTTGTGCTCTAGCCCCTCATGCCATACCTGGTCAAATGCTTAAGCAACATCTAAAAATTTTATCCGAACATACTTGTTTTTCTTCTAATGCTTTTTCGATTACGCACTGAGGCGCCCTGGTGCGCACTTAAATCGCACTAAAGTATTTGATGTGATATTTGGTTTGTTCGTTGAACTTTACCCAGGGTGCCAGGGTTGACCCAGGTTTTCTTGACAAATCTATGAGTTGTCAAAATAACCTGGGTTTTCCAGTCCTCAAAAAGCGCTTAGCCACAAAATCACCACACATCCCTCTTATTTGAATAAAAACACATGTCATTTGACAGCCCTCAAATCGGCACAGCAAAAACCTAGGGCGAGTTGAGGGAAAAGGTCAACCCTAAGGCTCAAAAAACACTCAATTTGACATTCAGGGCGAATTTAGGTTCCTCAAAAACGCTGTTGTGTCCAAAAGGAAGCAATCCGCTGGTCCAGATGGTATCCCCGCCGATAAAGGGCGGCCGTGTTGCAGTGTAAAAGTGTTTAGTAGGCAGGCCAGACGCGTGGGTTCCCAGTTTCATCTGGACGTCGTCCTTGAGGTTATATTCGAAATTACAACCACCTTATTTCAATCTACTGCACCACACAAAAGGGAAGGCTTCTACCCTGGTAGTACAATGGACCGGCAATTAGGTCTGAGTGCTCCAGATTAGCATAAGCCTCCTTAAAAAAAAAAAATCCCCGCCGTTATTCTGAAGAGGCATTTTTCTACGCTGGCAAAACCACTGCGAAAGCTTTTCTATCTTTCCTATTCTTCTGGGCTCTTCCCGAACAGATTGAAAATTGCATTTGTCCAGCCCGTCCCTAAAAAAGGGGAATCTTCCTCCCCTTCCTATTACCGTCCAATTGCACTAACGTCCCTTCATTCCAAGGTCATGGAAACGTTGATTAACCGTCAACTTATGAAAAATATTGAAGAACGAAAGCCTCTTAATGACCGACAGTACAGCTTTTGTAGCAAACGGTAAACTGGTGATTTGGTGGCATTTCTTACTGAAAAGTGGAACCAATCTTTGCATTGTCTTGAAGAAAGTAAGATTGATATTTCTAAGGCATTAAGGCATAGAGTTTGGCATCAAGCTCTCTTATAGAAAATGCGTGCTTTTGGTATCGATGAGTCTCTTCTTCGTTGGATTAGAAACTACTTTTCCGACCGTTCAATACAAGTTGTGTTGGAAGGTCTCAAGTCCGATACCCACTTCATAAATACTGGTGTGCCCCAGGTCTCCGTTTTGTCTCCGAACTCCGACTCTCTTCCTCATTTTCGTAAATGATCTCTTAGCTGAAACTTGTATTCCTCTCAATTGTTTTGCTGACGAGTGACGACTCAACCCTCAGGTTTTCATATTCGTTTCCAAATTCACGTCCTTGCAAATTACCATTCTGATAGATTTTGGTAAAAAAAAATTGGAATAGATTTAATGAGGTTTGAAAAAAATAGGTACATAGTTGAGATTTATTGTTGCTTGAATATATTAAGAGCCCTGATCATGAATAGCGAATCGAGCATTCGACTGGACCCGAATGTTTTAGCGAACTTTGTTTTTAGAGTTGTTATTGTTATCATTAAAAAACATAACTTTTTCCATTTTCTTAAGTGAAAATCTCTCCTGCTATGAACGAAAATCGCCATTCGTATAGAGTTGCACGTTCGATTCGATACTCATATTTAGCAGCTTTTTAAATTAATCTTCTTCCTTAAGCTGACTGATCACTAGGGTTTTGGTTCATAAATCAAGATATGCATTTAAAGAAATTGTGTGTCTTTTTTGTCATTGCAAACTAAGTTCCTATAATGTTGTGAAATTTAAATATGCATTATAAAAAATACTAGTTAACTGTCGACTGAGTGTTTTTTTACAATCCAATGTCCAATCAGTAAACATATTGAAAAAAAATTGATTTGAAAATGTTACCACACTGGCAATGAGAGTAGGAAATTAAAACGTTACCTAAACACTTTTCTTTTAATATTAAGTTATCGTGAACGAAAAAGTAATATTTTTTTGTGAACTAATTTATTTGTAAATTTGTTGGTTCACAACAACTTTAATGATGACTAGCACCGATTGAATGTTTTCTTTTTTTTTTTTGCCTTTTCTATAAGAACTTTTTTATATACTCAAATAAATAAATATAACATTGAACTTTTTATATAATTTTGTAAAGTTTAAATCTTGTGTGGTTTGCCATAACATTTGGTTTGATGATTTATTAGAATTGATGGTTTTAACACATTTATTTTTGATCTTATAAAAAGAATAAATCTTTTTTCGAGTGCCTACCTTCCTACAGTTTTGTTAAATTTAAGAGTTAAACAACAAAAGTAACTTTAACGAATATTTCTTGATTTCCACGTAGCAAAAGGCTTTTCTAAAGTTCAATCTGATTACCCAGCAGAAAGATTTCGCAAACTCTTTGGCCTAGATAAAATTATCGACTTTGGATGAAAAACAGGGAAAGAAATAGGATGTGCAATTTTAAGCTAAGAAATCATCTTAATCGGTACACTCTTACAAAACTAAATAATGTACACAAAATAAGCTCTCAAGAATTTCATAATATTTAATGAGAGGAGATACCGTCTTCGAAATGCCGATTGCTGTTGGTGCCATATTAGCTGCGTAAGTTTAACTTTCAATAAAAATTGTGTGTGCGTGGATAAGAGTATTGAAAAAAAGTTTTAAGGTGATTTTCGGGCTTTGTTTTGTTGGTTTGCTGTTTCTTTACTTTTTTTTTGTTTTTTTTTTTCTTGTTTTACTGAACAGAATTGTTTGAAAACCTGCGACTTTGCTACACAAATCGAGAAACATCAGAATTAAACATCTTGACTTTCCTTACAACAATTACTTATTATTATTCAAAAATAGTGTCTACTTAAAAAAAAAAAAGAATTTTAAATTTAAAGCTCTTCGAGAAATGTTCGTCAACCGTGAGACCCCATTTCAAGAACCTGGTAGGTATATATACATCGAAACCTGTCTTTTTTATTGTTGTTGATTTGAGTGTTTTCAATTGGTTTTATTATAGAAAAAAAAATTTATCGATACCAAATCGTCTAGAATTTTTTTTTAAAGAATAAATGGTTGATGTATGTATACAACTATACATACATATAAGCAAATAAAAAAGCGAGTTATAACAGGTGAGTCATCTGTTTCGTTTTTTATGAAGCGTAAAAACTTCTTTCAAAGTTATTACTACTGGGTGTACCAGTGATCGAAGGGGCTCGGCTAGTTTCTCATTTTCAAAAAATCGATTTTTTTTCTCATTTTTCGATAGGTAAACATCTCAAAAATGATGTCCTAAAATATTGGAATTATATCTTGGATATTTTTGAAATGGCAGAGTATAGAAGAGAAGCATCTCGGGCGCTCGAACTCCTGCTCTGAAAACTTTAAACGCGTTTTTCTCGAAACTGCATTTTTCAAATTTGCCGCAGCTGTAACTCACGCAAATATTAACGAATCGTCTTGAAATCTTAACTACATACTCTCCATATGTTTTTACATACAGCCATCCATAACTTTTACGATCGGATGAAAATTGTAAATTTGGCAGCCACCGAAAGACGATACGAAATTTGGACCTCTTTTTTTAAATTGCGGCCATTTTGTCAATTTCCAATTTTTCACTCCAATTATAGATGGCTGTATGGGAAAAAGGGTTTAACGCCTTTTTTTTATTTTTTTGTTACAAATACCAGAAAAATTAAAAAAAATGCGGCAAATTGACGTCTTCTAATTTCAAGGAGTTCAAGACATGGTCCATATCTCTCTTGGATTATAATATTTTAACTCGAAATTTCCTGACAATTTACATGAATATACTTTGTGTTCAAAAAAATAGGAGTGATTCTTTTTAAAAATAAAATCATAGTTCAATAGTTAACTAAATAATTTTTATTTGCAATTTCTTTTTTACAAGATAAGTAATGCAGTCATATGTTAAATGTGCTTATTGACTACTTTGCTTGAAACAAATTATGTAGTAAAAACACAAATTTTCTTAAAATTAGGTAAAAGGAACTGTTCAAAATAATAGGAGTACTTCATTTTAAATACCAAAAAACGAAAAAAATAATCAAAGCTTGAGTGTTTTCATCAGTATTTTGTTGAGAAACCTTTGTTTTTTATTACTGCTGCACATCTGCGCGGCATTGAGTTGACTAGGGTCCGATACAGCTATCGGACCCTAGTCAACTGGTATTTGCTGCCATGTTTCCTGAACTGCGTTCCATAATTGCCGTGAATTCGAAGGTCTCCTTTGGGAAACACCCTTTTTAACATCTGCCCATAAATTCTCTATATGGGATTAAGGTCGGGCGACTGAGCTGGCCATTGTATAACCTCAACCCCATTGACCCGAAACCATTCCTTAGCAGACTTACTCGTATGTTTCGGGTCGTTGTCTTGCTGGAATACCCATTTTAACGGCATATTCCATTCCGCATGAGGTAGCATCACATCTTTTAAGATATCCACATAAACCCGCTGATCCATTGTGCCAATAATTTGATGTATGGGGCCAATACCAGTATAAGAAAAACTGCCCCATGCCATTACCTTAGCACCTCCGTGCTTAACAGTTTTAACGGTGTACTGGGGCCTATATTCAGTATTTTCTGGACGTCGTACGTATTGCCTCGAACCAGTTCCACCAAATAAAACAATTTTTGTCTCATCAGTCCACAAAATGTTTCGCCATTTTTCTAATAGCCAGTTTACGTGGGTTTTCGCAAAGTGTAGGCGCGCTGCTACATGTTTTTTTGTTAGCATGGGCACTTTCCGTGGACTTCTAGCGGCTAGATTGTATTCTAACAATCGTCTTCTTATGGTCACACTACTTACTGACAGTCCCATATCTTCCTGGATCATCTGTGAGGACGCAAAAGGGTCTCTTCGACTGAAGCGAACGATGCGACGATCTTCAGTTGCTGTTGTTTTTCGACCTCGAGTTTCGGGTGTTTTTTTTGAATTTCATAGCATTAGATATCATTTGGTCAGAGTACCCCAACAATAACTTTATTTCTTTATACGTTTTACCATCATTTCGTAATTTTTTTATCAACTCACGCTTTTCGTCGGTGCAATGTTTTCCTCGGCCCACTAAATAATCAAATGTGTGGAAATAAATGATAATTGAACTTTAAAATACTCCTAATTGAATTTTCTTACTTACTATTTAAACTTTTTCTACAAATTTTCAAGTTTGTTGCTTTTAAAAACAATAATTTTACACACACTCCTATTTTAATGAACACCCTAATTGGGACTAAGAAGTGCTTGAGATCAGATTGTGAATGCAAATGTGCATGAATCGCAAACCAATTCATTCTGTTTTCATTATCAATGCCCCGTTATATTTACCGAAGGAGAAATGAGCTGTTCACCAATAATCACATGGTAAAATAATAACGTGGACACATTTTATGAAAGCACTCCTATTATTTTGAACACAGCGTATGTATAATAAACTCCTAAGATTACAGAATATTTGAAGCTATAGTTTTTTAAACGCCTTCAAAAAATCAACTCCATTTGAGCTCGAGAAACTAGCCGAGCCCATTAATACCAAAAGACGTGATAAAATCTACTACACAATCCACTACGTTTCTTGCCGAATTGGAAATTGGTGAACTTGACTGCGGTCAATAAATAGAGCGATGTGGTACCCCAGATGTTTTTGTACCATACCTGTACGAAATACCCAGCTAAAAATGTTGTGGATATCTTTTTATCAATTTTCTCTTAACAGTTGTTCCTTAACATGGGATTATTAGAACAAGAATATACCCGGATTTTCAATTCAAAGAAAAAACTAATTTGTTTACACTTTACGGTTAATATGAAAGCAGTAATAAGCACGCAGTAACCAGATTTTTCCATAAAATTCACGTTTTTTTGCAGTTATCTCGTAAATAACAAAAGCTACGGAAAAAATATAAACTACAAACTTGTAGAAAATTTAGTTTCCTACAAAAAAGGTCTTTTAGTCTAAATTGCTAATACCAATATTAAGCGAGATATGAACCATCATATATTATACCTTTTATTGACGTTTTTACCTAAATCGCCTTAAGAAAACTGCCAGATTATATGTTTTCCGTAATCCTGATAGGATAACCCTCAAAATTAAAAAAAATGTCAATCACGCTCGAGTATTTCAAAATGTCGATTTTTTTACACCTTTGTGACTTGCCTACTTACTTAGGCTACGGTCAAATTGTCAGATTTTTGAAATATACACTTTTCTGGATGTAATCAACTTATCATCTCTTAATCTGACGCGCTTGAGTTTTTCTGAGGATCGACTTTTTTTTACTAATCTGACGGGCTGCCCTCAACGTACACCCCAACATTAAGGGTTCATATATGGAAGGAGTACATTACAGGGTGCAAGGTTGCTCCCCATATGATTTTCTGATGCGCTCGAGTAACGCGCAAAATCCCCTCTTGGGCTCCCCTACTATTAGTTCTTTGTTTAGAGACCACTTTGAAATCTAAGCCATGTCCAGTTTGAAATTTTTAAGCAACTATGCATATTACTGGTCGAGTTCCTCTTAAACCTGTCAAGCACAGTTGTTCTTAAAAGTTCACTCAAAATATTCTTATTGTTTTCAATTTAGGTACTAGATACTAGTTTTGTGATTTTGATTCTCCCGTTAGCGATACTCCTCGGGGTACAACATGTTGACCCCAGAAAATGAGGGAAATCTTCCCGGTTTCGAATTGTTTCTAGAATAAGACCTAACATTTTGTGTTGTGGTTATACATTTGTTCTCACTAGCAGTGTTTTATAATTTTTTTCTTCTGGTCGCTCTCTTCTTTCGCTTTTTTGTTCAAATGCGGTACTTCGACTGCCCATTCGTCAAGTGCTCAAAGCAGGAATGTAGCTTATGATGGATTCAGCAAAGAAGTATAGTTGTTCCTTGGAGTTCATTACTTTGTCTTCGAACATGTATCCAAAACAGCATGGAGAGGCGAAGATTTAATAGCCTTCCTTGGTGTATACTCACATTTACTTGGAATTCTTCAGTGATTCGTTTTATTCGCGTGCCACTTTTCCCTCGTAGATATCCTCGATCAACCGCACATGAGGCCTCCGGAACCGTTGTCTGATTGCAAATTATATCAGATCTTGTGGTTCTCGACCGAATCTTTTTTTGAAGTCAACCTGTACCTGATATGCGGATCTTCTAAGAAATAACGACGATTTTTCTCAAGGCTGTCCTAGCTTTCAGTGAAATTTAAAATATTTTTTTATTTTTTTTTTTATATTTGAAAATGCTATAAAAAAACTACAGAATATTTTCCCAAATTTCTTATTTTATATGAAAGTAGGTACAATCCTTCCGGTTAATAATGGAAAATAATTTCATTCAAATGGCTTCCTCGGCTGGCCATGCAGTAGCCTACACGATCGGTCCAATTTTTAAGCACATTATCGATTGTGTGCAGCTGTATTTCACCAATGGCTTCACGAATATTGTCCTTTAAAGCGTCAATTTTCTCTGGCTTGTCGGCGTAACACTTATCACTAACGGAACCCCACAAATAAAAGTCCAACGGTGTCAAATCGCAGCTCCGAGGTGGCCAAACGACATCAGCTCTGCGGCTGATAATGCGATCTTCAAAAACAGGGCGCAGAACATCGGGTGTAGCTTCGGCTGTAAGGCACGTAGCTCCGTACTGTTGAAACCAAATGTTGCCAATATCCTCCTCTTAAATTTTTGTGACCAAAAATTCGTTTAACATGGCCCGATCGCCATTGACCCAATTATGCATCTGGACCAAAATCCGCACCAAACAGCGACTCGTTTTGGGTGTATCGGCTTTTCAATGTATGCGTGCGGGTTTTCTGTGCCCCAAATGCGACAATTTTGCTTGTTTACATACATTTTTTTTTGGCATAATCGGCATCTTCCAAAATCCTTACGCAATTTTCGCACACATTCTGCAACATTACCATGATTTTTAAAGTAATGTCGCAATATTTCCCAGCGTTGTTCAAGCGTATACACAACCATATTCGTTCAGCGGAAGGATAAAACTAATTATCTGTCAAATCAGACATGAGCTAAGTGTTACCATTCAGTTGAAAAAAATGTTAGATGGCGGACCCTTTATATTGCTTGGCATTATGAAATCACCTAACCTTTGCAACTTATCTATACAACTGTTTGTTTGGCTGTTGTTTTGGCTGGCTTCCTTCTTTTTCCTTCGCGATCGCGATCATCAGGATGCACTCCGGTATCGAAAATCAAGAACAAGATGGAAGTTAATTAACCGTATCATAACGGAACCAATATGCCAGATTAAAATGTGGCTACAGTTGAAAATCTTGCTGTAGACCGCGAAGACGATTTGATGAGGTTTATTTTAAATCACATAATTAATTAGGCTTTGGAAATCAGCCAAACTTTACACTATAATGGCGGTTGACAATGTACAATTAGTTGGATAGACTTGGACTGATGGATGTGTGGTGGTGGGATGTAGTTTGAATTCAAGCCTGACCATAGGCTTGAATTCAAACTCATCCTAAAACAAAATTATTAAAAATATTTGAAAACCATCCAAGTCTTTTGAGGGTTCACACTTTCGAACATTGGTCGTTCTTAACAAAGTTTGTCGAACTTATTGTGCAGTGTGAACTGCCCTAGCAATAATTTATCAGCCAATTTTCACAGCCAAGAGCTGATTCGATATCGCCTCATTTAGTATATTGACAGGAAGTGATCAAAGTTTCAAGTTTTTGACTTTATTGGTACAGATATTAGGGTCACGTTGAAATATCAAAATCGGTTAAAGCTTTCACGTTGAAAACACTATCTTGCAGTAAAAATTGCCAGTTGATGTTGGCATGCTTACAGGGAAAATCCTAGCAATCATAAAATAATACTGCGTTCAAATATCTGTTTCGTTAATAAACGTATTCGAGATACAGGTATCGGTGATGTAATCAACGCTTAAGATTGCAAACTTGTTAATTTGGCCCGAATATTCTTCGTTTTTCCATTTCCACCTTCATTTCTTTTTTTTTTAACTCTTTTTATTTTCTCTTTCTGAGTGAATTTCAAATGCGAATTCAAGTGAAAGATTTTCGAAAGGTTGATTATAAAAATCAAGTCAATTTATATTCAGTAAAATCTTGTAAAAATAATTTGAATAAACATGGATGTTAGTGTATTTAATAACGCAAAAATCCAATGAAAGATGGGTATGCCTAGATTCCTGTGTTACTTCCAGGAAAATATGGCCGAAATATAATAAGAAAGAATCTGAAAAGCTGCTATCATTGAATAGACCTTCATTGCGAATGCTTATCAGTATCATAACTGGACATAACCTACTAGGTTATCACAAAAAGAAAATGGGTCTTTGCACCGATGACCTATGCAGAGGATGCAATGACGAAGATGAACATGAGGATACAACTCACTTCCTTTGTCAATGCCCAGCACTCTGCCATATTAGGAAAAAATTTCTAGGCAATTACTTTTTAAATGAACTAAGAATTATCAGACGCTTCAAAAAGCAGTCTGTTAAACTTCACTAAGGCCACAAAATGGCTAAATACTGACCAGACATAAATTCATAGGTTTCAAGGACGTTACAATACGTCAGGGTATCACAATGGATCTACATTGATCTAAGTGTGACGGAATTAAGATCAACCGTCAGCCCATTCTACCTAACCTAACCTAGTGTATTTAAGAATTGAGCATCGTCAAATATTTTACAGGAGTCAAAGGTCCTTTACAGTTTTTATTATCTTAAAAAATGTTCTCCAAAAAAAATTTGGCAACGTTTTTTTTTATTGAAAATATCCATTTTTGAAATAATTCCACTATAGGGCTACGGATTTTATTTTTCTTTTTACCGCCGCAGAAAGGTCTATTTGAGGGATTATCTTCCCACATTAGAATGAAAACGGAAAATATATATGTTTTACATTTTTGGAAGACAGATAGTTGTTTTAGGCTTTATCGTTTTGTAGTGATAAGGTCGCGTAATTCATACAACCTCAAAAACAAGATTCGTTTAATCAAACATGTTCTGCCGTTCAGACCAAATGTTTACAGGTTCTTGTTTGACATTGCGATTACTTTTACATTGGATGTTTGAGGTGATTATTTTTATAAGTATTATTATACTTATTTATTTTTGCAAAATAAAGGTATTGAGTTGAACACAAATAAATTTATATGCTCTTGAAGTGAAGGGAAAATATTTGCTATGACAGTTATTCATTATAAATTCATTTATGATAAGAAAAGGTTAATACAATAATATGAGCAGTCATTTCAGTTGAAAATCTCCTGGCGTTGCCAGAGTTCGAATTTTTTGTGTTTTGTCATTGAAATGAAAAGTTTAAATAAAAATCTCCTCATTTTCTCTGTTGAAAAAAATTTTAATTTGAAAAATAGAAATCCCTTCGTTTGAGTGCTTGTGAATTGTATTTTGATTTAAATTTCATCAATATCAGTTGAGTAGTTCTCGAGTAGTTCTCTCGGCGGGTGCGACGTGAATAAGCTATTGGGATTGGGTAATTTTTGTTTTTTGTCACGATTCCTATTCACATTTGGCCTAAACAACTCCTTGCATCGCAATGTTTAAGTTTTTTTTACTGGAGTGCCGTAATTGAAATAACTCATTTTACATTCCTTGAACCTGCGTAGTGATGACTGAAAAACAAAAAATAACAAAAAAAACACATTTCTAGCAAGAGGGCAACACGTTTAGGAGGCCAACGTTCCGTATAAACAAAATAAATAAAAAAGTTGGCACAACATGAGCATGAGGAATGGAAGGGCCTACAAATAATAGCCGAATCCGAACTCTCGTTGGACTTGCCAATTCTTCACGAAAGGCGATATCCGTAAAAAACCATTTTATGTTTCTTCAACCCTTAAAACAATTTGAAATTTGAAATTTGAATTCGAAAATCGAATACTTGGCTGTGCAAAGTTCAAATATACCGTTTCCGTTATAGCATTTCAACAAAAAAAAAAAATTTCAAACGTAAGAGCGCGTGTGCGCAAACTTATAATTTAATTGAATTTAAACATTGAAACAGTCCTTAACTTTCAATACTTTTCTTAAGAGGACGGGATGACGTGTTTTTAACAACGAAACTTCAAACTAATAATATTATAAATAAACATTTTTTTTTGTACTTTTAATGGCATTTTTGGAAAAAAGAAAATTAAAAGCAAAACTGTATTTGATTGTGCATTTTTGTGTTCTTTAGGATAACTTTACCGCACGAATATTTTTTTACGTGTCCTAGTTTTGGTTCATTGACTTATTTTTTTTTTTATTAAATCAAAAATTTTATTAATTTGCGTTTTAAAATTTTATTTTGTTTTTAGGAAACGCAACAACAGGTTATGTTACACCATACACTTATGCAACTTTACCACATACAGGAGCGACTGGCGCGACGGGCGCATTTGCGGCTCTTAGTCCGTACCAACAAGCTACAAATGCTTCTATACAAGACGCCAGACTACAATAAAATCCTAACCAAATACTTAAAAAAGAAAAACGATTGGGACTTTGCTTGCCAAGGAACAAAAAAGTTTTTATTTATTTCAATAAAATTCAATAAACAAGAAAATAATATTCTACTGATAGGTTAGAAGAAAAATAGGTACTTAATTGTATGTAGGTACTTAATTCTATATAATTATATATTTATTATGCTAATAATACAAGTGTAATAACTGGACGCAAAAATAAAAAACGTCAGTACACTTCATAAATGGCAATATGAACTAACCATTGTCGAAACCAAATACGAATAATGAAAGTAACAAAAAAGAAAAAAAAAAACAAGTACATAATATTACCAAAGACCTTAGAATAAGACTAAAAAAACTCGATTTTGGTTTGCAATCGAACATGCACACTATTTATAATTTTATTTAAAAAAAAAAATATTTTATTTCAAATTTGCACATGGTCGTTTACGGCTTTGTGATATATATTATTTTCTTATTTTTTATTAATGTCATTCATATGTAAATACAAACCAAAAGAAAAGAAACAATAGATAATTCATTAGATAATAACTCAATATATTTTTCAATTAAGAGACGTAATAAATTTAAATTATTAGAATGAACATTAAAAGCTGTGTTTTATATTTAAATTTCTTGAATGGAAAAAAAGGGGGGGCGGCAAGTTTAGGGGGCAGAAAAGACAAGTTCAAAATTCGCTCCCGCTCGCCAACAGGAATCACAGAGCGCTGCAGCACTCGTGTGTGCTACAGCGAGTCATAGCTCCCTACAAGCTACAACAAACATCACGCAAAAAGAGCATCAAAACGATTTCACACTATTCATTACCGGACCCAGCGTATCTCGTGCAGGTAACGGGGGTTGCAAGCAAAAAAAAAAATTGCTACTTTTAGGTTTCAAAACAGCAACTGTGGTTGCGAGCGAAGGGAAGCACAGTCAAACGGAAGTCAAAAGTCAAAGTGGACAGATCGCATTTTATTATCATTATTATTTTTTGTACTTTCTTGTCGATCATCACACTGATTGTGCTATTGTCATATCTAAACTAAGACTAAAATTTCATAAGACTAAAATGATGATTTTTAGAAACGCTGCGCTGGTGGGAGATATTCAAGAAATGAACAGTGGAATTTTGATGGAGAGAGAATAGAAGTGGTAAAAGAATATAAGAATCTGGGAGTTCTTATCACAGCCAACCTCAATATGAAAAAACATTTTGATGCAAAATTAGCAGAGGATAAACGTGCCATTGGTTCAGTTTGGGGAAGGTGTATTGGTAACAAACAGTTGAGCCATAGCGTAAAACAAAAAATCATAGGTGCAACGAGGAAGATATTTCCTTTTTAAAATTTAAATTTTCTGAAATTCTGGAAAAAACAGGAAACCGTCTATATGACACGTACCTTGAAGAAGCTCGATCGTCACAATATCGAATATACTACAGTAAACTAAACTTCAACCTGCAAGAAAAAATTTAATTCTTAAATACGAATTCAACTGATAAAATTAACACAATACTTAAAATAAGAGGCGAACTAACAAACCTTAACTTCATACCACATCGTCCTGACCTCCCTATAGAGTGCAACCTTTGCAATCTTAAAGTAAGAGAAGACGTATACCATTTTCTCGGGATATGTCCTATTCTATGTGAACTGCGAAGGATTTACTTTGGAGCCAATCTACTGCAGAGGGAGGATGTTTTAGGCATTTTGAATGGAGAGCGAGGATGGGAAATTTTATACAAATGCACTGCGATACAGAAAGCGAATAATGGAAGGCGACTTTTGAAAATCTATTTATCTCTTTTTTCTTTTTATATTAAATTCAAAATGCTAACAAAATACAAAATAAAAAAAACGTTAATCTGGTAGACGGCACTATGCCAAACCAATAGAATAAGTAAAATTTGTGAACACAATATGAAATTGAATTAATAAATCTAATCTAATCTAAAAATCTAAATCTATTGTCATATCAATAAATCTATCACAGATCGCTTTTCAATGTCAGTTTTTTTATAACAACCTATCCGTGTCCGTCCGTCGTCCGTGATTAAGTAATGTTCTAGTTACACCGAAAAAATCATTATCATCTCTCCGCTTGTAAATTCTGGTGTTAGTGAAATTGTAGTCAAATCGTATTGTATAACTACTTTGCGTTGAGTTGAAAATTTTATTATACCATGCAATGATCTTGTTTTCCGGTCGATTCACTTTAAAAATATTTTTTAGATTGAAATGTTTCATCAGTGAAATTGAATATTTTCGTTCACAGTTTGTAATTATGAGCGCGCTAAGAAAAAAGCCACTGGGAGCGGAATATAGGAAAAATGCTAAATATGAGAAGATGCAAGGAAAACAATGTGCAGATAGTATGAAAAATTGGCTTCGCAGGGGGGGTGATCCGCCAGTATCTGCTGCATCTTCCGAAGTTGATATTGAAATAGAGGATGTTTTTCGCATGTTCTCAGGCAAGATCAAAAGGCTCAAGATTTTTCACAGTCTGATTTCATGTTTATGATTTAGATATTGGACAATGTCGTGGCCAATCTTATGATAATGGTTAATGGGTCCAATATGGCCGACATCCATAAAGGAGTACAAGACAGGATTGCAGAAAGAAATGAACTGGCCGAGTTCGTACCGTGCTTGGCTCACTCTTTAAATCTTGTAGGTCTTCATTCTGCCTCATCATGCCAGGAAGCTATCAACCCTTTTGAACTGGTTCAAAAGTAAAGCTATTTTGTTGGCGCCACTACTAAGTGGGACATTATGAAAAAATACGTTAAGCCAAATTTAAAAGGAAGTAGTCAGACGATATGGTCGGCGAAACATTTACATTTACATTTACATGAGACCTACTCCACACATAAATCTGCGGAGTAGGGGGGTTGCAGCCGGGCGACAAAGACCATTTGGCTGATACACCACAAGACTAACTACACAAATACTACATAGAACAAATAACACATGACAACAGCACGCAGTAGTTACGGACGGTCCCCCATCTTGTCACTAACAGCGCTCATTCCCACTTAATTACGGTGTTCTAATGGGAACCGACTCTTTTCGGTTGACAAGGCCGTTGTCATGTCGGCGAAACATGTTGCTGTGAATTCCCTATTAAATAATTTGCACAAAATCCAATGGAGTATTGGATAAATGAAGCTAGAAAAGTTGCTGAAAAAAGTGGTGTTGACCCTATTTTGCAAAACAAACGAATTTCGAAACATAAAAACCATTTCGATGAGATATGTGAAGACGAATTACAAACACTCCAACCTATTCAACTATTTTCTAAAGAAATAAAGAAATAAAAACGGAACTCGTTTTTAAAGAGCAAGCTCCGCTTTTATTTGGTGACATAGAAAAAGCTAACGGTTTCTCTCTCTTACAACAGATCTATGCGCATGATTTGCAGGATGCTTTTCCACATATTTGTATTATGCTATGTCCGCACCTGAGAGTTAAACTTGTTTAACTCAAAACAATCCCAAACCAACATGATAACCAAGTGGTTTGCCATACAAAATGAAACCTTTTTAGTCACTGGGTTTCGAGATAACCTACTCGAAACCAAAGGCGCTGAATGCACTATTTCCAATATTCCATTGAATTTGACATTTAAGAGAGTGGAAGTGAGTGGAGAGAGAATGAATTCTCTCATACGTCGTTGACGTTCTGCTCACACTTGTATGTCTGTCTCTTTTTAACTTAAGACAAAAAGATAAACTCAAAACTTTTCTGCATATGCGGACACTACTTGGTTAACTCAAACCATACTGGAACGAAACCCAGGTTATCTTCAGGTGCGGACATAGCATTACCTTGCGAATTTATGCTATGTCCGCACCTGAAGTTAACCTGGGTTTCGTTCCAGTATGGTTTGAGTTAACCAAGTAGTGTCCGCATATGCAGAAAAGTTTTGAGTTTATCTTTTTGTCTTGAGTTAAAAAGAGACAGACATACAAGTGTGAGCAGAACGTCAACGACGTATGAGAGAATTCATTCTCTCTCCACTCACTTCCACTCTCTTAAATGTCAAATTCAATGGAATATTGGAAATAGTGCATTCAGCGCCTTTGGTTTCGAGTAGGTTATCTCGAAACCCAGTGACTAAAAAGGTTTCATTTTGTATGGCAAACCACTTGGTTATCATGTTGGTTTGGGATTGTTTTGAGTTAAACAAGTTTAACTCTCAGGTGCGGACACATTAGGTACTCTACATCCGAAAGCTGTGAGAGAAGTTTTAGCAAACTAAAACTAATCAGTTTTTTGCGATTTTCTATGAGCCAGGAACGCTTATCCAGTCTTGCAATATTAGCAATAGAAAATCGAATTGCATACGAATTAAATTATGACAAGGTTATAGATTTATTTGCTGAACAAAAAATTCGAGGAGTAAAATTGTAATTTCAATTGACAAATGCAATAATTAATTTGATTTTTGTTAAAACTATAAATTTTTTTATTTTAAGTCGTATCCTGTGCTGTGTATAAAATGTATATCCTAAACGTCTGTAAATAAATAGGATTAGCACAGAAAAAACAGCGGTGGAAGTATTATTTCTGGAAGGCTTATGTCCAGTTGTCAATCAATTAGTGGACATCTGATGAAAGATAAAGGTAAAAATAAACATAGGGGGCTACCAAGCCAAAAGTCTACACAATCTTACTATAATTTATATATAAATACGATGGTCTTTTTTTAAAAATAATTCACCAAGAATACGAGTTTTTCATTTACATTTTAACCCGCCCTGTATTGCTCGGGCTTAACTCAGTCCACAGAGGAGATTTATAAAATTATTAAATACTTTTTCAGAAAAAGAAAAAACAGCGCGAATGAAACCGAATGGGTAAACAGAACACTAAAAGAGAGGCAGAAAAGGTAAATTTATGAACCATCGACCTGTTTTATTATCCTTTTATGTGAATCTGGATCTGCATTAACTTTTAGAAGTTTAATTTGTGTTCAAAGGCTCACTCTAGATCAGCTTTTAGCAACATATTCTACACCTCCTCTCTCTTCATAGTTGTGTGCTGTGCTTATTAATCTGTCCTAGATCGTTTTAGAGCATCAGTGTTTTCTGCATTGATTTGAGCAAATTAGGTACATAATAAGCTGTTCGTAATTCAATAGTAAGATTTCTAAGGTAATAAAAACATAAATGTCAGTTCACTTACCCCGAATTGATGGATCAACTGTTGAGTTGCCTATGAATCTATGATGGTTTATGGAATGAATAATAACGTAGATCTTTGATATTCGACTTTCTTGTCTTTTAACCACTTGATTTTAGTTGACTTGATGAGCAAGAATTGATTTGAAAGGAAACGGAAGTCTAGCACTTACATATGGGCACACCTAACATTGGGAACATTTTAACTATTAATTGGAACTTTTTTCTGACTGCAGGGGCACAGGCTTTTCTTCTTTCAACACTTGACACTTTTGCTTTATATTGCTGAAGCCTAAATGGGGGAGATTTTCACACGCAACGATAGGAGCCGATACCGAAACCGAACGCGACGACGGAGACAAAAAACAAAGCACACAGGAAACCTAAGCGGACCGGAACTTTTTTCTAATTGCAGAGGGCACAGCGTTTAACACTTTACAGTTTTCCTTTATCTAGCTGAAGCCCAAACTAGGAGATTTTTACACTCAACGATAGGAGCCTATTTTTCTTCATATAACACTTTACACTTTTCATTTATCTTGCTGAAACCCACGTTGGGAGATTTTCACACACAACGATAGGAGCTGATACCGAAACCGAACGCGACGACGGAAACATAAACAACACAGAGCACACGGGATACCCAACCAGATAGACTAACATATTTAAAAGATTCTTTGAACACAGGGACGCGAAGCTTTAAATGAATAAAAAAACACATTTCATTATTTTCAACTAACGAAACTAAATAACATGGCAAGCTGCAGACATTAAAAAAAGAAAAATATTGAGTAAAATGCGGACCTCACTGGATTTATACATACGAGCAAGTAGAAACAGCGGGTTTTCATTTTTTGGGAAGGAGAGAGAGCACTACTTGTTGAATGGCAGGAAATTCTCTTAAACAAACGCATAAAATATATTTTTCTCCAACTGAACTAAAATGACACGGAAACGAAGAACAAGACTTCAACTAAATTATTAGATTAAACACCTACCCGAACAAGCACACTGACTATATAACTATTGATATAGCAAATCCAATATATAAACATTGAAATTTAATAAGATTTAGAAAAAAGCAGAGTGAGATGAACGGACAAGGCGACGATCAAAAATAAAATAAAATTCTACCGAGCGGCGAGTTTTCACGAGTTTCTTTTTCAACTTGAAGAACCGTTAGAAACGATGATAGGGTTCAGCAAAAAACGGAAGATGGTTTTGTGATGAGTGCATCTAGTGAGATTCAATAAGGTGGTTTTACTAGTTTACATAGGCGGTGAATTCGATTTGAGTCACAGAGGAGATACAACATGAGGCCAAACCACAAACACACCACCGCCTCTGTCCTCAAATTGACTTCACAAACACCACTTCATTTTCAGATTTCAAAACCGGTTTGAATTCCGAAAATATAGTGGTGTTAGTAATTTCTCTGACACAACTTTATATTCAGTTGAATGCGTGTGTCAGAGATAGATCTCATGTTAACAAAGCAACAATGTAAGCAAATGGAAGTTGCGGGCAAGAGAAGTAATGGTGGATTTACATGTATCTGCAAGTGCAGATGAAAATCGGAAAAAGACACAAGATGTAAAATTCATACTTGTCTGATAGAGAGGGAACGAACTTCCTAGTTATGGTTGCAGATGAAAAATTATGGGTGCAGATGAACATGTTCATCTGCAACCATAATTTTTCATCTGCAACCATAATCCTATTCGTCTCTCTTTTTAACTTTTGTGCTTTGTAATCATCATCCGTCTCGCTTTACTTTTCTGCACTTCCGCAGTTGCAGATGCATGTAAGCCCAGCATAATGGTTTTCCCTCTTGTTCTTTATTCCTCTACAGCCTTATTTATAAACCCGTATTATCGGCGGATTAAGGTTACTACGAACTTAATACTCCTCTAATACTCCAAACCTTATTTATAAAAAAAATACACCAGTATTAGCGGCGGATTAAGCTAATACTGGTTCATAGCAGTATTAACGGAGGATTAAGGTCTAAATGTCATTTTGTTCAAATTTTTGGAGGAAAAGTGTAAAATTATTTTGGTTTTGTGAGTAGTTTTAATTCTTTTTCCGCCTTAACTGCGATATAAATAAATTAATAAATGAAAACTAATATTTCTTGTTTTGTTTTGTTTAATATCCATTTTGGAAAAATTTCCGCCAACCACAAAAAAAAAACAGTCATAATGCTCGGGTTCAATGCATCAAGTTTTTTCAGATAATCTAACTTTTTTTGGCCTCTGATTGGTCAAAAGTCACGCATCAAAAGAAGAACTAAAACTTTTGCCAATCAGAGCCCGAAAGAAGTTAGATTATCTGAAAAAACTTGATGCATTGAACGTGCACAATGGGATTTGTTGACGTTTATAGTAACCAGAGCTATAGATGGGTAATTTTTTTGATGAAAAATTTGACATAAGCAAGTATTAACTAATACGGGTTGGAAAATGTTTTATAAATAAGGATTCGCTCGACCTGGCGTAAGGGAGTATTAAGTGCTAATACTAGTATTAACTAATACCAGGTTGAACCGAGTATTAGTGAAATCTAATAAATAAGGCTGCTAATGGCGTTTTTCATTGGAATCCGAAAGATTTATGCTGGATTTGCATGCATCTGCTACTGCAGAAGTGCAGAAAAGTAAAGCGGGACGGATGAAGATTATAAAGCACAAAAGTTAAAAAGAGAAGCGAATACAATTATGGCTGCAGTTGAAAAATTATGGGCGCAGATGAACATGTTCATCTGCACCTATAATTTTTCATCCGCATCCTATAACTAAGGAAGTGCAGACGGTGCCTAAGTCTCTATCAGACAAGTATGAATTTTACATCTTGTGTCTTTTTCCGTTTTTCATCTGCAATTACAGATGCATGTAAATCCACCATTACTGTCAAATCCTTATCTACTCCTTTCAATGAAGCATGTTTTCAGATTTCTTGCTAGTATTGGAGGTTAAACTGATGTTCACATTTAGGAACTCATATTTCCATATTTTGTAATTTGTTTTCCTCGGCAATTTACTGACGGCTGGTGGAAGAGTACCTGACATAAAGTTGGATCCGACCATCCAACTTCCATCAAACGAAGTCTGTCCAACTAATTGTACAGTGTGAACTCGGCTACTGGAACGCTAATTGGAATACATGTTTCCATTAAATATTAACTCACGTCTCACTTCACTCAGATATTAAATGTCATAATTTTGAATTCATTTTCATTTCAAATAAAAACTTTTCAATTTTCTGCCAGCAGCTAAAATAAAAACGCAGCAAAGCTTGTATAAGTTTTATTTATTTATTTTTCCTTTTGTCGAAATTCATATAATTTTAAGGGCGTATTCGGACATATAGTTCAGTTTAATGTTTGACGCTTCATCTATCAAATATTCGTACGGAAGAAAACCCAATGAAGTTCAAATGGCCCGAGGACGCTTAAAAAATGCTCTTCAAGAACTAGTAGCAAACAGTGATGAAGAAACATATGTAAACGAGATTTCCCAAAAGCTGCCACAACGCGGACGCCCTAAAAAGATTGTAAAAACGGAACCTGAAGACATTGACGATGATAATTCATCTTCTTCAGGAAAAGACCAACCCATCCACGAAAGTTTTGTTATGAAATTATTCGATCGCAGTTTGGATCTGTCTAAATACGATGATAGCACACCACTGTATCCGATTTGTCGGGCTTGGATGGAAAATGTGCCTCGGTCAACTAAAATTAAAAGTTACAGAGGTCGTAGGTCCCCTTCCCCAGTATTTCGCGAAAACGATGGCGGCGAAGTACTAGAAAAGCTACGCAATGGAGAAATCGAAGAAATTAAAGCAATGCCAGCACCATTGAATACAGAACTAGTTAGAGTTCCCTCACCTTGGGTTGACGAAGAAAACGAATTACAAAGAAAAAGATCTGAATTGAGTTTGAAAGGTGCTAGTAAAGTGGACTTACTTGCTGCACACAAACAGAGGTGGAAGATAGTACGTAGTCATTGGCAGAACCATACCAAAATGTATCAAGAACAGAAATATGAACTCAACTATCAGATCATTGATGAACTGTACAAAACTTAACTTTAAATATAGACTAAATAATATTAAAACTTGATTTTTCTTATGAGATTTAAAATTTGAATTAAAGCTTAGAATGCAAAACGAGAAATAGCTGACTTGTCACTGTTAACAAAGTTTAAAAAAAATTTCTTTTCAGGCCAATATTAAAAGTCCCTACTAGCCTACTAATGGCAATGGTGACAATAGTATGTGGTTCTGCGTTTTCTAATGGAATGGAACGTTTCCAAAGCTAATAACTGTTTTGGAATGTTCATTTATCAAATTATATTACCTGAAAAATAAAAGATTAAAATAAATATCAAGTAGGGCTAAGGTAGTTAAGGCTAGGGTAGTTAAGTATTACTAAAACCAATAAAAAAGAATTGTTGTGCGTATATCTATTCGACGAGAGTGCACATGCAAACTTCCAGCTCCAGCCCGTATATGCAACACAACCCCGGCTGCGGGCGTGTGATCATAGCTTGATTCGTTGAGCTCTACGCTGGGGGTTTTGGTTCAAAAAAAACCTAAGCAAAGAAATCAACACAAATCCGTGCCATTTAAAGAAAAATACATAGGTACCTACTCTTTTTTGTTACTTGATTTCACCCCAACAAAAAAAAAAGAGAGCTCAAAAAAATCCAGGTCAATCCGGTGGTTTTCAAAAACCCCTTTGTGCAAGTACATGGCAAACCCAGCGTTTCAACAAACAAGCCTCATATTTTCTTTTATTTTTTACTTGACTCAACTTTGCTTTGCTGTAGCGGGTGTCCATTTTTTTTATGTCTCTCTTCCGGTTCTTAGAAGTGAATTTTTTACTTTTTGTAAGAGTGATAAGAAACAAAACCCTCTCCAGAAAAACCAAGGTAACCCTGTATAAGACCTTGATCATCCCAGTCCTGCTTTACGGCGCGGAAGCATGGACCTTATAGAAAGCGGATGAGGAAACCCTTGGTCGTTTCGAAAGAAAAATTCTCCGAATGATCTTTGGTCCGGTATGCGAAGACAATGTGTGGAGAAGAAGGTACAACAATGAGCTGTATGGGCTGTACCGCGACATGAGCATAGCCAGAAGAGTTCGCAACGCGAGGTTGGGCCATGTAGAGCGGATGGACACAAACGCTCCGGCTCAACGGGTTTTTGAAAGCACATTGCAGGGGAATCGCGGAAGGTGAAGACCTCGTCTTAGCTCTTAGGTGGTGCAATTTAGTGGATTTTTTTTTTATAATTAGCGCGCACATCAAGGAGTTATGAATACCCTTATAATGTTATAGAACACAGGGCGAGCATTTAGGAAAATAGGAGAGGATTTAATAGGAGACACATTGCTTTTGAACCTTTGCGAATCGTAATGCAGGGGAAATACAGAGCCTGGTAAAGCATTCCACATTCGGGTGGTGCGACTAAAATAAGAATCTCTATACTTGACTGTACGCCCGAATCGAAATCAACCGACTTAGAGTCGTTACAGAAGAATGTTGGTTGAGGCCCAGGTTCACCCCGAACTGTAATGCCCACCTAAGTAAGTAAGTAAGTAAGAGTGATGAAACACCGACCTTTCGGTTCAAACCTAAATTTTGTGCAAATTAACCCAAAAGTTTTATTTTTTGTGCATAGCGTGTTGTTAAGGTGGCATAAACGTGATTTAGTTTTGTCTAATTAAGTATAGTACTGTGGACTCCCTTTCCGCGAACTTCAACCGCTCACGCGCTCCGCTAGGAGCGCTAGGAGCATAATATATCAAATCATCAGGTGGGCGCCAATTTGGCTTATCTTTCTACAAGCAAGTCATTTTGTACTTTCAAATAGATAAATATACCTATTGAAAGTTTTTTTACAAGATAAAAGTAGCTAGATACCAATCCACTAATTCAAAATTGGAAAATCTTTAAGGGAAGTATGTAGAATAAATTAATTGATTTTTAACAAATTTAAGATTGATTAAAACATTGGAAACCATACCTAAGTGCCTGTCCAGACGGGTTATGCTGTTAACGTTATGCTGTTAACACCTAACAGCCGTATCTATAAAGAACTTTTAATCATCGATTAGATTTGATTTCCCTTTAAGTAACACTTAAGTAACGAATCCGTATCGATAATCAAATTTCACATTTAAGTAACCTTGCTAAGAGCCCTCTTAACTTAAATGCCAATAATGACGTTTAAAGGTCTCTTAAATCCAAATTAAAAATTGATTCTGACGTTTCGGGAAAATCGGTGTCAATTTTCACCTATGCAATAAATGTGGAAAGAGGTTTGATAAGTTTTCTTTGTAATCATATGTGATCTTTAATTCTTATCAACATTTTTAGCTACTCAACTGAAACGAAACTGAAAGCTCATGATTTCAATGTCCATACAGTGGTCTACAGTCTAATGTGCCATTTATGTGGCAAAAAAAAAGTTCGAGATAACAAAGCATTGGAGCGGCATCAGTTACAACACATGGGAATAAAATCAGAAGTGGAATGTAAGATCTGTGGAGCCGAGTTATCTACGAAAGGTATTCTCAAAGCACACATGATAGCCATACACCCAGAAGACTCCAATGTTACCTATGAATGCAAACTATGTGGAAAGATTTCGCCCAGTCAAAGGGCCTTAAAGAATCCCATGGATTACGTGCCTAAATGTGAAAGGTCACACAAGTGCCATTTCTGTGACAAGTCGTTTAAGAAAACTCAAGCTCTGAAGGTAAGTAGTATCTGGAGCTACACATGACACCAATCAAAGTATTGTTAACGATCTGGCAATGCTGGAAGAAAAGAAATGTGGAGAGAAGAGATAGATTGCGAAGAAGGCAGTGAGTTATTGGCAGTGCATACGACAGGGTCGTAAAATAAGAGTCTAATAAAGATAATTCTGAAGTCTAAAATTAATGTATTGATTTGTTCTGTTTTCTTTCTAATATTTCAGAAGTGGGATGAATGGAGTTTTCTCCTAAAATTTGATTTGATTAAATCGATATTTTACCACGTCGCGTCGTACAAGAAAAATTAATTTTCTGTTGTTGGACTACTGTTGCGGTTTTGCTGAAAGGGTGACGTCATGTCTTCAAAACAAGATGAAAAGCGGAGCGAGCGAGATAAACGAGCTGAAGTTCGAAGTGAACGAGATAAACGAGGTACAGAGTGGAATGAACAAGAGAAGATAGAGATATATGAAGAAGATCAACGTCAGCAACGAGAGCGAGAAAATCGACAGCAGAGGGCAGCGGCAGAGTTGAACAATGATGAACGACAAGAGCGAGATGAAAATAACACCAATGAACTAGAAAAATCGGAACAAAATAAAAATAATTCAGGGGATGGCTTCGCATTACCACCGAATGTAGTCCACGAAGATCAAAGCAGGGAAAGAATGATTGATCATCTTTTACGAGAAAGTTCGTTACGAAACGAACAAATTGATAGACGAGATAAAACAATCGATACACTTATAGAACAAATACAAATCATGACAAGAATAATACCAAATGCTATAAACACTTCCAGACTCGATGACATGGCAACATTCAATTATAACATAATGCCCGATATGACGAAAAACATTGAAAAGTTCGATGGCGAAGGTGACGGTACGGCTGCACAATCTTGGATAAGTACCATCGAGAACATGCGCCAACTTCATCACTGGTCCGATGGTTATGCGTTGGATGTTGCAAGGACGAATCTTGTTGGAGGAGCTAAGCGATGGCTTAAGACAAGAGAGAACGATATTCACACCTGGTTTTGCTTCGAAACGGCGTTCAAAAAGACATTTCTCGTTAAGGAAAACCTGACGACTCAATGGCAACGAATGGTTCAAAGAGTTCAACAACGCAACGAGATAGTAACTACATATTTTCATGAAAAGTACGATCTTTGTCATAGTCTAAAATTAAGTTTTGACGAATCCAAAGAATTAATCCTGACGGGATTATGGTCCAAAGATATTGCAATGGCATTGTTAAGTTGTAAACATTCAGATGCGGACGAACTTTTACATGCTATTTTGAAGCAAGAGAAAATGTCAAAGTCTAGAGTTGAACGCATCGGATCATCGCGACCTGAACATCAAAATGAAACAAAAACTAAATATAACATTAGAAGAGACAACAACACTGAGCAACCAAATGAATTTGTATGTTACAACTGCGGTATGGATGGTCATTTGTCACGCAATTGTACACAACCGAAAAAAGAACCCACATGTTATAATTGCAAGAAAAAGGGGCACATATCTCGTCAATGCCAGGAACTGCAAATACGTAGAGATGTCAACCAGGTGATCGGAAAACCCAAGAATGGAGCTGAAAAATATTTAAAGAAAGTCCAGGTAAATGAAAAGATACTTAACGCTTTTATAGATATGGGCAGCTCCGAATGCATCATCAGAATGACAGCAGCGTTGAGGAATGGATTTCAGTTCCATGAAGGAAGCATAGAGTTGAAGGCATTTGGACCAGCAAACTATAAAGTGATTTCTCCGGGGTGGATAAGAGCATCACTAAAAGTCGACGACGCAACAGCAGAAAATGTTATCTTTAGAGTTGTTCCAGATGACGTCCAAGCATATGACGTGCTTATTGGACGCACATTTACTGAGTTAGGACATATAGTATACAAAAAAATCAACGACAAATTAACTTTCCGAGAGAAAAAGGAATTACATCCGTTCGAAGACTTTGAAATTGAAGAAGAAGACGTCATTTCCATCAAAAGCGATTCAAGAATGATAGCAGGTTCAGTCAATATTCTCACGGCAGTTGTTAACGACGCACAATTAATCATTCCTGTAGCTAACCTTGGAAAGGAAGATGTCCACGAACACGAAATTCTAACCATTTGTCAACAGAGCAAAACACCGTTCGTAAAACAAAATGCTGTAAGTAGAAAAGTAGAATTAGTAGATGTTGTTGTTGGGGAAGAGCAATCTTCAGAGGTTAAGAATGAATTAGTTGCAATTTTGAATGAATTCCGAGACTGTGTATCCCTAGATACAAACGAAATTGGACACCATAAAGATTTTAGTATGGAAATCGAAGAAATCCCAGGAAGTAAACCAGTGCAATCCAAACCCTATCCGGCAAGCGAAATAGAGAAAGAAAAGATTCGTAATATCATCAGTGATTGGCGAAAGCAAGGTGTGGTGACAGATACAAAATCTTTATATTCGAGTCCAGTGCTACTAGTTCGGAAGAAAACTGGAGACTCAAGACTAGTTGTTGATTATCGTCGACTAAACAACCAAACAGTCAAGGTAAATTTTCCTTTACCCAACATAGACGATCATATAGCACTATTGGGCGGTACAAAGTTGTTTATCGTATTGGATTTGGCTCAAGGATATCTTCAAATACCGATTCAGCCTAAAGATCGTCACAAAACAGCGTTTATAACCCCAGAAGAAACGGGTGAATTTACTCGTATGATTTTTGGACTTACAAATGCACCATTTTACTTCACAAAAATTATGCAACGAGTTCTTGGACCGTTACGAAACCGTGTAGTACTTTTTTACTTAGACGATATACTTATTCCTGGACGGGACTGGAGTGATCTGAAAGAGAGACTTTTATTAGTTTTAGAGTCGCTTCGAAAAGGGGGTCTTACAATTCAACTCCGAAAATGTGAGTTCTTAAAACGACGAGTTAACTATTTGGGCTTTGTAATAACAGATAAAGGCATCGAACCGGGGGAAAAGAAATTGCTTGCTGTGAAAGACTTCCCAAGACCCAAGAACATACATGAAGTAAGACGTTTCCTTGGCTTGACTGGATTTTTTCGGCGATTCGTCAAGCAGTTTTCGCTACGCGCAGCTCCTTTGTACGATCTGTTGAAGGCACATAAGACATTCGAGTGGAATGAAGACGCAGATAATGCTTTCGAGGAACTTAAAACTGCCCTTTTAAGTAAACCAATTCTTCAGTTATTTGATCCTAAGAAATACACCGAGTTACACACAGATGCGAGTAGCCGAGGTTTAGCTGCTATGTTGTTGCAACGAGAAGAAGACGGAAAAATGCATTTAGTTTACGCAATAAGCCGATTGACAGCAGAATCCGAGAAATGGTATCATTCGAGTAAACTTGAATTGTTGGCAATTATGTGGGCGACACAAAGACTGAGATTTTTATTAATTAATATTGAATTTAAAATTGTGACAGATTGTCAAGCTTTGATTTTTCTTAATGTTCAAAAGACAAGAAACCCGCAGGTATGTCGATGGTATAATTTGCTGTGTGAGTTCAACTTTACAATAGAACACCGACCTGGTACGAAACTAGCACACGTCGACGCATTGAGTCGTGCACCTACCGAAAAATATGAAGGAGAGAGCGTGGATGACATGTGTGTTTTCACTTTGGCATCAGATGAAGATGAAGTTCTTATCTATCAATCCCAAGATGAAATTCTACAGCGAAAAATAGATATTTTGAAGAGTAAAGTACCGGGAGAGTATACATCACATGAAAAAGGTGAAGTTCAAGGATTTGAGTTAGAAAACAGTATTCTTTATAAAAACATCAATGGTCAAAAGAAATACGTCGTTCCGAAAACTTTACGCAAATCATTGGTTGTTCGTTTTCATGACTTTCAAGGACACTTCGGACTGGATCGAACCATAAGTAAATTACAAAGATTCTACTATTTCCCTGGAATGCGCAGATATGTTAGGCAGCACATTGGGGCATGTCTTCATTGCTTACTGGCGAAGACTCGTACGGGAAAACCAGTGGGACAGTTACATCCTATTCCACCAGCATCGAAACCTTTCATGGTCATTCACCTAGATCACATTGGACCTTTTATAACAAGTTCGAAAGGAAATAAATACATTTTGGTGCTCGTAGACAATTTAACGAAATATGTGAGACTAGATGCAGTTCGAAACACAAACGCTGAAAATGTTGTCCGTAAGTTGGAGGACTTTATTACCGAATTTGGAGCGCCAGAACGAGTGATATCTGATCGAGGGACATGTTTCACATCATACAAATTCAAAACTTTTTGTGACAAACATGGAATCAAACATACACTGAATTCTCCTCGGCATGCTCAAGCGAACGGACAGGTTGAGAGGGTGAATCGCACTCTACTCCCTACGATCATGGCTACGTTGGACGAAAACAAAGAAGGAAGAGACTGGGACCGGAAATTAAAAAGTGTAGCAAGAGATTTGAATAATTCAGAAAACAAGACCACAGGAAAAACACCATTCGAGCTCTTATTTGGCTACACTCCAAGATTTGACGAAGGATTTGTAAGAGAGATGACTATACGTGACAAAGCATTGAATTATCAGCGACCGGAACTGATTCGAACTAAGGCCATTGAACACATAAAGTCAGAACAGCAAAGATTCAAGAACCGTTACGATCGCGGTAGACAGTTAAATGTTCAATACAACGTAGGCGATATCGTTTATATGGCATCTCCAACAGTATCAACAGGCGAATCAACGAAACTTTGTCCAAGAAATAGAGGACCTTTAGTCGTTACAAAAATTCAACCAGGTGATACTTATGGTGTTTCTACGTTAAAACTGGACACATCAGGACGAAAATACACAACCACAGCCCATGTAAGTCAACTAAAATTGTGGAAGCCGTCAACCGAAGAAGAAAATAACGATGAATCCCAGACAACTAATACACATGACTTCAATCAAGATGAAGAATATGATATACAACCAGAAACCCCAAAACCCGATGACTACGCAAGCATTGTATTCCAACCGATGACCAACCGAGCTGAAGTTCCATCAAACGATAGTGAAGAGGTAGATGTACAACATACAAGACCGAAAAGAAGTATTAATCCACCCTTGAGACATAAAGATTACATCATTTAAAATTTAGCTTATTTTTATTATTGATATTATTTCTTTAATTACAATTGAAAGATCGAAAGTTATATGCATAATAGTAATGAATTTGGAATGCTCTTTTGTTTTGCTTAAATTAAAAAAAAAAAAAAAAAAAAAAAAAAAAAAAAAAAAAAAAAAAAAAAAAAAATTAATTTATTTATTTTAAAATTTTGTTCACATTAAAATTAGATCTTAAAAATTGAGAGACTTATTATACTACGTATGTAAATGCTACTGATAGAATTCGAGGACGAATATACGTTCTAAGGATGGCCGAATGTTAACGATCTGGCAATGCTGGAAGAAAAGAAATGTGGAGAGAAGAGATAGATTGCGAAGAAGGCAGTGAGTTATTGGCAGTGCATACGACAGGGTCGTAAAATAAGAGTCTAATAAAGATAATTCTGAAGTCTAAAATTAATGTATTGATTTGTTCTGTTTTCTTTCTAATAGTATGTAAAATTTTACTTCAAGGAACACATAACCACGCTTAAAGGATACCGACTTTATGAGTGCCCCATTGCCCTAAGACATATAGTGCCATCGAATATGCATCATCACCGCAAAAAGAAACACCCAAAGGAGTTCGAAAAAAACCGTAGAAAGCCAACTGAAATTAAAGGAACAAGAGCAATGCCAAATGTCTGAATAAGGGCATATTGTAGTAAGACAAAAGTCCTTTATTTTAAGTTATTCAAAATGGTGTGTTTAGAAATAGCATTATACGAAACTTTTGAACGGTTATCAAACCCAATCTAATAAGGACGGTAGAATAAGTTGACGATTGTCATTTTTTTTTTCAGATACTTCAAGTGCTTCCTTATTTGAAAAGGAAATAAATAAAAGTATAAGTACTGTCTCAGTTATTTTGTGACTTTCAATTATTTAGTTTCGAACCTGGGTTGTCCGATTCGACTGTGAATGTGTCGATCCGTAAGCTCTAAAGCCGAAAACTTCCATACAATTGCATGCAGTGAGTTTAGTAACCTATGAAAATTGTTTCAGGTTCTTTTAAAGTTCTTATTTAGTGGTGTGATATGATGAGTTTTTTAGTTGAGATATTCCACGTGTTTTTTAATCTAATAAATGAAAAGATTAGTAAAGTTTTTAACAGTTAAAACACTTATAAGTGTTTTAACTGTTAAAAACTTTACTAATCTTTTCATTTATTGGTGTGATATGTGAAACCTTTGTAAACCTACTCGTACAGAGTGTTTTTTTCTTTTTTTTTGCTAAACAAAAAGGCACCACATACCTACATTGCTTCATCTAAAGAATTTACAAACGAATGGTTGTCAAAACGCAGTTTAAATTGGACTAGATTTCTGTTTTTACTACTTTATTTTGACACAACTATCAATTAGTTTAGCATCAGAGCAGAATCGATTATCGATAAGAATTTAATCAACCTCTCTTAAGTTCCAATTAAATTTTAATTGAAACTTAACTAATCAACGTCTAAGAGACGTCTTAAGAAAATCTAATAAATACGGCTGCTGTGTCCAGACGTTGTTATAATTCCTCACACAAATTCTCCATTTTGTGTTGGAAATTGTATTGAAAAAAGCATAACGTTATGAGCATAACCCGTCTGGACACGCCAAGTGTACTGCTTAGGCAGATAAATCAAATTTCATTTTGCGCATCCAGCCTCTTTCTTCCTCACCCCTTTTGCCCAGAAACGACCGATATAACGTTATTGGAATAACACGTGTGGACAGGGACTAATGTAAATGTAAAGAAAAAAATCTAGACTATTAGCACGATTCTCTTGCTTGCGTCGGGCATTTTCTTATTTTTTTATTTATAAATTCTTTTGTTGCAACAAAAATATTTGTTCGCATAGTGATGGCAACTCTTATACTACACAAAACGAACACCGCCAAAGCGCAAAACACCACAATGCTACGAATGTCATTCCTCTACTCTTTGAAGCCATATTCGCAAAGTAATACTGCACTCCTCAAGCCTCAACACTACACAACTCATGTTATTTTGATTCTTCCTATTTATCTTAACTTTAGTAATGTTTATTATTTCATTATGAGTAGATAAATCGGTCGTAGTCTATAGTCTTCCTCATCTCTTGGAGTTTGCCAATAACCAATCGTTTAAACTAAATTTAGGTACTTGGAAGCCTAATTTTATCAAAAAAAAAAGGTGCAAGAAAAAATTTATTTGGATTCCTTTTGTTTATTGCTTTCTTGCTTTAATTTCGTGTGCACTTGAAGTTGTAAATATAAACAGATGTGATAAAAAATGCAATTCAATCAATGAGTAATCCATTCCCATGTTTGAATAAAATAAAAAAGTTGAGAAATAAATACATATATTCTTTTTTGAGTGTTGGGTTGTTTACCCTTGTGTAATTTAGTTCAGTGATAGAAAAAAGCAAATTCGAACTACAAAGGTGAGTTTTGAATTTTAACAAAGACATATTTCTTCACAGCTCATATAAACCTAACATTTATTTTTGTTTTGTCCATTGCGTTTGGTCTTTTCGAAACTATATTTTTTTGTTTAATTTTGTGCAATCCCAGGCACATAAAATACATTCGTTCACGAGAAAACAATTAGTAAGTAGCTAGTTTATTCATGTCCTAGCGCTAAGTGTTAGGTATATATTTACACCTACATCTACTTGTTTTTTAACAGAAGGCAATGTTTTTGTCTGTGTTATAGATTTAGAACCTAGAACTACAATAGGCTGGTTTTAGGACGTCCCTAGAGACAAAACTTTTTTGTGAGGCTATGTTTCTTGATTTATAGATTTCACTTAAGGTTTGAAAAGGTCAAAGCTGCAAATACAGAAAGCAGTAAGATGGGCTAAAAGTTCTACCAAGAAATTAAATTTTATTTGACACACAGGCAGCTGTTGCTTGAGTTGGACATAAAAATACAAAAATAAGAGGTCGAATCTAAAATTCTCTTGCCCCGCAATTTCCATTTGTTTACATTCTTGTTGTTTACACGTTGATATAAAGTTGTGTAGTTATGTTGTTTTCCAAAAGTAAATTTTGAAGTGTTTTCGTTTTCCTAAAGTCAATTTGGAGTGAAGTTTGGTAGAGATTTTTCCACTCTCTTTTTAATTTGGAGTAATAAAGTGAACACTGAGCACTTATCCATAAACAAATCTTTTATCTGACTGCTAGTCAAAGCAAAGTGTTTCTATTTGATTCAGGCGTTTTGCTCCATCTTGTTCGTTGAGCGTCTTCAGGAGTCTCCACCAAGACTTGCAATCCATCCAAAACATCGATCATTTGGCTGAGCTATTTTGCCATTGTGATTCTAATAAAATAAGTTGTTCCAAAGTAAATACTCACACAAAAAGGCATACAGCTTTAATCCGTTAAGTTATGATAAGTCTTTCTTTGAATCCGGAATCAATAGGTTTGTTCGTTGAAGCCTTGGGGTTGCCATGTAGTCGCCACAAAGCGTTTTTCAAAAATCCTAAACTCGCCCTGAATGTCAAACTGATTTTTTTTCTTAGCCTTAGAATTGCCCTCAACTCGCCCTAAAGTACCCCTAAGTTGTTGGTGGGGCGAGTTCAGTTAAGGAACAGAGCTGTTAAATGGCATGTATTTTTCTTCAAATGACGTAAAACTGTAAACCCAGCTGTTTTGACAGCTTCTAAGGTTGTCAATCAAACCTGGGTCAACCCTGAGTAAAGAACGAACATATTAGGTTTGTTCGTTGAAGCCCTGGGGTTGCCCTAGGGTCACCACAAAGCGTTTTTTGAGAAACATAAAGTCGCCCTGGATGTCAAATTGAGTGTTTTTTGAGCCATAGGTTTGCTATAGGTTTTCCCCCAACTCGCCCTAGCTTTTTGCTGTGGCGATTTGAGGGCTGTCAAATGGCATGTATTTTTTTTTTAATGACGGATGTGTAGTGATTTGTGGTTTAGCGTTTTTTGAGGACTGAAAAACCCAGGTTTTTTTTACAACTCATAGGGTTGTCAAGAAAACCTGGGTCAACCCTGGGGAAAGTTCAACGAACGGACCTATTAGGTTTGTTCGTTGAAGACCTAGGGCTGCCCTGGGGTCGCCACAAAGCGTTTTTTGAGAAACCTAAAATCGCTCTGAATGTCAAAATGAGTGTTTTTTTAGCCCTAGGGTTGACCTCAACTCGCCCTATGTTTTTGCTGTGGCTATTTGAGGGCTGTCAAATGGCATGTGTTTTTATTCAAATGACAGGGAAGTGTGGTGATTTTGTGGTTAAGCGTTTTTTGATTACTGGAAAACAGGACAGGTTTTTTTTTGACAACTCATCCTGGGGTAAAGTTCAACGAACGAACCTATTATTCACGATGTAAATTTAGTTCTGCTTTTTATTCGTTGGTATATTGGGATTTGGCTACCAATTACTAGCCCGATTATGGGTTGCAAATATTTTAAATTGGGAGCGAAGTTCACGCTGTACAATCAGTTGGACATACATTGGATGTTTGATGGTCGGATGTAGTTTGCGTTCAGACTTATCAGACTTGTCGTCCAACATTGTGAGATATATTCCTCCGCTCCGTCTAACTTCAAAATTTTCAAAAATATTTGAAAGCCATCCATCAATTCGAACAAGCGGACATCTGAGGGTTCACATTATAGAACATTGGTCGTTTAAACCAAAGTCTGTCCAACTAATGTCGATTTTCAAAATCATTTTCACTCTTAACTCCTTTTTTGTCGACTTTTGGAATTCGTTTTAAGCAAAATTGACAAATTTGGAGTGATTGCGTTTGGAGTGGTAAACTTGCTAGATCTATTCTTTCATGTTAAAGGAAAAAACAAGACAAAAAATCGTTCACTTAAATATCAAAAATTATTTAATGGTTTTCTGAAGAAAATTTATTAACTATCGCGGGCTTTTTTGGGAGCTGACAAAAATTAAATAGAAACTGCGGTTTTCTTTGACAAGTTTGTTTATGTATTGGTGGGTTGGGATTGAAGAAATCACTCCCAAAATTTACTCCAAATCGATTTTTGGAAAACGTTTCGGGGTAAATTGGAGACTATATCTGTGAAATCTGTCACTCCAACTCTCCAATTCACTCCGGATATTAATTTTGAGAAACGACTAATTGATAATTGTACAGTGTTAAAGTAGATGTGTTCAATGGTTTTTTTTTTAGATCAGAACAGCACAGCACAGCACAGAAGCAGTGAAAAACGTCAGGCAAGTTAGAACAAGCAAACTTGTCAAAATAAGCAACAACATAAACGAAAATAAAACAACCACCAATTTTTCTTTTTCTGATATCAGCTTAATTTATCGTATTTTCGTCACGAATAAGTAATTTTATTTTCAGCACAAGGTTAGGTGTTATTTTCCTAATTTTTTTAAATTTTTTTGAACTTTTCACAACAAATTAAAATTACAATGCGCTTAAAAAACTACGAGCAAAAAGTCAACAGCTGCTTTTGACAGTTTTCACCAAACTTGCACTTGCTCAAGAGAAGGTGCAGAAAATGCTGTGCTAACTGTTCTAGAACAGCTCATTGAACACAAAAAAGATCAGAAAAGAACAGAAAATTTCTCATTGAACACCAAAAGCCTGATATTTTCTGTCTGAAACTGTTCTAGAACAGGTCATTGAACACTCATCTCATAGTGCAAACTCCGCTAATCATACTGGTTACATAGCAACCGTACCGTGTCAGGTTGCTTAAACTTGATCCCCTCCCGCCCCTGTAACGCATCGTAACGTTTTACGAGACCTCTCCCCCCGAATTGCGTTACTTAATACTTGAACGCTCCCCAAGCAAAAAAGATAAATTAAGTTACGTTTAACTAGGCGTTTTCACAAAGCGACTATCGGATTTCATAAAATATAAAAAACTTGTTAGAAACTAAATGATGTTTAAGCTGTTGGTTTTGAGTCAGAGAACTACATGAGTGCAATCACTTGCGTTTTCAAATCATCCACCGAAAAACAAGCCGTCTTGATGCTTGTAGAAAAGTACACAACACTCGTGAATACGAGCCTTCGCATTGCTTGTGCCCATGAATGATGAATGAATAGACCATTCAAACTCAAACACGTTCACCATTCGCATGCATTGCATTCGAAAAAAGCGAATGTTCACGAATGATGAGGGATGACAACGAATATTTTTTCATGTTCATACACATATTTTAAATACGCATTTTGTGACCTGACTTGGGCGTTATTTATATTTTTTGGTTTTTTTTTGTTGTGTGATGTGTTTTTCATTACAGTATTGCCTTATGAAGTATTCGTTGCACTGTAGGTGAATTCGTTGCTTTAGGCACTATTCGCACAAGTTCATACGCATACAGATAGTTATGCCTGCCATTGTTTCAGTTAAGTGAGTGAGAGTGAGAACCTGTCTTGTTGACTAAAAGAGAGTGCAATGTGTGTTGCTTTGGATTTAGACGAATGGTGCCTGAATAGTGCAACGAATAAGTGAATGCATTCATAAAACGAGACATTCTGCAGCTCCCTGTTTTGAGTGTTAAATCGATAATATGAGTGAATACTAAATAAAATGGCTAAACTGTTCAATAAAAATGTACAGTTTAGGAAATGATTATTCGAAGACCAAGAAATCATAATGCACCACCAAAACACATACACACGGACCATTCAAGAGTCAACTCAAAAGAAATTGGCCCTGTTGCCTTACATTTTAAGGGTAATGGAATGTTAACATATATTTAAAATCCTTAAAAGAGTTGCAAAGCATCAAAATAAAGGAAAACACTCAGTCAACATTTTTAGTACGAACTGTGGTTTTAAGTTGTAAATTAAAAGCTCAACGACATAAACTCATTAAAAATGACAAAATACAAATTGGCAAAATCTTTAAGCAACGCGGTATGCATTTGTAAATTCAATGCTGGTAGACCGGTGAGAGTAGAAGTTCAAGTTGGAAATCAGTATCAGTGCACAACTACACAGTTTATATTCAACGTCGGTCGGTTGTGTAATGATTTTTATAATTTTATCAATTAAGTCGCAGTGCGTTTCAAGCTTTTTTTGAGGAGATTTCTTTAAGAAAAAAAGTACAACACTTACATATATGTATAATGTATATGTATTGTATATATAATAGTACCCTTATATTTTAAAAGCTCTCTTATAACGCCTGTACTGGCAATTTTACTGGAAGAATACCTCCTAGCTAAAAACCTCCGAATCGTACAATTTTCCTCTCCGAACTGATAACTCTTTAGGGCCGATTATATTTTTTTGTATGTATGTATTGCGTTTTTTTTTTTTTTTCATCACGCTGCGTTGTATATCAGTCATTTTAGCAGCATACAAAATCTACAAAAAATGCATTGATACATTTTCAGTTCAAATCTATATTAGGCGAGATAAGCGTATTTTTTTCTCTAAGCTTTTGCCAGTCATTCACTAATATCTTTTAAATGGTTGCAGTTACCAATAAAGTACTAAATAAAGGCTTAGAAAATGTACTAGCCTAAATACGCAGAAAACAACACAAGTATTTTTGAACGCAAATGTTTAGTTTTTGGGACTATGTATAACAGTCATCGATAGTCCCAAAAATTAAAATTTAAAAAAATACTAATTGATTTTCTCCAGATTAATTTCAAACAATTTGGTGAGACTCTAGTTTGATTTGAATGATAAGTTGTTGGAAATGGCTGCTTGTTTCATATAAAAATTGTTTGATATCATGCAATCGATATACAGGGTGTTTTGCACAAGATGCAACAAATCTCAAGACAGATAAAAAAAAAAATATTTTAAATCAACTAAGCTATATACATAACTATAATAGGTTAGTTCGTTGAACTTTACCCAGGGTTGACCCAGGTTTTCTTGACAACCCTATGAGTTGTCTAAAAACCTGGGGTTTCCATTCACGCTAAACCACAAATCACCACATATCCCTGTCATTAAAAAAAGTACAGTCCTCAACTCGCCAACAGCAAAAACCTAGGGCGAGTTGAGGGAAAACCTAGGTCAACCTCAGGGCTCAAAAAACACTAAGTTTGACATTCAGGGCGGCTTTAGGTTTCTCAAAAAACGCTTTGTGGCGACCCCAGGGCTTCAACGAACAAACCCAATACTTTGTTCTGCAATTGACGTTTTAATTAAAATTTTTTTAATGAATAGTTTCAAGAAATCAAGTTTAAAAGTAAAAATTAAATTTTTTACAAAATGTTGTTACATTAAGGGTGGTATTCACCAAACAATCTTAAGAGCGCTCTTAAAGCTAAGAGGCTCTTAGTTTTAAATTTGGATGTGCTATTCACCAAGCAATAATAGGGTCTAGTCTAAGCTAATTCGAATATTCGAAAAATAAGGGTGTTGAGCCTGTGAACGCACACTTTTCGAACTACTTCGAAAATTTCAGTGTCAATTGTCAAAATCAGCTGTTAAGCAAACCAAAAACAGAAAATATTTTCGGAAATTTAAGAAAAGGTAGAACGTAAAATTAATTCATTCTCTGTATTGCAAACCATAGTTCGAATTTCTTATTTTTTTCAACAGTTACAAATTTGGAATCGGAGTTTTTTCCGATATAACAACAGCCAAAAGTGGATTGTTTTCGTTCACTTTTTTGTTGAACGTACCTCCTCCAGTGCGGTAGATCTCGACTTTATCGGATGCCAGATCTTTTTTTAATTGCGATTTCGCATTTTGATAAAAACTTTTAAGGCTTTTTGCTGTTCTAAAACCTCTTTTTGTCAGCTGTGCTTACACAGTCATTTTTCTTACAGTTATTTGTATCACTGTATTTCAAAACTAAATTAACGATCAACTCTTTTTCTTGCTCCGAAAAATTTTGCTTCCTAGTGCCTCGCTCCATTTTGATTTTTGAATAACAACCACAAACGACGCTGTCAGTAAATTTCGAATTTTCGAAGTTAGGTATTTAAAACAACAACCGCTCATAACTTAAGAGTGGTAGCGACCACTCTTAAGTGTTATGAGCGCTCATAAATCTGCACTAATAGTGGTCGGTGAATAGGTTTATGAGGCACTTAGGGTGGTATTCACCAAATAATCTTAAGAGCGCTCTTAAAGCTAAGAGGCTCTTAGTTTTAAATTTGGATGTGCTATTCACCAAGCAATAATAGGGTCTAGTCTAAGCTAATTCGAATATTCGAAAAATAAGGGTGTTGAGCCTGTGAACGCACACTTTTCGAACTATTTCGAAAATTTCAGTGTCAATTGTCAAAATCAGCTGTTAAGTAAACCAAAAACAGAAAATTTTTTCGGATTTTTGAGAAAAGGTAGAACGTAAAATTAATTCATTCTCTGTATTGCAAACCATAATTCGAATTTCTTATTTTTTCAACGCTCCTTCTCCTTCCATTTTGATTTTTGAATAACTACCACAAATGACGCTGTCAGTAAATTTCGAATTTTCGAAGTTATTTAGAACAACAACCGCTCATAACTTAAGAGTGGTAGCGACCACTCTTAAGTGTTATGAGCGCTCATAAATCTGCACTAATAGTGGTCGGTGAATAGGTTTATGAGGCACTTAGTTTAAGATTTCTTGGTGAATACCACCCTTAGTTTAAGATTTCTTGGTGAATACCACCCTAAGAGTCACTTTTTCAAATTATTAAAAAAATAAAATGAAAGGTGGTTTTTTCGGTGTGTGGTCGTGTGACCTTACTTACTTTACTTAGGTGGGCATTACAGTTCGGGGTGAACCTGGGCCTCAACCAACATCCTTCTATAACGATTTCGATCTCGGGCGAGCTCTCTCCAGTTTCGCACTCCAAGTCGGTTGAGGTCTTCATCCACTTGATTGCGCCACCTAAGACGAGGTCTTCCCCTTCCGCGATTTCCCTGCAATGTGCTTTCGAACACCCGACGAGCCGGAGCGTTTGGGTCCATCCGCTCTACATGGCCCAACCATCGTAGCCTCGCGATGCGTACTCTTCTGGCTATGCCCATGTCGCGGTACAGCTCATACAGCTCGTTGTTGTATCTTCTTCTCCACACATTGTCTTCGCATACGGGACCAAAGATCATTCGGAGAATTTTTCTTTCGAAACGACCAAGAGTTTCCTCATCCGCTTTCGATAAGGTCCATGCTTCCGCGCCGTACAGCAGGACTGGGATGATTAAGGTCTTATACAAGGTCACCTTGGTTTTTCTAGAGAGGGTTTTGTTTCTCAATTGCCTTCTTAACCCAAAGAAGCAACGGTTGGCAAGAGTTATTCTCCGTTTGATCTCCGCACTGATGTTGTTTTCCGTGTCTACAGCGGATCCTAGGTAGACGAAGTCCTGTACTACCTCGAAGTTATGTCTGTCTATTGTGACGTTTTGTCCAATTCGTCGATGTTCTGTGTCCTTGTTTGATGACAGCATATACTTCGTTTTGCCCTCATTAACCATCAATCCCATTTTTGCCGCTTCTGTTTCAATACTCGCAAAAGCACCTATGACATCACGCTTTTTTCTTCCCATTACGTCAATATCGTCTGCATAGGCGAGTAATTGTACAGACTTTTGAAAGATTGTTCCTCTGGTGTTGACGTTTGAGTTTCTTACAATCTGTTCAAGTATGATGTTGAAGAAATCGCATGACAGTTTGTCGCCTTGCCTAAAGCCTTTTTCGACATCAAAGGTCTCGGTGAGTTCTTTTCCGACCTTGACGGAGCAGCGTGAATTCTCCAAAGTCATCCTGCATAGTCGTACGAGCTTTGCAGGGATGCCGAAACTAGACATGGCTCTGTACAGCTCGTCTCTGTAAATACTGTCATACGCGGCCTTAAAATCGATAAAGAGGTGGTGAATATCGATATTATGTTCTCGGGTTTTTTCCAAGATCTGCCGTAATGTGAAAATTTGGTCTATTGTGGACTTCTCTGGTCTAAAACCACATTGATAAGGACCTATCAAGTTGTTGACGTGGGGTTTCAGACGTTCACATATTACAGCAGACAAGATCTTATAAGCGACGTTAAGGAGGCTTATCCCTCTGTAATTGGCGCAATTGTGAGGGTCTCCTTTCTTTAGGATCGGGCATACGATACTGAGGTTCCATTCATCGGGCATGCTTTCTTTCGACCATATCATGCAGATCAGCTGGTGCATGCTCCTTTCCAACTGGTCTCCAGCTGCCTTGAAAAGTTCGGCATCAAGGCCATCTGCACCTGCAGTCTTATTTGATTTAAGTTTGCATATGGCAAGCTTAACCTCTTCTAGGTCGGGGGGACGGCATTCTTGATCATCGTCCAAGCTGAATGGGGCAATCTGCCTGACAGCGGAATTTGTGTCTTCATCGCCGTTAAGCAGTCTGCAGAAATGATCTTTCCAAATCCTCAGAAGCGACTGTGACTCTACAATTATGTTTCCCTGCTGGTCTTTACAGGCTTGAGTTCGGGGTTTGCCACCCTGGCAGGATCTTTTTACCTTTTGGTAAAACTTCCGAATCTCGTTCCTGTCATGGCACCTCTCTATTTCCTCAAACGAGCGCTTCTCATGCTGCTTCTTTTTCTTTTTGAGAAGTCGGTGTTCTTCCCTTCTTCTCTCCTTGTAAATCTCGTTATACTGATCGTAAGCAGCCCTTGTTCGTGTTTGCATAAGCATTTGTCGTGCTCTTTGTTTGGCTGCATTTGCCTGCCTGCATTCTTCATCGAACCATGGGTTTCGTTTTGGTGGCCGAGTGAAACCCAGAACCTCAGAGGCAGCGGTTCTGATGGCTTCTTGGCATTGCTGCCACTGGTCTTCAATGTTTAATGCTGGCGGCATGGGATTCAAGGATAATTGAAGGGACACTCGATTGGAAAAGGCATTGACAATCTCTTGCGATTGTAGCTTTCCGACGTCATATCTCTTCACAGCGTTAGTTCGCGCTGGTCGTGAACAAGATATCCTCATTCGTACCTTGGCTACAACAAGGTAGTGGTCCGAGTCAAAGTTGGCCCCTCGGAAAGTTCGGACATCTAGAACACTGGAAGAGTGCCTTGCGTCGATCGCAACATGGTCAATTTGGTTGACGGTTAATTGATCTGGGGATCGCCATGTACCTTTATGAATTTTGAGATGCGGGAAGCGCGTACTACTTACAACAAGATTCAGCCCCGCAGCAAAATCGATTAGCCTCAGTCCGTTTTCGGAGGTTTTGTCATGGAGGCTATGCTTACCGATTGTGTTTCCAAAGATGTCCTCCTTCCCTAGCTTTGCGTTAAAATCGCCAAGAACGATTTTCACGTCGTGTCTAGGGCACTGCTCATACGTTTCTTCCAGGAGCTCGTAGAAACAGTCTTTGGAATCGTCGTCTTTCTCTTCTGTGGGGGCGTGGGCGCATATAAGGCTAATGTTGGCGAATTTAGCCCTGATGCGGATGGTCATTATACGCCCATTGACTGGATTTTGGCTAATCACCTTATCCCTGAGTCTTCCTCTAACGACAAATCCGCACCCAAATAAGCGTTGTTTCTTTTGTCTGTAGCAGTCGCCATAATAGATGTCACAGTTTCTCATCTTCTTTATGCCCGGTCCACTCCATCGCACTTCTTGGATGGCGGTTATGTCTGCTTTGCAGCAGTCCAGGGCGTCCGCTAATTCTCCAGCTGCACCTAGTCCGTAAAGAGACCTTACGTTCCACGTGCAGATCCGGAGGTCATTGTCCTTTTTTCGTTTGCTTGGGTCGTCAACTTTGAAATCATTATCGTTATCCGAGGCTGTTAGTTGTTTCGGAACTGTCCTTTTTTAACGTGGTTGGGTAGTTAACCCTACGCACAACCCCCAACCTGGAGGGCCAGGTCCTTTTTGGATCCCTTCGGACACAAAGGGCTGGAATATCCAGTGTCAGTACCCTGCTGCAGGGGTGTGAGTGCTGCCGTTGGCTCACCAGGAGCTCATCCGCCACCATCTCTACTTCAATACCCTGTCCTAGTATTGAAAGACCCCGAAAGACCTTTAAACCAAATATGTTGGAGTAGCTCCTTCAGGGTTTTCTGCTTTTATGGCTGCTGAAGTCCACCGTTGATTCTGTCCTTCGAATTCATCCGCTGTAACATTTACACGAAAGCTCTCGTAGACCACTGAGATTCGTGCAGTCAGTCATAGTTCGCAGAGCAATTATAGTGTTGACCGATCACAATTCTTTTGTTCCGGATTCCCTTGTCAACACTCGCACTTACTAGTTTAGCAGGTCAGCTCTGGACGGAGCATCCCAGGTCCCAGTGGATACCGCTTGGAGGTATAGTAAGCACAATTGACGTGTACTATAAGTTACAGCATCTGGGCGCCGCCAAGTTGACACCAATCAGAGCCTACCCGAATAGTACAACGCCCATCCACCACGAGTGACCACGAGTCAGTTTTATACTGAAGTTGTCGATCCTGTTTATTTGAGCCCCGTTGCAAAGGACCCCATTAGGATAATATTTTCTGTACTCCGACTCTGGTGTTCTGTGCAATCCAAGACAGGTACGCAGACACTGTCTCTCAAACACCCGAATCTTTTCCATTTGAGACGCTGTAACATTGAATCACACAGGGTACCCATAGACAATCATTGGCCTTTTGAGGGCCATGTAGCAAATCACCTTCACTCTGCGAAACAGTCGCCTCGTCAGAGCAAAAGCACCTCTAGCCCTGGCCAGAGCCGCATCCATATGTTTGTTAAAATATAGATACTGATCTAGCCAGATACCGAGGTACTTGACTACTACTTTGCTTGGCAGTGGGTGGCCATGTAGATCAACGATCACCAGCTTTCGCCAGTTCTTTCTCTTATCCCATGAGGCCCGAGCCAACGGGATTCTAAACACAATTGTTTCCGATTTCTGGACGTTGATCTTATCGAAGTCACGCTGCAAAGGTGTTATCTGGTGATCTTGATGGCCATTCAGTTGGACCTCTCCTTCCAATCCATCAGCTGTTGAAATGAGTATCCAACCAATTACTTTCAGCTTAGCTGAAGTGTTGTGGGTAGGTGGCTTAGTTTATTTTAAAAGATTTTTTGCATTTTCAGTCAATCTTTTGTTTTTATAAAACTGTCCCTTCCTTCTAATCCAAAGTAAAGAGATATCCTTTTTCATACCATTTTTGCTTGTCTCGGCTCTCGACTATCGACCCACCCTATCCCTGTCATGGATACCATTTACTTTGGTAGTAAATAATGTTTATTGCAAGTCCCAAAATATCGATGAAACGTTAATTTTTTTAAAGAGATTCTAAACCAATTAACAATTAAATGGCGATCGATCGAGGGTTCCTGGTTGGGGGTCGAAATTCAGCTTACTCTTCCAGAGGCTCGTGGTTCGAATGCCAACAGAGGCAAAAATGTTTTTCCACGGGATCGCCTTTCGCGATAAATTGGCAAGTCCTCCGTTAGAAAATTCATTGCCATGAAAAGCGCTTTCTCGATAAGCCTCTCAGAACCGGCATAGAATTGTAGGTCCCTTCCATTCCCTCGCAAAGCATGGTTGTGAGAAATGTGCTAAGCCATGGGGCTCCTCGCTCTGTTGCGTGGATCTCTTTTTGCTTCCTTGCCGCATCAGTTGGAGGTCTGTTTATCTACTCGTTGGCTCAAACAATAGCAAATTGTCAGAAGCTTACACAATAACATTTTTTCGTTCCGAGGTAAAGGAAACGTTACTCCAAACTACAAGGCAGCTGTTACTGCACTCTCTTCCCAACTACCATCAAAATGGCTTCTGATAAGAAAAAACAAAAACATCAAAACTTCATTGGGCAGACTTTGGAGTGAACTAACAATTTTGGATAACGTGAAGCCTCTAAGGACCTCTTGTCCCACTTGTTTTAAACTTATTTTTGATTATTTTGTTCGAGAATGGGGTCTGACGACAAGTCTGATAAGTCGTCTGAACGCAAACTACATCCGACCATCCAAAAACTCACTCACAGTAGGATTTTAGTTCGTATATTCCTTTAATTGGTGCGATATTCTTCTCAGAAACTTTTGTCTATAGCCAGCTTAAGGGGGGAATAACGTATTTAAAATTTTTTTTGCTGACAAAGTTACGAATATTTTTATACCTGTCGGTATAGTGTTTTCCTTGTGTTTTTTTAGTGTTCAAAACTTTAAAGTATTTTTCCCATAACTCACTTTTTAAAAATCAGTGCCCCTCATAACTTCAAAACTACTGCACCGATTATTTTGAAATTTTGAACACTTTTTCTGTAAATTTACAAGGTGGTCACGAAGAGTTTTTTCAAATTTGTTGATAATTGTTATTTTACAATAACAAATTAGCCGATTTTTTTTCCCGAAAAATCGCGTTTTCCCTTCAAAGTGTTCTAAAAAAGTGAAAAATTAAAAATTTCAAAAAACCGTCTCGATATTACCTGTTAAAAACTATTATCTAACGAATAACCTTAGATTTTTTGATTTCCGATGATCTAGTCCCAAGTTATGAGGGGCATCGCAACTCGCCTTTTTTTCGAGGCACGTCCGAATAATTGCCATTGCCGTATTTTTAAATATTTCTTTGTGAAAATTTTGCACAACATTCTTGAAATGTCACTTTTTAATGTGTGATTGGTCTTAATAAAGAAATTTGAACTGGTTTCTGACAAAAAATTCGCAAAAACATGCCTTTTTTAATGAATTTACGTTAACGTCTTATGAAGTACTCACCTGAAAACACAAAAATCGAGCATATACGATCAGCCCGTAAGTCTTCCTTAGGTATTCCCTCATAACAAACCGACCTTATAACCGGATCATTCTTTTATAGTGACACACCAAAAGCATACAACATAGTTCTGAACAACAGACACTATTTTATAAGCGAGATGATGTCATCTATGATGTAAACATTCTATTTTAAAAAACAGCAACGAAATATTAGAGTTTATTATTTGTCACTTTAGTTCTCTAAGCACATTTACATTAAATATTTTAATCACGCACGATAATGGAAATCTTCTGCGGCATATGTATCTACATATTAATTCAATGTTGCCCTTAAATGGATGTTCGTTTAAACTTGTTTTGTGACCCATATTATGTCGGCATATTCTTAGGTATGGTCGTTATTCGTAAAGTAGTTTTTCTTTCATTTTCACAAAGTCTGATGTCATAGCTAAACTTGTGTCTGCGAGAATCTTTAGACCTAATGGCAATGAATGATATTACAATATAATATAATAATTATTATTACGATAACTAAGTTTGCAGCATATAGCGGGTGTATTTTGAAGTGTCTGAAGTTCTGTTTGACCTTGCGTTTTGGCAATGTTAGTTGTATTCAAATAATTTGGAATATTTGTCTTGCAGCATGTCCAGCTCAAATAATATTGTTTGATTGATCGATCTTCATTGTATTTTGCGGTGAAACTCAAGCCAATCAGCGCTAGCCCATTAAAAATAAAGATACACAACAAACTACCTTGATATTTATGTTTACCTTTCGCATACACATTTTGCGTGTCGTATTTATCACACCAGAAATAGGGTTGTGGTAAAATGAGGAAGATATTTAAATTACACAATAATGCAACAGAAAATTATCAGTTACTTTTCCAAATCTTCAGCAAGACTTTTGGTTTTCATTCTTCATTGCTGCTCATATGCATGTTATAGTATCAGAAACACAGTGCTGGCTGGTCATAATAAATGAGAAGCGCATTACTTGCGAGGTAGATAAGTTAATAAAAATAAAAACAACATCATTAATAGGTACATTTATACATATATCGTTTTTTCATTGACTTAATTGGGTTCAAATGCATTGGGTTAACTTTTTAAGAGTTATTGTGTCATTAACGTTTGCCATTGAAAATGGTCAAGGTTGGAAAGAAAAAAATATTTGAATTGAATTTGTATGATGGTAATCTAGTTTCTAGGTCAGTGGCCAGAATAAATATAGTTTTTAAATCTGAATACACTCAAATTAAATTCGATAAGCTGTTGAAGTCATCAGCCACAGCCTCGTGTGTATCAAATATAATGAGACAGTGAAAGCTCATTTAAGAATTTAAATTTAAAGAAGGCCTGTGGGTTGTAGAAAAGACAGAAATTTTACCAGTTTTAAATAGTTTGTTTCTTGAAGTTAGCTATGTACTTGTACATACTTAGAAATTTTTACAGATGTCTAATTTATACTTGAGTGTTTTTCATTGAAATTCGAAAGGTTCACACTTTAATTGATTCTTGGAAAACTACTCCCATTGCAAGCTTTTGCAATAAAAGTCCGTGAAAACCCCAAAATTAGATTTTTAACCTGTTTTAGATTTTTCCAAGTATCATAAAATGTATGGATTTTTGAGTGCACATATTGATGAGTTTTATTTTTATTATTGTTTTGTTCGTCTGTAAAAAATAAAGAAACTCTATGTTTATCATGCATTTTTTGAAAAAAAAAAAAAAAAAAATGACCTCAAAGTCAAAACTATGCTGGGGGAAGAAAATTAGAACACCATTTAAAATGAATGAAATGAATTTAAATTGAAAATCTGGCAACCCTAAGCCTATAGGAGCCCAATTCAAATACAGTTTTAAAGATCATTATTTCTACAAAAAATTAAATATAAAGTCAGGTCTCTACCATCAGTATTGACAGAGATATCGAATTTAACACAGGTCAGGGTACACCAAAGTTAGCCTTTTTTTAAATTGTCAAAAGGTGATGTCAGAGTTGAGAAACGGACTTTACTGTAGAACAATTTTTTTCTTAGAATATGACCAAGAATCACATCCCAACGTTTGTAATACGAATTACGGGACACCCCATATATGTATGTAGATCAAAAATGACAAAAACTGTCAAGAGCAGCTGTTGACTTCTGGGACGTAATTTTTTCAACACAATGTAATTTTAATTTTGTTTAACGAGAAAAAAGACAGAGCAGAGCAGCTCAGAGCAGAGCAAGAAACATGAAAAATGTCATACAACTTGGAGCAGAGTCAGCTGGTGCTAAAAATCAGCTGAAGAAAAAAAAACAGCAAATTTGTGACATAGGTTGGAAAAATATATGTATTTGGAATCTATTAAAATAAAAATACATATCGTCAGTCAAAGTGCAGGACTTCTTAATTCAAAAAATTTATTCAAAAAAGTAAGAAAAATCAGAGCCACCTCTTGGCACTTTCATTGTACTTATGTCGTTCTAAACAATTCGTAGGAAAGAAAAAAGTCTAAAATATTAACATACGTCCAATGTGCTGCGTAGCTTATGAGATACTGCACTTTAAATGATATTTGAAATCATTGGAGTCAAACCTTAACAAACATCTGATGTTAAGGCCCCGACCCATAGAGTCCGTTGCGTCCGTTCGCTGCCGGATTCAACTGACAGCAGTGAGTTTTACCGGACACAAAGGATTGGGGCGACCCATAGAATCCGTTGCGGTGTGAAGAGAAAACTTCAAATTGGTTTTGACTGCGCATGTCATCAGTTCTGCCGGACGCAAAAGTTAAAAGTTGGGCTACTTTTTCCGTTGCGTCCGTTGCATCCGATGCTTATGGGTCATCTCTCATAAGATCGTGTGTATTTAATCGAGCTGTCAGTTGAATCCGGCAGCGAACGAACGCAACGGATTTTATGGGTCGGGGCTTTTAGTTCAATTGATTTCATATCAAATTCGACAATAAATTGATTGCAAACACAAAATATAAACAAAAGTATTTGAAGCATATGACAACAGCTGATTTTGACACTTTGCCTGAATCTGCTTATACTCAAAAGTAAGTAGAGCGTAAAACAATCGTATCCGGATAGCTTTTTGTTGTTGTTTACGTGTTAAACGCTTAGCAGAGTCACCAACCCATTTCTACTAAAAAGCTATCGAAAGGTATCCGAGTATTTTTGGTATACCTTTCTATTCAAGTGATCAGCTGATAGAAATTTTTATTTATTTATTTATTTATTTCAGCATTAGAGTATTTTAAAACGCATGGGAAATCGAAAAAAATAAATTATAATCGTCTAGCAAAGATATTTTAAATGTTTTTCTGTTTTCAAAAGCAGAATTTTAATATTTCACAGCTGTTGTCTGCAGCAATCTTTAAAAAGATATCTGAATCGTTCAAAAATGTGTCTAAGATACGGGTATCCAAAATAGGCTTTCCGATAGGTTCTTGGACGTGCCCAGTGTCTTCCGATAGTTAATTCATTGCCATGAAAAGCGCTTTATCGATTAGCCGTTCGGAATCGGCGGAAAAATGTAGGTCCCCTTCATCCCCTCACAAGGCATGGTTGTGATCTCGCTCTGTTGATGATAAATAAGTAAAAAATAGGGCCGATTTTTTACTTATTTATTTATAAATGTCACTTTAGACATAAGGTTTAGACAAAATAAATGTTAGTTAATACGTTTTGGAGAAGTTTGGCACTATTCTAAAAGCTGTCTTAAGCTAAACATATGCAGCCTTATTTATAAACCAATAATAGGGAGTGAATACCGCTATGTTCCTCTTATAATATCTCTGAACAAGAAAACCTTATTTATAAAACTTTCTGAAATTAACATAGGCTGAACGCCGATTTAGATAGTATTGGGACTGGGAACATGAGTTTGCACACCACCTGCCGGTCGTTTTGGAACTAAAGCGGGGGCACAAAGTGAAATGCTGTTTTGACAGCCCATACAAATTGTACTGAAAAAAGAAGAAATGGTGTCGGATTAAATAATTTAAATAAAATATAAGACTAAATGAAAGTGACTAAATTATATGAGCATTAGCATCTTAAAATGTTGAAGCTTGAATAAAAAAGTGCACACTAGTGATTTTTACATTTCAAATGTATTTAATTTGCTTTTGAAAAATTTAAGAATACGCCATTTTTGTATGGGAAAAAATGTAAACAAAGCTCTACGTAGGTTTTGTTGAGTGTATGTTAAATTTTGTTTAACTTAAATTTTCATTGAATTATCAGTGGTCTTCGATATTTTATTGATTTAAACTAACGCACATTCTTGTTTAAAAGCTTAATTTGTTTTTTTGTGGAAATTTTAATTCATATTTTCCAACTTAAATTTTTGTTGAAAATCACAGCTCGTTTTTGCACTTGCATTTTGGAAACTTCCAGTCAACTTTTTTGTTGTACTTTAATTTTATATTTTTCTTTACACTTTTATTAATCCATTTCAATAAGAATTTCGAATATTCGACAGTCGAAACATTCTATTTTTAAACAATTTTTTTGGAAAAGTGGCAATTTCCATACAAAATGTCACTTGTTGTGCCCCTGCTCATTTCTATTTTTGCCGCTACGCGTCGTGATGGCCAGTCCCAATAGAAGGCGCGTTTTATCGAAATTCTATGTGCACTTATGTACACTTCAGTAAAACATCGCTCATGGGAAAACAACAACTCCTTATGTCAATAGCCTAAGTGCACATAAATATCGCAGTAAGCTAACTGCACACAGGGATGGTTGGTAAATTTCTTTTTTTGGCACCCAGAGGTTGGCAGTCTTTGGGTTGTGTTCGTTCATATTTCTGATTTTCGACAACAGATTGAATAAGTCTGTTTCTTTACTTTTTGTGCACAGAAATTTTTTTTTTAAGGAGTGGTTGTAAAATTCTTTCAGAAAATCTATTAAAGAGCGTAATTGTCTTAAAAGTAAAGAAACGCCTTGAACAAACCATTCGCAGCAACTTGGAAAAACGTCTGTTTGACAGTTTTTGTATTTGTTTTGGCTGTGCACGATTTCTGTCCACAGAAATTTTGGTGCCGGAAATTCGCAGGACGGGGAAATTTTTTTATTCTCTCGAGAGCACTCTCTTTTTTGTGCACTGCTACGAAAAATCGGAACGGGATTAGACTGACTTTCGCCGAATTTCGGTGCATTTCGTGCGAATTTTCAGTAAAGAAACACACCTAATGGCTAATAGAAGAGTCAGGTGGTGACTTAGTGGGGACATAAATAGACACGCAGTTACTAACACACACACACACACACACACACACACACACAAGGGAAGTTTCGCAATCGGTCAGAAAAAAAGAACATCAGACAGAACACATAAGAACATCAGAACCAAGGCAACCAAAAACATGAGTCACAAAATGAATCTAATTGAACACAGCCATTGCGAAAAAAAATTAAAGTGACATTTGTTTGTTTACCTCGAAAGTAAAAAGTTGAAATGCGGCAAATAAATTGAGAATCGAGAATTAAATAGAGAAAAATACAAATGGAAAGTAAAAGGTATGCATTTATATCCTTAGAATGCAAATTTTTAATGTTTCTTATCCTTAGAACAATTGCAAAGGGTGCCAACACTGAAAGTGAAAATTGAAAGTGACGTCCGAAGTGAATATAAACCAAAAAATCGTTTTATTGAAAGTGTACATAAGTGCACATAGAAAATTTTCAATAAAACGCGGCTAGAGACTGAATAAATTTGTGTCTTCGCTATTTTGAAATGACAGGGGACTGTTAGTACGCCGGCGGATACATAGATGGCTTTCAGGGACCGTTTTGTTTTCGATAGTGAAGTATACCTGGGATTTCCCTTTTTGGTGGTTTTCTTACGCACCAGCTGTTCATTAGGTAGAAAATACACATCATTGCTACAATAGGTTTATAAATTAGAATTTATGCAACGTAGAATAGAGTGCTATTCACTACATAACTATTCATCCGTTCAGAGTTATTTAGGGAAATCTAATAAATACGGCTGATGTAGTTTTAAATATGATTTCGAATACAACTAGTTATAGAACGAAATCATATTTAAAACGACGAAAAGAGTTACTCCTTTTGTGAAAAGATTTACTGCTTTCTAATTTTTCTTGTTTCATTGATTAAACTCGGAGTTACTCTAAACGCCAAAGATCTACTCGCATTTGGTTGGAAGATCTACTCTGAACTTACGCACACACGCAAAAACATTTTTTTCTTTCTAAAAGGAAAATAATTTGCTTATTTTAAATTTGTAAGTATACTGTTAGAACCCGGTTAACTTGTACTCATCGAAACAATTTTGTTTTTGGCAGCTCTAAATCCATTGTAGATCTGTATTATTATTCGGTGGTGGAGTTCGTTTATCTCATCTGTTTAAAGCGTAGATTATTGTGATGTTAATGCAGAAACTTCTATCAAAAATTTAAAACTAATGAAACATTTGATAATAAACAAAAGCGTAATAATTGGCGCTCCAATTTTTATTCCTGTAATCCTAGCAAATTTTGTTAGTTCAAGAATTCTGCTGAATAGATCACAACGTTATCCTGATTCGTCACAGTCCCCACTGATGTTCTGAATTTTCCAACCAACAACAGGTTGGTTTTTATTTGTCAGCTTTTTCACGTATATCTCCACAAACTTGAAACACCTGTTTGAAAGGCGTTTATTTCATCGGCAGCAGTGGATTTTGGAATTATGTACAAAGTTTGTCTTGCCAAGGGCACCAAGGCGCCATTAATGAATTTTTGATTTCTTCGTAGATCCTTGAAGGTTCTATCCAATGCTTCGAGCACTTTTTTGTGAACCATTGTACATTCATCCCAAAATATAATTGAACATTTTACCACTCCGGATGTTTTGTTGTATGTTGTATCCTTTATGCATTTGTATCCTTTATGTAAAGGATTTTCATTTGTTTGAATGTTCAATGGAAGTTTTATCGAATCGAATCGTACACATGCACGGTGTGTGTAAAATGACAAAATAGTTGGTTTTTCCAATTTGTTTGTGCGGAAAGTCTTAATTTTGTAAAAAATTTGCCTGTAGTATAGGAAAGCTAGGAAAGCTCTTTAAAAAAGAAATCATAAAAATCGGTTGAAAATTACGAACGTAAGAAGGAAACAAACTTTTAAGCAACTTGATTTTATATAATGTACATGTGAAATCGGAGTAGAGAGCTTACATCACCATAGGTCTACTTAGCACTTCCTTCCGCCGAAAGTAAATTAAATGCAAAAGGTCACAAAAAAAGTTTTTTGGTGTGTGGAATTCAAGTAACGAACAGGATTTTCAAATGTCATGTGTTTTACTTGAAGTGATCGTGATCATCGCATGGCGTGGTTTCGTTGCTGACCCGTTTTTTCAGAATTAAAAAAACATAGGTTTTTCGCAACTCATGGCTTTGTCAAGGAAACATACATCAGCCCCTTATTCATGAAAGAGGCTGAATCGTCTATGTACAGAGCCTATTACAGTAAAGTAAACCACTTCCTAAACGATAAAACCTACTTCCTAGCTGAAAACACTTCTGCGAAAATTAGTTTGATTTTCAAAGTGAGGGGTGAACTCATCGGTTTGAATTACATTCCACATCGACCAGAGCTGCCAATATTGTGTGATCTATGCAATCGCAAAGAACGTGAGGATGTGTTTCATTTCCTGGGAATGTGCCCAATACTTAAGGAGTTCCGAAAGCGCTTCTTCGGCGCTGAAAATCTCAATTTAGAGGAAACAATCAGCATCCTGAATGGGGAACGAGGTTGGGATCGTCTTTACGAGTATTGTCTGAATGCCTTCCGTTTCAGAACATGTATAGTCCGAGAAAGTTTTTAATGCTTTGCTTTCAAATTTAGTTAAAAAAAAAAATAATAATAATAATGTATACTAGTTTTTTCATATCTTTTATAAAATAAATGTTAATAATAATAAAAAATAGATCAGCCCTAGGAAAAAGTTTGTACCTATTGGTATGTTTGTAGACTGCGGCAATCTGAGAACATCTTTGACATTTAATGCAATCAATGCGATATATCTTTGTAGTATCCAAATTCTATCATACGTCATGGTCAAAGGATGGGGCGAATTGTTAGAATGTGTACTGTGCACTGCACTCATAAACTATGGAGTTCAATTAACTTTCAATTGTATCTCTACAAGAGGAGTGTCATGCTCATGGACGATCGCGGATAGCAGCTTAAGGCTTTTGATTACATTAATTATTGTCATGTATCTCTATTTAAAAAAAAATTTGATATAGGAGCTGTGATTGATGGCAATTGTGTTGAAAACACTGTCTTTCTTAAATATTAAGATTATAACTTTTATATTTAAATAATGAAAACTTCAAGTTTTCATTACCTTTCATAATAAACAAAATAACTTCAAACAAATTAATAAAACAAAGTTTATAGAAAATTGTATTTTGATATTCTAATTAGCTATGGGTCAGATGGTGGGGCTACTGAGGGAACCCCTTCAAAAGTATTCGGGAAGTGTTAGTCAAATACTTGGCGGAAGGAGAAAACGCAAACGTGCTAATAGCTCCGATGACGGATTAAACGATTCAAACAATAGCGAACTACAAACGCCAAAGAAGTATGTAAATTATTTTAGCATTTAGTTTTTTTAAAAACATTTTATAACTATTATTTTTTTATAGAAAGAAACTGCTGACAACAACGCAATACATATATCAGGCGCTTTTTAAAGAACAGAAAAACTCCGACATATCGGTTATGGCTCAAGGCAACATCTGGCACCTGCATAAAGTTTATCTGTGTCAAAGTCCGTATTTCTACAGTATGTTTAATGGTTCTTGGAAGGAATCATGTCAAGACTTTGTGCACATTAAAAGCCTCGATCCGAAAATAACTCTAGAAGGTAAGTCAGAAAAAAATATATTCCAGTTCATTTCCTTACTTATGATTTTTAGACTTACAATTAAATCTTTTTGTTTATTTCAGCTTTGGATGCTGTATTTGGTTCCATGTATTCAGATGAAATTGAAATTGAACCAAAAGCAGTAATATCAATCCTGGCAACAGCAACTTTATTCCAACTAGAAGGCATTATAGACAAATGCAGTGAAGTTATGATCGAAAATATCAATGCTGAGACTTCAATTAGCTATTATGAAGCTTCCTGTCAGTATGGAACATTGAATGTCAAAAAGTCGGCTTTTGAGTGGTTGGAAACGAACCTGCTTTGTATTTACAGTAAAAATCCAAAACTACTCCAGCAAATCAATATAGACTTGATGACTGCCTTAATATCTAGTCCTGACTTGTATGTTATGCAAACAGAGTTTTCTTTGTATACTCTACTCAGAATGTGGATGTACCTGAGATTGTTTCCAAACTATGATCCTGAAGAATGCTCTGCAGAAGAAGCAGATATACATCAAACCTATTTTGCAAATAGAAAGGACGAGAAATCATTTCTGGAAACACTCGAAGGAAATCGTTTCATAAAGACTTTTCAAGCAGTTCGAACGCAATATCTTACCAATCACCATATGGACTTGAAAACGGTGCTGGCTGATAAAATCATTCCAAAAGAGTGGTTGAATGCTCATGTAATGAACCACTGGAACTCCATTTTGAAAATTGACCATCTTCCTGAAGAGGGGTAAGTTTTTTTTTTGCAAAATTCTGAAGGAATTTGTTTTTGACAAATGTTTGTTTATAACCAAGCGGTGGAGGCCCTGAAGTTTTTGTTTTGAACACCTCAGTCTTTTTAAGTTTTTAAGTTTTTTTCGGTCGTATTTATAATCTCATTCTGAATTATGTCTAACTTAAGACAGCTCTTAGAACAATGTCTAACTTTAGACACCAAAATTGGTTGTCGAAACTATGGCTAAAGCGACATAGGGCAGTTCGCACTGTAAAATTAGCTGGACAGACTTTGGCCTGAACGACAAATAATGTGAACCCTCAAACGATTAATGTATATTTTTAAAAAAATTTCTATTTTCAATAATTTAATTTATAAACTATCCAAATTTGCCAATTTATGTAAATTGAAGGAGTTATAACCATAAAGTCAAATGAGCTGCTTTGTGTTGGCTTTGTTCAAGTCTTATGGCAGGCTGTTCCAAAAGATACCATCTAGCTTAACAACTATCTGAGACTGCTCTAAACAATGAATGAATGAATGATGAATTTTCGAGCCCTGCATATGCTTTTCCAGTTAGGAAAACTGAGCTTTGACGAGTCATCTTGTACGGTCATTCTGTGCATTTTCTAACCTCTTTTGATCAGATTCTTCCTTATTCTATTTATTGGGATTGGCATATTTACCCTTAACCGGCTCTGTTGAGCGGTAGCTTTTGGGTAGGCCTTCATCCACACAGACTTTCGTCGGTGAACCTTTGCACCTTTGATTGGATTTTTGTTGTCCTTTCAGTTTTGGGCAGCTGTTTTCGTAGCCGCTGTCCGCTTTGGGCCTGGGTTTTCTGAACTGCCGAATTGATTTGACTTCTTCATATTCATAGATTATCCAAAATTAAGGAGATCTTGCCATAGCTTCGAACATTGATATTAACCACTTGGAACTATATTGATTTTTTTCTAGTGCCTATTACTTCTCACCAGCTCCTACTGCACGTTGGGGGTTTTATCAATTTTCCTTGTGGATGAATCTGTTTTTAATTGGAATCCATGTCATTTGTATTTGTTGACTTTTTATAGTTCTTCAGCTAACCTTGTTCACCTGTTGTTTCTTGCGTAAGCCCATTCATGTTACTGAAAACCGTTTTTGATTTACTGGTATTAACTAAAGAAAATAAAGAAAATTACGTAACTGCAAGTATAACGATTTCGTTTGCATACATTAAAAGTTCTGTGCTTGGAAGGCATCATTGTTTAACTCCTGTCTTTGGTTCGGATCAGTCCGGTAGCCTGTTTTCATCTTATGCCGCTATAAAGGCTTTGTAGTTTCCTTAGAACTTTCGTTGACACTTCTTTGCTGGTAAGCTTGTGCATTTTTTTCGTAAAGGGTACTATACGAAATCCAGTTTGGAATTCACATAAAATATCGTTTTCCTCGACGCAGAGGCTTACGACTTCTCCCGTAAATGTAGAAATGATATTCAAAATTATGTTTGGTTGCACTGTTTGTGAATGTGGTGATACTTGATAGTTGTCCGAAATCTGCCTTGTAGAAAATATATGCTTGTTATAAATATGTGCAGAGAAACTATAAGAATAGTCAAACCCTGCTCTTTTCTTTTAAGTTTCTCTTAGCTTTGACTAAGAAATTCATTCGATTAATCTTATTGTTTCAACGTTTGATTTGGTTTTTTTTTTTTCTAAACAGACCTCACCAACTGGATAAAGATGTGTTTTTTGCTAATTGTATGCGATGCGGTCGAATACTCCTAGAACCGTGCTATCAAAAGTGGAGATGGACTGGTTTCAATTTCGGCTTGGATCTAATTCTTATCGTCGACTCAAGAGTACTTAGTATAAGACGACATCATAGAAATGAACACGAACGTTTATTGAGTCTCCAAACAAAACGGCAGTTTATGATAAGGTTAGTATCATCCATATGTGTAATATGCATTTGCATTTAAATGCAACTCATATTTTGCAGAGTATCAGTTACATCAATAAATTCTCAACGCCAACGTGCCTTCACTCAGAAATCAGAAATTACTTCCTTGTCATTGGAGAAGAACGAAGAAGTTAGTCTAATGATAATGGACACCAAATTGGTACACCCGTTATTGATCTCCGTGAATCTTCTTGTCGTCACACCTACCAATCAGTCGTTTAAAAGCAACCTTCTATGTCAAGATGATCCTAATCAAATTCCAATATCGGAAATCGGTGGTGCTAATGTTATACTTGATGCTTCTACTATGTCTCAGTCAATTTCTACAGGGGCAGGTGTTACGGAACCTTCCACTAGTTCCTCATCATCAACTGGTTCTTCGTCGAGTTCATCGATGGATTTTATTTAAGAAAATTATGGGGCTCATCGACTGCCTATATATTCCAGTGATTGAATGCAAACAATTTCAAAACTCAACTGCAGGTTCGAAGCATAATGTTTCTTCTCCGTGGTAGAAATAAGGGAGCGTTTAAAATTAATATACATATTTATGCGATATTTTGAAGTTATTATTGTTGTTGATAAATTTTTTTATCGTTCATTGATGGACAATGTACCTAAAACCTTTTGTATATGTTATAAATATTTAAACTTAAATTATTTTCTAAGGATACCGTAAATTCGCTATAATCTTCAAATCATAATGTGTATTAGCACTAGAAATCTTTGCCATACTATTCATATAATCGCTGATTCTAACATTCTTAACACTTCGTAGAATTATTTGCATTTTTTATGATTTTTAATGTAAATGAACTTTGAATAATGAGCATTGTCATACTTTGTCCAAATCTTGAATAAAAGTTTGTAATATATTTTTTACAAAAATGAAATACAAGATTTTTTGTCTTTTTAAATTTAACATGCAAGTCTGGATAACATGAATTTGTCTTCGGTGGCTGGCATATTTCATCGCATATATGAAGGTATTTGCTACCTGGAAGCTGGACTGCTGGAACACTTTTTGGATAAAAAATATTTTTAAAAAAACTTGCGGACATATTCGTAGAATTATTTTCTGTTTGTAAGGGGACTATACCTAAGACGGTCAAATTCTGCAAAATTGTATTTTTGACTCGAAGCCTTCCATGAATCTGCGTATTTTTGGTTGTTCCAAATTTTGTTGATTCTCCTGAAGCTTCTACGTCTTAGCTTGTCTATATAGATTATTATAAAAATATTATTATCGTTTCAGTTTTGTTACTCACTGGGAACTTAGTGGTGTGTACATCGAGAGTCGCACTTAAACCAGAATTTTTAAATTGATAAGTAAAAAGTCAACGATGCATCGACTGTGAAATTGCTGTTGTGCTAAGAACACATTAATGTTTGATACATAAAAATAAAGGAGCTTTTTTTACACAGTTGCAATTCAATTATTATAGCTGTTTTTGATTGGTTTTCATTCACAAGCCACATCAGTGGAAAGTTTTGGTTTGACTGGAGCATTGTAACTTCTGATGCTAAGGGAGAATCAAGCTTTAAGTAATATGTGTAAGATAAATAAATAGGATGGCGCATCAAAGTTATGGAAACCGCGGGGCCTAAAGCACTTGAAGGACATTCATTTTTATTCCGATTGCGAACGGCTTAGTTAGAAAGAGCTTTTCATGGCAGTGTGTACCTAATTACTCTATGACGACTTTTAATTCCTCGCGAAAGTATATATGTACCAGAAAATATGTTTGTAATTCGAAATTCGAATTGTTATTTCCTATAATCTTCGGCTCCTCTTTGCTCGTTCTTTCGCACTCGTTTTTTTTTAAATCACTTTGTGGTGTTAAATTTTAACCACAATTTTTTGTATGAAATCGAAATTTGTAATTCACGTGAATGTTTCATTCAAATTTGTTCAAAATATCTTATATCTTTTTCAGGGCAAATTGTTACTGATATTTATATTCGAAACTTTTTTAAAAAAAGCATAACTATTCATATAATATATTTGAACTGTGAATTTCTTCTAGAATAAGTTTTCAAAAACGTTACGAACATTTTTCCAAATATAGCATAGATTCCCAAGTTGTTGAAAGATATTAAATATTTCGAGGGATTTATTTAACGATAACCTTAAACACTTCGAAAAATTATATATGACTTGTGTATGACTTTTTTCCACACACAATAAAGCACAGTTAAGTTAGATTACATTTTTAAGAGAAATCAGTCCGTAAATAAAATAATCCAAAAACTTAATAAAAAAAGCCCCATTATTGTGAGTAATTGGCACAGCTAAGTAATTCGATTCCTCAATAAAAGAGTTCGAGTGCTGCAGGGAGAAGTAGTTAATGAGAGACTTGAAAGGAGCGTGAATTTTTTCCCGACTGGTTTGCTGGAGAGTTTACAAGAAAATGTACGTCTGTTTTGCTTTTTATTGAGAAATCTAGTTTTTTTAATGTCGAAAACAACAAATGAGTGCTTGTTAAGAATTCCTTTGAATTTAATGGAAACTCACCGCGATATTGCGTGTGGTTTTCACAAAGCAAAGGGAGTAAAGAAAAAGTTTCAGTGTTTTCGTATACGGCTGAAAATGAATTGAATTCCTCGGGCACACCCACCAAAACCATACCATACCATTGCACATTTGGATCCAGTGTGGACATATCTTCTCCTCAAAGAGTTCCAGTACTTCGGCTAGCACCTTACTAAAACTTGATTGAGCCAAACCAACACTGCACTCGTTTCCAACTCTCGTTTGGTATCCTCCTTTGGAGAAGAAACGTTAACATGCACTTAACTTTACTATTGTTGGAATTCCAAAGCACTTCGTATTTGGTTGGCATGACCCCAGAAGGACATCCAATAAATACTAACAACAAACTTTATTTACTCATTAACACTTTTGAAACCTATAAAACAAATAAATATCGAGAAATGCTGGGAAAAATTTGAGTGAATTTACGAATTTGCTTACAACAATTGAGGTAACTGTAAGGGGCTTGAACTATCCCTTAAAATTCTTCAAATAACCCTTGGTTGTCGATATTGACTTTCTATAATTTGTTCTTACTCAAGCAAAGTTCTCAAAGCAATATTGAACATGTAGTTAGTTTTCTTACAGTTTAATAGAAGTGTCAAACGCCGCGAAACAGCTGTTTCGAACATTCAAAATTCTCTTACCCGCTTTCGAAGGGAAAAATGTCCTCCCGAGAAATTCAGAATAGGGAAACTCTGCTCCCAGGAGAACACGTTTCCCGGAGAGTTGTTTTCCCGGGGAATATTCAGAATTGGGCTGAGTATTTAAATATTAAATTAGGAACACCGAACACAACCAATAATCAAAAGGTCAGTTTTGAGAAGTATATTCAAAGTTCAGGATAAACTTAGCAAGATATGATGTCTATTTAAAATTTTTTTAAACACTTGATAAGTCAACAACGAAAACTTCAAAACAATTTCAATGTTTAGTTTTATTTAGATTATTCAGATTTAAGAACACAATGTCAGTTGACAATCAATTGAACTTTGTAAAAGGACCAACAATAGCCTAAACATACAGAAGCTAATATTAAAATCTGAATAAAATTTTCTAAATTTCCATTCCCCGTTTTGACATGAACTTCTGATTCCTTTTGTCTTTTATTGTTCTGCCTTCAAGACTATGAAAACAGAGTGGTGTTTAGCGTATTATATTTACCTTAAACTTTGAACACTGCCCAAATGAAGCTTTCGAATAAATTTCCTATTTGAATGTGAATTTCGTTCAGCATCAGGAATGGAACTACGCTGGTAGATTGATACGTTATGTCAAAGAGTGCAGAGCAGCTAGCAGCATTCAAAATTCCTATTTTCGCTCGCCAATGGAAAAATGTTCTTCCGGGGCAATAGAAAAAAGATTAAATCGCAAAGAAAAAAAAAACACAAAATATATATATATTTTCTTTAATTTTATTTCTTTTTATCTTTTAAGAGAAAGAGAATACATAAAAATAAATACCTATTAATTACATTCATTCAAAATCGATACGATAATTTTAACGAAAAAAAAAAAGTAAAAAATGCTGAAATAAATTTCACCATCTAAATCGTATAACAAGCTGATATCGATTGTTTATTCTTTAAAACAAAAAAACTCAAACTACAACCATAAACATTAGAATACTATTGCAATTTTTAAGCCTCACTTTTAATATCTCTTATGCACAACATAAGAGATTCAATAGAGGACAAAATTAATTTTCTGATTTTGTGTGAATTTAAAATTAAAGCTTTTTAAACAAGTTTTTTATCAGACAAAAACACTCAGTTGTTTAAGCCATTTGACTTTCAATTTAAACATGTACCTAAAAAAAATACACAAAAACAGATAATTTTTGAGACATTTTCTTTCGACTTTACTTTGTTCATGAATCATGAGCAATATAACATAATTCGATAATTCTTATAAAGTTCAGAGTATGTGTCGTCAGTAGGTAAAACAAAAGTAGGAGATCAAGTTATACATAAATACAACCTTATGTGTTTGAATGTAATTCAGATTCGTATGACTTTATTGTTATGTTTTTTTTTTTCTTTTTCTATTTTAATTAGAACCAACAAAATTTTGTGATGTTGAATTAGAGTAAATAATTTTTGTATGTTATTTGAATACATAAAAGTGTGTACATTTTTCGATAACTTGAATTTAACACTAAAGAAGGAACAACTAATAAGGTCTTATTAATTATTAATTTTTTTTTCTTATTTATTCTGAAAAAATGTTTTTCAATATTTCGAGACCTTTTTGGGTTGCTCCGCTGAACTGATTCCAGGCGAAGAGGTACCAAATGAACCTCTGCGTTTTCTACTGCTGGGCGTCACTGACGTTTCTAAAAGACTTATGGTAGATGATTTTTCGCTCTGCGAATTTTTCGGTGGAACTGATCTAACCGCTGTCAGTGATATGTTAGGAGAGATATTATCAAATTTTTTCCGAACACTATCAGTCATAGGTGAATCAGTTCGTATTATCTGCATGCTACTTCCAGTTTTCTTCACGCACCCCGATTCAACCAGATCTGATATTGGGGATAATGGCAATGGGACTTGTTTTGGGTAAACTATTCCCATATTGACAGGCAAGCCTGAATTTGTCGTTGTTGTTTGTTTCACAGGTGAGTCGTCTATAACGATTGTTTGTCGTGGGCTTGACGGCCGTAGTTGAGAGTCAATGGGTTGCGTATTTTTGGTGGCTGATACTAAGCCTAAAGGGCTGCTAATGACAGATGGTTTCGACATTACTTTGCCTGCTTTTTTTGAGATGACATTACTGGGGATGGTATCTCTTGCGTTAATTGTATTGAACATATTTTGTTGTGTTTGGCGGGTTGATGAGGACGAACGTATGTTCGGTGAAGACGAAGCACCAGCAGACGAATTTTGTAGTAAAGTTTTTGATTGCGTCGATCTTCCAGTTATGTCTTTTGTGAAAGGAGCAGGCATTGGGGCTGGAAAGCTGCTACGCATCGATGAAGGGTAATCCGGTGTGATCATGTTTGTATCATTACGCATTGATGGGGGATAATCAGATGTGATCATATTTTTATCACTACGCATCGATGGAGGATAGTCAGGTGTGATCATATTCTTATCATATCTGTCAGCACCGACCTGACCTGAACCGGATAAACTGGAACTTGAAAGCATTGCATTCGGATTTAAAGAACTGTTTGGAAATGGATAGTAAGGATTCGCTAGCGCTGATAGATGATTTTCATTTGATGGCATCAAGCCCGTGTTATTCATCATTCCAGACGTCAGTGACATTCCGTACGCTGGATTATAGTGCGGAGGTCTACCTCCTTTATCGCTTAGCAAAGTCGAAGACAGATTTTTGTACATGTTGAGAATATCCAAATAAGAGTTTCTGCTGGCAAGATAATTTGGTATTAGAGAGGATCCCAATGCACTTCTACTTGCAATATCCATTTGATTTAAGTCGCAGTTGCCCGGAAGATAGTTTTTAGGCTAATGGAATATTCTTCAAGTATTAAATTTTTTCTTTTCAACTTCAAATACAAATACTCACATCAAAGTCTCCCATAGGTGGATACATATAATTGCCCTGGTTAAACAATGGATATCCATGGAATCCACCCTCCATTGCTTCGCGAGGTTCTACAATCAAATTTTATTTCTCAAAACAATTCGTACTTTAAAAATCAATAAAGAAGCACTACCTGAATTAATTTGCAAGTCTCTTTCATAGGCAACCCAGGCATCAGCTTTATCTTGTTCACTTAGCTCTTGTTCAACTTTATTTTCCAAAAGACTGTCGTGTTCGTGGTACTTGTAAACTAAATCTGGGAAATTTAGAAGCAGGTTCGCTAGAATTTGATCTTGTGGAAATACGGGCACAGGTCGTTCGTTGTAACATGGTTTGGTAAGCCTTAGAAAAAACCATTTTTAAACATCACCCCATAAGTTTTTTATTTTAGATAAGCTTACGTGTAAAGTTCAGCGAGCTCGGCCATGTTGTAGTGTCTGTCGATTTGTTGTTCGTCTACCACTCGAAAACTCATCGCTTGTTTTGTGACAGATCTTGAGTAAACTTTTTCTTCCATAGTCCCCTTTTGATTCAGGACAGAGAACACAAAGTGAGAACTCTGTACTAATAAAATTAATATTTACCATACCATAGCAATCAATCGATAGACATAACAATTTCTTTTTTGTCCTAAGCGGAAGATACGGAATATGTTTTGTTGATCGTTAGCGGGGTTCCATGAGGTATCTAAGATTATGACACGATTTGCACCTATTAAATTGATACCTTGTCCTCCTGCCTTTGCTGATATCAAAAACACTCTGTGGTCAATTTAAAAAAAAAGATTATAAATCGGTTTGAATCAACTGAAGTTATTTTACCTCGTTCGTTTGTTTTTAGGGTCGTTAAAACGTTTAACCATTTCATGTCTCAAGGTTTTATTCGTCTTACCATCCAGTCTATAATAGTCTTGTCCATTTATCCAATGGCCGGTTGGTTTATCTGGTTTAAAAACATTTAAATTCAAAAATCAAAGCGTTGACGGAAAAATCATTTTTAACACTAATTTCTATATACCAATCAAATTTTATAATGGCTTTGTTTAATGACAAAAAAAAGGACAAAATTAACAGCATCAGACCATACTATTATTGCAGCTATTGAGACTAGTGTTTTAGCATAGATAAAAGACATAGTCCTCGATTCAATGAAGGGGAAGTTTTATGAGACACTCCAAAATATGAGGGTAGCACAATACGCAGACAACGCACAAATTCGTTTTAACAAAATGCTGAAATAAATCAAATTAGGCAAAGAAAAACTATCTGCCCTGTTAAGAAAAATAAAGGACGTAGCTGGCAACAACATAAACGAATTTCCCAAGACATTTAGTCTTCAACGACTCCGCCAACACCCACAAAACACTGTCATGGTAAATAACGATGAATTTGAAGAGCTCGTAGTTCTTCCAGATAAAATTGCCGAAGTTGGTGGTAATTGAAACATTTTTATAGGTTTCGTGTTTCGTCTCTTGAAACCAGAAAACGCATCTATCAAAATAAGTCAAAGACCTTAGGCTCAGCGCGTCAAGATAACAAAGAAAACTTAATCGTGATAAATTTAAACACAATAATTCATATATATTATACATTTTCTGAATTTAAAAAAAAAAAACAAATAATATATTTAATATTTTTTATTTAGCAAAAGCTAAACTTTGCAAATTATTTTTATTAGTGTAATGGCGACGCGTTTCCGACTCTCTGTAATACCACCTAAGTAAGGTCATTACAGCTTCGAAATGCTGGCTAATCATTTCAAATGCTTGTCGACGACTTCATATGTGATTGTGTTTAGATATATCGACAATCTTCTTATCGCATCACACAAAGACGAATAGCACTGATGTCACATTCTGCAAGTATTCGAAAGCTTTCAACAGAACGGAATCGTCATACGTCGAGTGTCAAATTGGATAGCCAAAAGTCAAATTTTGTGGCCACACCAACAGCCTCCTTGAAATTAGTCCATTGAGATATAAGGTAAGGTAATGACAATTAAGAATTGTTTTCATCCCAAGCAAGTGAAAGAACTACGCCGATCCTAAGCTATTGAAACGCAAATGGTTCTCCAAGCATTAATAAAGGCAACAAAAAGAACCGAATAACCTTTGATTCGACCGATGACGACATCTCAACAGCATTTTATAATTGCAAAAAGTTTTTATAAGGGCGCCACTTTATATCATCGAAACACTTATGCCTAGCCCACATTATTGGTCTGTGACGCACCACATTTCTCTATTGTTCAGTTTTTTCCGGGATTACGGGTACGGATGTTCGGGATTTGTATTACTGGAAAAAAGAATATGTGCACATGACTTTTCGCAACACGATCGATACTAACAGTCATTATCACTTCTTTTGTTTAGGAGTATTTTGCCATTTCTAAAAACAGGTTAACTGCAAAATGCAAATTCGTCAAAAAAAATTATCAAATGCATGTAAAAATTTTGCATTAGCGTCATCGTCAAGTGCGACTACAAGTACATTTTCTTGGGTGTTATTTATCTCTAGAATCGCAGTCCAATCTGACGCCAAAGCGATCAATGAAAATTCAATTAAAGAAACAGTTGGATGTGTGAATGCAAAGGGCGGTCCACCCTTGATTTCGAAAACTCAGAAGATTTGCGAGAATTATTAGACTTCCTTCTGCCCCGATCTTCCTTCAACATCCTATGAATTGCCGCCGATTCTCGTTTACTTCTGTCAATTAACAGGCGGTATTTTAACATAAACGTCTATAGGCAAATGATATTTTGGAATGAAGAACTTATTATTATTATTATTATTATTATTAAGGAATTTGACCTTGATTTAGACAAACATCTTTGTCGTCGCAATTTCAAATGGCGGAGCTTCCGATATGGCTCGTCTGCTACAGGTTTTGATGGAATGCAGCCACAATTTGTTAAAATGATTTTACCCCACATCTTACCTGTTCTCACGCACGTTTTTAATACCATACTAATGACATCGTATTTTCCTTCATCTTGGAAAGAAGCAAAAGTAATTCCAGTCCTTAAAAAACCGGCTACCCGTTTGACTCAACCTGAGTTCAGACCGATATCGATTTTACCATTTTTATCTAAGGTACTTGAAAAAATCTTATATGAACAAATTTCTAATTTTCTACGAAGAAAAAAATTATTGTGTGATCAGCAGTCAGGCTTTAGATCAAATCATAGTTGTGTCTCTGCTATTCTTAAAGTTTCAGATGATATAAGAGCCCAAATGGACGATGATTTGGTATCATTTCTTGCACTTCTTGACTTCTCCAAGGCCTTCGACACAGTTGACCACAGGATACTGATATCAAAATTAAAAGATCAGTTTCAGTTTTCAAACACAGCAGCGAGCCTTATTTGTTCATACCTTAGTGGACGAAACCAAGCAGTTGTGATAGACGAAAAAGTATCTCGGCCCTTAAAACTTACAACAGGGGTTCCCCAAGGGTCAATTCTTGGTCCTCTGTTGTTCTCAATTTTTATAAATGACCTTCCTGTTCAGGTGAACTACTCGTCACTTGATTTGTACGCCGATGATGTTTAAGTTCGACTCAGCTGCAAGCTAGGTATGATTGAAGATGGGGCTCATAAATTAAACACTGACTTGAAAAGCATACTAGCATGGTCTGAAACAAACAACCTTTGCCTTAATCCTAGGAAGTCTAAATGCATTATAATCTATAAAAACAAACTGGATTTCAGCTATCTTCCTGCACTTTATCTTGGAACAGAACAACTGGAGTATGTTGAGAAGGTCAAAAATCTTGGCATCTTATTTAACTCAACCCTCACTTGGGATGATCACATCAAAATGGTCATTGGCAAAATATATGGTGCCTTACGAAGTCTTTCCCTATCAAAGCATTTCACCCCTCAACCTATTCGACTTTACTTAGCGAAAACTTTAGTCGTACCGATCATCACATACGGTTGCCAAATTTTCAGTGCCCATAACTCTGAAACTAAAAGAAACTTAAATGTGGCTTTCAATAATGTATGTCGTTATGTTTACAATCTCCGAAGATATGACCACGTGTCTAACTACTCGAATAATATTCTTGGCTGTAGCCTATACCAATACTTCAATTATTTTTCTCTGAAAACACTAAATAATATTATTAGTATCAATGAACCATCATATCTCTCTGCAAAAATACATTTCGCAAGATCACCTCGCTCTTTTATGTTGCTACAACCGACATTCAGTTGTAGAAACTCGGAGCGTCAATTTTTCGTGAACGTTATCAGGCAGTGGGACAATTTACCCTACTCTCTAAGAAGACTTCGCGGCACCAAGCAGTTTGATGCGGCTCTATTCAGATACTTGGCAGTACATTAATTCAGTTAAAATTAAACTAAATTTGTATAAAATATTTTCAATGAAAATTTAAATTCTTTGTTAAATCTTTGTATCTTGTTTGTCATTCTTCTTAACATATTGATATTGATTTTGAAATTAACTTAATTCAGATTTTGCTATTAACTTTTACTAATAATTATAGGCCATAAGGCCCAATGTAAAAGATGTATTTATTAAATAAATGAAATGAAAATGAAATGAAATGAAATGATATGGCTAAAGCCGGTAGTAATCTGTACTTCAACAACTTTGCTAAGAGCATGGTTTGCAAATTGGGGTAGTTCTAATAATTTCATTTCATAGCTTGTTTTCTTTACTTTTAGTTTCTATATGCTGGATCCTGTAATCACAGCGAAGCCAACTAAATATAACCCAGATTACAAGCGTCGTGAGACACATGCGGGAAGTGACAAAACCAACGCATCGAAATCATTGTAGAGTACAATGCCATCAATTATATTCTTCTATCTAAACTACAACAATACGACAAAGAACAGAAGCGGCTCAAACATAATGAATCAACTTCACTGCAGCTTAATAAGTATCCACTTCCTGGTCAGATACGGTGTTCCCGATCTGATACGACAAACGAAGAAAGACAGTTCGAGAGTGAGCTCTTCAACACATCAATACAGGTTTTGATGATATGTACAATGAGACCAAAGAGGAGAAGACTAATCATTAGTTTTGTAGATTAAAGAAATGCTAATCAATGTGAAATTTACTCACCCGTGTTGTGCATATAAAGTTCTCTTTGTTTGTCATTGATTTTGTGAAAAAAGTACTCCACCACATTCAGAACCGCCACAAAAGCTGAAAAAATTAGACTTTTTCTTCAATATTAAACGAAATTCTTAGTTCAAAAAATAGATTTTCCAAAATAGATACCATTTTTCGCCATTTTCTTCTGACATTCGAATTATTTCAAACATTGTTTTAAGTTTGTTACTTGGAAGAATCAATTCAAGATCAGATTCTGTCACCAAATGCCTCCACCAATCATGTTGCACAGATATAACTCCCGTTTGGCTGTCGTAAATATCGTCTGGTTGGTCATCATCAGAGTGGGCTATATGACTTGTCTGTCTCTTTGGGGGATCCTTTTTATTCTTAGTCTTAGCGATTGAAATGTGAAAATGAAAATATACAAAGTCATTATTATTTTTTAAAATTATTTAATTAATAATACATATATCTATGTATATATTTCTTTTATAACAGTCCTGAATTAAAAATCTTTACGAAAAGTAAAGTAAGATGTTTTTAAAACAAAATTAATATACCATTTGACGATTAAAAAAAAAACTGGAATGGTAGAAAGTGAGCGAAAGTATAAGTTAATAAGAATTATTATATTTTAACCATGCGTCTCATTGGACTTATTTCCTAAAAGTGAAGATATTGCGAGTTTTTACCATCATATTCCAAAAGATTGTGTAAGAGTAAAAAACAATTAAAAGATACAATTACTCACTTATCCTGACGATAATGAAATAATGGGGAGAAGCAAGTATGATGTCATATGTGCTTTTGGGAGAATTAGAACGAAGCGGCAAAGAAGGGTTTAAACCATTAATTAATTATAAGTCAAGACGATGTACATACATGCTATTATTATCAAACAAGTACAGGGAACATCGACGAATTCGACAAAACGTCACAATAGAAAGACATAACTTCGAAGTACTACAGAATTTTTTCTATCTGCGAAGATCAAACAGATAACAACTCTTGCCAATCGCTGCTACTTTAAGCTAAGAAGACAATCGAAAAATAAAACTCTATCTAGAAAACACAAGATAATCCTTTATATTTTATAAGACCTTGACCATCCCAGATGAAGCAGCATCTAAAGCTGGGTTGGTTGTTTCGAAAGAAAAATACTGCGAGTAAACTTTGGTTTCTTGGCGAAGAGATTTTTTGGAGAAAAAGATTCAACAACGAACTGTATGTGGTACCCGTGGTGTGATGGTTAGTCTCTCTGCCTGTCTACCAGGCAAAATGTTTTTCCACTGGTATCACTTTTCGCAAAGAATTGGCAAGTCCTCCGACAGTCAATTCATGGAAAGCGCTTTCTCGATTAGCCGTTTGGAACCGCCAGAAAATTGTAGGTCCTTTCCATTCCCTCACATGGCATGGTTGTGAGAAATGCACTAGGCTCTGGGGCTGCTCGTTAACAGAACGCTACCCTCTTTATTTTATTTTAACGAACAGTATGAGCTGTACCGCGACTTGAGCACACACAGACTACGATGGCTACGACATGTATGCGCGGATGAACGAACACAATCGAACCGACTAGACGGATTCTGGAAAGTACACTTCAATGTCTCCAAATATGAATTTTCACCTTAATAGATACCAAATTTATAAAGGGTCCGCCATCTAACGTTTTTTTTTTTTTTTTTAACTTGTGCTTATTTTGTGAATGGTAACACTTAGCTCATGTCTGATTTGACAGATAATTAGTTTCATCCTTTCGCTGAACGAATATGATTGTGTATACGCTTGAACAACTCTGAGAAATATTGCGACATTACTTTGAAAATCATGGTAATGTTGAAGAATATGTGCGAAAATTGCGTACGGTTTTGGAAGAAGAAAAGCACCGTATGTTCGTTATCTTGTGAAAAAAGTGAAACAAACTGACATCCTCATCGATAAACCAAAGCGTGAAAAGCCAAAAACAGTGCGTCAACAGAGAATATTGCTGCTGTGGCAGAAAGTGTGTGTGAAGCGCCATCAACATCAATTCACCGTCGTTCTCAACAGTTGAACATTTCAGAGACATCTTTGCGACGAAATTTGCATAAAGATCTTCATATGATAGGAATTGAAGCCAACTGGCCATCCAATCCATTTTTGCTTCGCTAAGTGGGTCTGTGATCGACTTAGAGAAGATGCCGATTTTGCCAAAAAAATCATCTTTTCAGATGAAGCTCATTTTGATCTTGGTGGGTATGTAAACAAGCAAAATTTTCGCATTTAGGGCACAGAAAACCCGCACGCATACATTGAAAAGCCGATACACCCAAAACCAGTCACAGATCACAGTTTGGTGCGAATTTTGGTCCAGAGGCATAATTAGGCCATTTTTGTATGTACAATGTATATATTTATTTAGTATAGAATGCTATTCAGGTACAAATAATTTGAATTTTTAAACAAACCTTAATTTTGAAGTTTATATGAAAAAACAAATCTAATTTTAGGAATTCAAGTTTTAGTATCAAGTTTTTTTTCTTCGAAAATGAGCAAGAGTGGCCGTTACAGTCAATGGTGATCGTTATCGGGCCATGTTGAACGAATTTTTGTTCACAAAAATTTAAGAGGAGGATATTGACAACATTTGGTTTCAACAGGACTACGCTACGTGCCACACAGCCGAAGGTACACTCTATGTTTTGCGCCCTGTTTTTCAAGATACCATTATCAGCCGCAGAGCTGATGTAGTTCGGCCACCTCGGAGCTGCGATTTGACACCATTGGACTATTATTTGTGGGGTGCCGTAAAAGATAAGTGTTACGCCGACAAGCCAGAGACAATTGACGCTTTAAAGGACAATATTCGTGAAGCCATTGGTGAAATACAGCTGCACACAAACGATAATGTGCTTAAAAATTGGACCGATCATGTAGGCTACTTGCATGGCCAGCCGAGACAGCCATTTGAATGAAGTTATTTTCTATTATTAACCGGAAGGATTGTACTTTCAAAAAAAAAAAGTTATTTGGCGGACCCTTTACATATGTATGTTTCCAAACTAGGTCATAAAATGCTTGGTTTTTTCAGCTGACTCTGTTCTGCCTTTGCCTTTCTTCTCATTAAACACAACTTAAGTGTGAGAACAATCATTATGAAAGAAGATCAAAAAAATTATTCAAGTCGAAAAATGAAATAGAAACTTGTGTAAAATATGAGAAATGCAAGCTCATCAATGTGCAAACATTTTAGAACTCAATATGGACAACGTTGCAAAATGAATAAGAAAACATGAAATAATCAAGTCGCTTCATGAAAACCGAATGACAAAGTATTAAACTCTTAGTTTAGAAGTTTCATTTTCAGTACCAGACATTTATGCTCCGTATTTGTATCATACTAGGTTACCCGTCCGGTGTTGCTCGAGCCCTACAGTGATTGAATTGAGTAAACTAAGTAAAGTAAAGTACTCCGTTCCTATGGAGTATAGGGATAAAATATAGTTTACGTTGCTCAGAAATAATAAAGCAATCTAACTGTGAAAGTTTTTTTTTTTAATTCAAATTGGCTCATTAGTTTTGGATCCTATTCAATACAAACTAACAAATAAAAAATTTCCCTTTTGATAATAGTGTAATGTGAAGATGTAAAGAAAGATAAAGATTAATTGAGTCGCTCAAGCCCACTGCTTTTCACAGCTCTTTGAGGACTTCCTCAAGTTCCTATCGAAGGGTGATACCCACAGAAAAACAACTGACTGCTTCTGGGACTCTTATCTTGAACTCTCACGTCAGTTACTTCTATTTTCAACCCCCCAAAAAAATAGGACTGACAGAAAGTGCAAAAAGATCTTACGATATCGTCAGATTTTAGGTACAAATGTCCGAATGTAGACTTTCGTGACTGAGTGAATGAACATGAATCTTGGCAAACGTTTGCACAAATAATATAAAAAGTGTTTAAAAAAACGTGTAATAAAAATAAATAAAAAGTCTAACCGTGATTGCATTTTTCCAAGCATCTTCCAGAACTTTTGGATGGGTCCAAATCTGAAAGTGGCAAAAACAAAACATTATTCTTCTGAACTTTAAATTGTTTAAGAAAAAAAATTAAAATTGTCAAAGTTTTATAAATTATTTATATTTCACCTTTCGCAGGCAAGTGTAATCTGTAATCAAACTCTTTCCTCTTGAGTCTTCTCGCTTCGATATTGCTTCTAAGACATATTCATATAGAGCATTCTACATTAGATGAAAATGTTTTTTTTAAGTTGTTGTTAAGCGTGTGAAATTTAACAAAACTTACTTGTACATCAGTCATTGGAATGAACAGACAATACTCGAATTTTTGGGGTAGAAAAGATTGAAGAAGCTCAGCTTCTTTTCGCTGTAACAAAAGAAGTAAATTTCATTTATTAACAAAATTAATTTTGTATTTATTGACTAACTAAAACTTACTTGCACAAACTTCGACAGTTTTTTGTGTAAAACAAATGACCTTTGCTTCATGACTTTGATATCACGTTTGCTCGAATCTTTGTGCTGACCATTTTTGATTGGATTTGCGTATAAATTGGCAAACTCTTTTTCTGTTCCCAAAATCAAAGGTTTTATGAAGTTAACCATTGCATAATCTGTCAAAATACGACAAGAATATAATAAAATAAATAAATAAACCCAAACTAAGAAAATTACATTCTTTAAGATTATTTTGAATAGGTGTTCCAGTCAATATAATTCTTTTTGGGGTAATAATTTCAGCTGCAGCCAGACTTATTCCAGATTTTCGATTCTTAATAATATGACCCTCATCGCATACGACTAAGTCAGCGCCTTGGACAATCAAACAATGAGTATTTAATAAAAAAAAATAAAAAAAATTGTCTTGACTTACCTGGTTTTAGAAGATACTTATTTATATTTCCGCGGATATCTTCAACTCTCATATTAGACCTGGCTCGAGTTTTGCTGGTGTTATAAAATACAAGAGACCGGAATGCCTCATAGCCCATAATTAAGCAACCAGCTTTTTTAGATGATAAAGACCATTGACGGAGGACATTGATTTTGTCATAAATATCACTGCAAATTTAAAAAAAAAAACAATTTAGCTAATCTGTTTGAGTAAAACAAAACAGACAACTTTTCTTTTTCTTAATTCTTTGGCGTTATGAACAACGTGGTCTCCAAGAGACTTTACACCTTTTCCCATCTGCTTCACACTAATAAACCAGCCGTGGGGTATGCTGAGTTGAACCCAACGTTTTGGCTCTGGATTGTTCCATATATGAAGACAAAGAACTGCAGATGCCGTTGCATTTCTCTGTACCCTGTACCAGGAGTATTTTCGTCTGCCTTTCTTGTTGTTTCTTCGCGACGTGTCTATTATATGAAATGACCTTTTTGGCGGGGTTTTCTTTTAACATCGCAATACCAAGTGTGCTGGTCGTACTCTATTTTTTCAAAGATGTTCCGAACAAGAACGTTTGGTAACATATATGTGCTTATTTTTGAAATTTTTTTATTCCTCTGTTTTGATATTTTTTTTCTGATAAAAGCAGTAATTATAAAATAGCTGCGGTTTAGATTGTTTGACGGAAAACTTGTACTTTCAGAAAAAACACTGACTTTTGTTCGATAAGTTTTACAATTAATTTTTCGGGTTGCCGTCATCGTAGGAAATTTAAACTTGGTATGCAAGTAGGGCAGACAATATTTTAGGAGATGAGAAGGTATGTGTTTCTAAATCATAATTTTATGGTCAGTACCAGACAAATCTATGATACTCTTCTGCCGATACGCAATAGATTTTATCCTTACAACTTGTTACCCTAGTAATCATAATTTGACTGCTCTGAACTTTAACGTAACAAATAGTAAAACATTCTCATAATAGAAAGCGCGACAGTCATTTTAACAATCAAACATTATTCATTCGATTCCGATTAAATTTAGTTTAGGATAGGAAGGTTGGATTAGAGGTACAGCCCCAAGTGGCAACAACACACTTAGATTTCAAGGATCCATTTTGCTTCCCGGATAACAGAGGATGAGGAGGTGGACAGGGGTTGAGAGGTGGTGAATACAAGAGGAAGGGATTGTAGACTGGGTTATTGGGGTTGGGAACTCCCAAGACCAAAGATGTCGCACAGTTCATCGAAGAAGTACTCTCCGACGTATTTTTCCTAATGCGGGCACTCACAGAGGAAGTAAAATGATCCTTTATTTGCCTCTTCGTCTTAACAACGTCTACATAAGTCAGAAGAGCTGTTGCCCATTCTCATCATGTGGGTACCCAATGAGTTGTGTCCCGTTAGAATGCAAATGAAAAGAGAGAGTCGAGGTCTCCTAAGCTGGGGCAGAAATTCTGTTTTTTTCGTGGAAATATCTGGGCATACGTATCTGGTAACCCTGCATGTTTCCAAAATGTCGCACACTCGCTCTGGTAATTTGAACAAATAAGTGTACTGTATATCACTTATCATCAAGACGAAAAACTAAAAACAGTTCGAAATGGACACTGTTCAAGACGAAACAGAGTCTTGCTCGATCTAAACAATAAAACATTGGTATAGTTCCTCAGCAACAAATGGCACGAACAACTACATAGAACTTCTTGCTCCTTATAAATATGTTATGAGCTAAGAAAATATAATCTTTGATGTGTACACCTATACTCACGCAGTGTCGCTAAAATTATAAATTTGAAGATTTTTAACGTCCAGCGGCCCCAGCCATCGTTGTATTTCATCTGCCCAATTCATGATTGTACTTTTGGGACAAAGAACCATTATTTTGTTTGTTTTCAATTCCTTGTAGGTAGTAACCGTATGAAGTAGAGCTATAATCTAAAAACAATGACAATTTTTATGATTAGAAACTAAACAAAATATATGTATTCTTCTTACTTGGAGTGTTTTTCCGAGCCCCATACAATGAGCCAATATGCAACCAGAACCAGAATTTTCCTTGACAGAATCAACGCAACCATAAGTTGAATCGTACATAAATTTAACGCCATCCCTTTGATGTGGCTTTAAGTGTTTAACTATATCTGCATGCACTTTAATGAACCTTTTGTTAACTGATGTATAATCCAAGACAAGGTCCTTTTCACTGACTTCTTCACCCTTTGATTTTATAATTTTTGTTAAGAAATTATTTCTTTTCTCCAATCGTCGAAGACGATCGGCTTCTTTCTTTTGTGCAAATATTGTTTCACTTTCCAATTGATCGTGCCGCAGCATCGGTTTGATTCGCAAATTTTTGTCTTTAGGTTCGGCGGAGCATTCTTCAACATCAGAAATACTACTCTCAGCACTAAGTTCGATAAGATCCTCTTGTTGCTTTAATTCTCTTTGGCGCGTGTCTTTAGCTAATATAGTTTCAAAGCACTTTTGGGCATTTTCTTTTTGCTTTGAGTTGAAAGTTTCTCGAAATGATGTAATTGAATTGGCTGTTGGAGATATTTCATCAAGTGTTTTGATGACCTCGGCAGAAGGTTTGGCTATTTCTGTTTTAATTGGTGTTTCTAATTTTGATATTTCTTTATCACCAGGACTACTGCCTTCATCGTCAACTAGTGTCTCGAGAAATTTATCAACATATGATTCACGTGGGTTGTCTTCGTCACTTGAATTCTCATTGATTTTTTTGATAAGATCAATGTCTTCATTTTCGTTAGAGTTCTCAGAGTCGCTACTAGCACTTTCAAGCAATTGTTTTTTCAAATTTTCGTTGCATTTAACTAAGAATTGCATTTCTGTTAAAATTTGTTCGCTATCCTGAAATGAAAACCAAATGTATTTGTACTAAATTGCTTGCAATCTATTTGAAGTAGCTAGTACCCTGTTCTACAAAGTGAAACTGGGTGAAGCTGACACTCAGCAGCACCGTCTTCTGCTAAGAGAATTTTTTTTCTTAGCAGAAAAACGTGAAGAACGAAATCAAACAAACAAAGGCTACTAGGACCATAAAGTGGTATAATTCAAACAAGAAAGGCACATATCGTGAGCTGGAGGAAATGTTTGCTCGAACTGCTGATGCAAACCATGCAGTTCAAGAAATTCTACAAAGCAACTTGAATAGAGGAGAAGGAGAAATGCTGGGGAGATTCGTTAGCCTGGAATGACGAAGGCAAAATCTCCACTAAAGTCACCGAAGCATTTCAATTTCAAGTCACAATAGGTTTACACCAAGTAAATATTTTGAGTCCTCTGCTCTTTATTACAGTCCTTGAATACCTGCTGACTGGCAGCAGTGGTGTAGTGGTAGATTGTCCAGACGATAGGCCGGGTGCATGAGTACGAATCCACCCCCGGGTATTTACTTTTCTTTCAACCTCCCAGTTTCATCTGGACTACGCGCCGTCCTTGAGGTTATATACGATTTTAAATACACCTTATTTCAATCTACTGCACCACAAAAAAGGGAAGGGTGCTACCCTGGTAGTACAATTAATCGGCAATTAGGTCTGAGTGCTCCAGATTAGCATAAGCATTGTATATACTGGGAATACTGGGTGCGGCAAAAGTATGGAAACCCCTGGAAATATGGCAGAATATGCGTTAAAAAAAAAAATCAAAGACCCCATATCCGACGTATTTTTCGACGAGGAATCCGATGGTAACCTTGAATTTGACCTTGGACCCTGCCATATTTCCAGGGGTTTCCATACTTTTGCCGCACCCTGTATAAACTATAGTAATTTCATGATTCGATTTAACAATCCTTTGGATCGGAGGAGCATGGTGGCGCTGCAAAAATGTAAAAAAAAAATTGTGTGCATTGGGTGGAACGTTTTTAAGAGAGTAAGCGGAAAATATCAAAAGAGCATGAGCATATGAAAAAATACTCTGAAGGGATCTGTAATGACGCAATTTTGTTTTGATTCGCTTTTAAGGATATATGTGAAAAGGGTTGAAAGGATTTCGTTATCTCAAGGGGAAGAACTCGTTTGAAACATAGCCATATGATTTTGTGTTTCTTCTTTATTTCAAGGTAAACTACCGGCACCAATGTAGAACAAATTGTCACATTGCATCATTTTGCTTTGGAAAACAATTTGACTACTTTAAAATACATTTTACAATTGATGAAAGAAAAATTTACGCAAAATGTATTTTAAATGTTATGGAGTTATTGAAAAAATGCTGCCACAACCTGTTACGAATAATAACAGATTCCATAAAAACAAGTGCATCTACACTTTACTAGGTACATTTATCAGTTATGTTTGCCTTTCATTTTTTTTTTTTAATTTCTGAAAAACCAGATAACATCTTAACTCTTGGTTGTCGACGTTCGACTTAAAACTAATTGGGGCATTGATTACTTGCAAAAAAGTTCCTTTAACCCTTCGAGTCACAGTGGTACTGCCAAAGCACCACCTATTTAAACCGCTGTCAAAAATGTTCCACTGCATATTTAGGTCTGAATTTTTGTACTCGGGAGTTTTTGGGGTCGCTAAACATGAATCTGAGGTTATATTGACGGATTTCAAAATGGCGGATCCAAGATTGTAGGCATAATATTGTAGGCATAATATCGTAGGCATATTATGTGAAACTGAGCTTATATTTTAGACTAACCAGACAAACATTATTTCACTGCATATTTCGGTCTCAATATTTGTACACGAGGGTTTTCAGGTTCGTATATCACAAAACCAAAGTTATATTTGCAAAATTTAAAATGGCGGATCCAAGATGGCGGAAAAATTTGTGAAATTGACCTAATCATTGAAAAGATTCAATTGCACAAAATTTATGCCGCCATCTTGGATTCGCTATCTTGAATTTCGCAGATCTAAACTCATATTCGTGATCAACATCCCCAAAAACCTCTGTATACCAATTTTAGTGAAATTTTATTGAAGATCATAAATTTGGTCCGCGATCTTGGATTTGAAAATTATAAAAAATAACCACAGATTCGTGATCAGCGACCCCAAAAATCACCGAGTACAAAATTTTAGGTCAAAATATGCAGTAGAAAAAAGCATGACTCAAAGGGTTAGTAACGCAAAATTCCTAAAGTATTTCGTTTAAAAAAATTTACTTTTTCTCCAAAATTTTGACTTTGCGACTTGGTTAGGTATACTCAGAAACAATAACTTAAAATAAAATGTTTATGAAAGAACAAAGTATTCACTTTCAAAAACAGTTCAACATGTGGTAGTTAGCGTATAAGGGGCCGTCCATAAAATACGTTCGCATTCCGGAGGGAGGGAGGGGTTTCGCTGAGTGTGACAAGTTGTGAAAAGGGGGGGAGGGGGGGTCTACCGCAACGTAACGTTCGCCGTTCATGTAAAAATTTTACTACAGTATTTCTCTGGGCTAGTTCTTTTTAAAACCTTTGTCATGATAAAAGTCATTCATTTAATATTAGTAAATATACAGACATTTTAATGCATATATTTTTAATACAATAAATTGTAACTCAATATATTTACTTATGTTTATTTTTTTTAAACATAAGCGATATCTCGTAATATTCATAGGGGGGTGACAGAAAAAGTGACACAGGGTGAACAATGGGGGTGGGAGGGTAAAAAAAAACTAATTTTAGTGTGACGTATTTTCAGTTGATTTTTAATAATTTTTTTTTTTTTTGAGAATTTTAAGTCAAATTTTTTTTTTATAAACCTACCCATAAAACGGAGGTTTCGTACAATTTTTTGGACTTGACCGAATCTATACTTCTTGGGGGTTTATCGCATCCTATGGGCGGATATTTGAACAATCAAAATATTTACAAAACTATTTCTAATTGATATAACAGGCAAATTTCACGCTCTCTTACCTCTCAAGTAATCGAATTATTTTTTTTATTATTATTATTATAAGTTTATTAACAATAAATTAATTACATTGCTAATAATTTTTATAGCTATAGCTGCTAGGGCTTTCAGCTAGTAATAGAATTTATATGAGATTTTCTAAATTTAGTGCTAACATTAGGTTATATACGTTATTGATATTATTATACGTGATTTCTGTTGAAAGATCTGGTAAATTTTTATTAAAAAGAGTTATACTTTTGGCATTAAGAATGTTACATGACATAAGATGACTAAGGGTAAGCGTTTGATCTCCGTCGCAGAGGTGGCAAAGTGGGGGCGTTTCTTTAGTGATGAGGTGTTTGTGGGTTAGGTTGGTGTGACCCATTCGCAATCTTATGTATATTTTAATTTTTTTTATTCGATATGTCTTTCGGGTAGTTGGCTTTCTCGGGTTAAATTTAGTGTAAATGTGGTTGTAATTTAACCAGCTGGCTTTCCTCTTGTATTTCCATGTTTTTAGTAGGTGGTTTCTTATGTCTCTTTTGTTGTGGGCATAGAATGTGGTAAGCGGTTCTCTCAGAGCGGATTTAGCAACAGAATCTGCGACTTCGTTTCCAGTGATACCTTGATGCCCTGGAATCCAGGCATTTTTGAGTGTACCATTCTTCGAGATGATTTTATCACGGATGGATTCGATAATTTCACTATTATTATTGATGTTATAAATAGCTTTTACAGAGGAAAGACTGTCTGTGAATATGACAGTCTTCTTGTTCTCAGATTTGTCAATTGCAAATGTGAATGGCAAAAGCTTCTGCCATGAATATCGTAGTGAAATGTGGAAGGAGACCTTTGCAAATTGTTTTTGAGTTTTCTGCAACAACTGCGAACGAAGTGCCATCTTGTGTTTTTGAGGCATCGGTAAAAATTAACTGCAATCCTTGTTTTTTGTGGCTTTCTGCCAACTCAAAAAACAGGGACTTGAAAACTTCTTTATTGGTTGATGTTATGCAGTGTTTGCTAAGGTTAGTGATGATGGACTCTTTTAGTAGGTTCCAAGGCGGGTTAGCGGTAGAGTTTAGGTTTTGAAGCTGAATGGGTATATCAAGATCTTTTGCTGATGTTAAAGCGTAATTTAAAGTTGATTTGGGTTTTCGTTTTTTTTTAACGTTATAGAATTTTTTTGGCATCGTTGTGAATTGGTGATCTTCTGGAGCTGTTTACTTTTTGTATCATACCCGTTGTAAGGTATTCAATTCTTTCATTTATTTGTGGTAATCCAGCATCTGTCAAGAGGTTTCGAATCGGCGTTGTGCGAAAAGCCCACATACTGCGATGCGATGGCTGCGTGGTACGGTGTTTCGATAAGTTTTGTGGATGACTTTGAACACTTGCCATATATCGCTAAACCATAGTCGATCTTAGACAAAATAACAGATCTTATTACATTCATTATTCTATTTACGTTAGAGTAGCTATTTTTAGAGGAAAAATATTTAATTAAATTTACCCTAGTAGTGAGGCTCTTTTTTAAAGTTGTACAATGTTTCTTAAACATGTAACTGGAATCGAAAAATATACCAAGTATTTTAGCAAAGCTTACATTGTTTATGTTATTATTATCTAATTGTATTGAGATATTTTTGCACCTGAGTATTTTCCCCACTCTGAAAGGTTTTGAAGGATGTGTTCGAAGGTCATTAGAGACGTTAAGTCTTTGCATTTTGAATAAATTATCAAGTCGTCCGCATATAGCGCATGACCCACGATGCTGTGACGGTCTACTATAGAGTTGATTTCATTAAATGCTATTATAAAAAGGACGACTGATAGGGGCGACCCTTGTGGAATACCGTTTTTTAAGTTATAGGTAGAGGAATAGGTACCGTTTGCTTTAATGCGAAAATGTCGATTGCTTAGGAAGGACTTAATGTAGTTAAGCATTTTGGGTCCTATTTTCCATTTTATCAGTTGTTTCACTACTACGTGTATGCCGATTCTGTCAAAGGCTTTTTCGAAATCAATCAAAAGAACTGAGACATGATTTTTTGTTGACAGGGAAGACGTTATGATTTCATCCAAATGAAGAAGTACATCGATGGTTCCGCGTTCTTTTTTAAAAGCCACTTGGCGGTAGTCAATACAATTGTTTTTTTCAAGAAACCAAAACAATGGCCTGCAAACTATTTTTTCTAGGAGCTTACCCGTACAGGGCAGGAGATAGGAAATAGGACGGTAACCTGTAATAACGGAAGGATCTTTATTTGGCTTAGGTATCGGAACTATTGTAGCCACTTTCTATGCATGTGGGATTATGCCTTCATTAAATATTTGGTTGAACAAATCCAAAAGTCTTAGTTTAAAGACTGCGGAACTATTTTTTAGCATAGCATAGGATATGCGGTCGAACCCTGGTGTTGTGCCTTTAGAAGGTGTAGACAGCTTTCTAATTCTGTCATATTTAAAGGACTATCAATTGAAGCTGCCGAGGAGCTGATAGGGTAAGGTGGTATTTTTAAATTTTGCTTCTCTCTGATGAAAATAGGATGAAAGTTTGAGTCGTCACCGGAAAGTTTCCATGACTTAGCGAAAAATTCGACTATTTCGTGAGGACACGCTATATGGTCTGTTTCAGCTCTAATGACTTTGATTGAGTGAGGTACATAGCTTCCAGTGATAGCTTTTATGTCAGCCCACAGTTTTTTAGATGTAGAGTTTGCATTAATGTTCGATGTAAGCTTTTCGAAACTTGCAACCTTTGCTGCTTTTACTGTTTTGCGAAACTTGGCATTAGCCTTGCGGTAGGTTACAAGATTATTGTCGCTAGGATGTTTTTTAAAAAGTCTCCAGGCTTTTTGTTTTATGTAGCGAAGGTTGCCCAATTCTTTGCTCCACCAGCTAACAACTTTTTTGCATTTCTTGTTTGTAGATTGAGGGATAGATACGTTTGCCGCGGATCTTACACATTTTTGTAAAAGGGCAGCCTCTTGGTTAATGTTCCTAGAAGGTTTTCTTTATAAAATTTCATTTGAGAGGTTTGATTGAAACCATACCCAGTTTGCCCAGTCTAATAGGAATCTTTTTTGTATTTTTATAGGTATTGTATTTTTGGTTAGGGAGATATTTGTGGTGATTGGAAAATGATCACTTCCGTGCAGGCCATCGCTGATGTCCCATATGGAATTTGGGATCAGAGATGGTGTAACAAGGGTTAGATCAATGTTTTTGAAAGTTTTGTGTGTCGAAAAATGTGTCGGACGACCATCATTTAAAATTGCAAGACCAGAATCGTTGATAAATTGTTCGACTATTTTCCCTCGACTGTTATATAGCTATATTTGAATTTACTTGAATGAAATGATGTGGAATCGATTTGTGGACTAGAAGACCAACTCCCTGCTTGGATTATAAATTTGAATCTAAGTTGTAAAAGCAACATGCATATTGTTTGGAGCAAGTGGGTTGAAAGTTGTGTTTACAATGGGTTTCTTGTAAGGATATGATACATGGTTTTAAATCGTTAATGAGAAGTTGTAGTTCGTGGTAGTTATTATAAAACCCTTTAAGGTTCCTTTGGAGAACCTGTAATGAAGGTTTCATGAATGAGGTGGGATTTTGAATATGGTTTATTTGGGAGTGCGGGTTAGGCAAAAAGTTGGTTAAAATGTACCTTTACCGCTGATCGAAAATCGAACAGTCCGAGTTCCGAGAGGAACCCGGAGTGTTCGTTTCCCGATCAGCGGTGTTGGTTGAGGGAGAAGCATTATTTTTATTGATCGAATTCATGATTATCAGAATCTGAAGGATCGATAAAATATGAATTGTTATTTATAAGAGAGTTAGTGAACATTGATATTGGAGATTGTATATTGTTATTGTTTAGGTTAAGTTTATCACCAGGAATATTCGAGGTGATGTTCGAGTAATTGAAAGGGTAAGGTATGGGAGTATTTGTGGTGGAGGTGGTTGGTTTGGATGTGGTTGTGGCGTATGCCACAGTGGGTGCGGTTGAGGTGGTTGCCTCAGAGGATTCCTCTGTGACAATTTCCATATTGGATGTGTTTGTGGCGATTGCCAAATTGGATGTTGTTGCGGTGGATGGTAAAAGAATATTTGAAGTTGTGTCTTTGGATGATGAGTTTATTTCTTGAATTTTGGTTATGTTACTTACTTTGGATGATATTGTTGTTTTTTGAATATTAGCATTGCTTGCTACTGCCGAAAAAGTATGTGGTAACGAGGTTTGAGGGTTTTGTTCTTTGAAAATTCGCTTGGCTTCGGCCATGCTGCATTTGCGGATAGTTTTAATTTTAAGAGTTTCTTTTGCTTGTTGGTATTTTTCACAAACCTTTGAGGAAGCTGGGTGATTCTCATCGCAGTTCGCACATAATATGCGGGTGCAGTCATCGGGTTTGTGTGTAGGAAGGTTGCAGTTTAAACATGACGCGTCACTTTTGCATCTTTTGGCTGTGTGCCCTAATAGTTGGCAATTTTGGCAACGCATAGGGTTAGGAAAATATTCCCTAACCTGAACGTTGTACCATCCGATATTTAGATTTGTAGGTGGTCGGAAAAGGTCGAATGTGAATAAGACCCGTCCAGTAGCTTTTTGGGTTCCGTTTTCAGTTTTCTTAAATTTGAAAACCTCTTTTACTCCTTGAGTTTTCATTTCTTCAAGTATTTCACTTTCGGGAACGTTATTTAAATATGGAGCATACACTGTGCCTTTTGAAGCGTTTAGTTGACTGTGTAGTGACACAGAAATAGGGCATAAGTTGGAAAGTGTTTTCTTGGAAAGGAATAGATCTGCAATTTTCTTTGTTCTACAGAGAACGAGGATACTTCCGTCACGCAGTTGGGTAATTTGGTCATATTGAGAACTGATTCCATCGATTGCTTTTTTAAGCAAAAATACACTAAATGAGGTGAGAGGTTTATTTTCATCGGAAGATGAAATTACTATAAATTTAGGGTCGTCTGGGAGAGATTGTGTAGAAAACATATTTAATGGTAAAGGATTTAGATTATTATTGTTTTTTTTTTTCTTTTAGTCTTTTGATTAAGAGGCGGATCTGTATCCAGATCTTCTAAAAGTCTAAAACGATTGCCCGAAGCCAACGTTGCCCTGAGGCCATGGTATTTTAGTTTTAACAAATTTGTTATCAGATTTAAGTTGCACACACTTGAAAAGAATGAGATAATGTACGGTTTGTTAAGAAGCTTATCGGTAACGGGATCACTCAAAACAAAAGTCAAACACTATCGGTAGAACGATGTAACCGGTGCGAGAGCTAGTCGGTGACTGTTGCGAATTATTTTTTAAAGACAATTGGTTTTCAAAAAAAAAAAAAAAACAAAGAAGAATGATTTTACTGCACTGCACAACACTTCAGAGTATCGGATCGGGTTTTCTGTGATAACTTCTCTGAAGTAATAGACGAAATTAGTGAAATGAACGAAGATATAGTAGTAATGGGTGATTTTAATATTGATTGGCTAAGAACAGAAGATACTTATAGGAATGAGATTCACAAGAAATTAAACGATAACTCCTGCTACCAATTGGTAAGTGAACCTACTAGAATCACTAAAACATCTGAAACGCTTATAGATTACGTAGTCCCTAATAATAAATATCTCGAAACTAAAGTAGTGAAAGAACTTAAGATAAGCGATCATGAGACAATTACGGTTAAACTAACAATGAAAAAAAGTGTAAGAAATGTACCGCAGAAAATTAAAACACTGAAGTACAACAGAAACAGTTTGAATCGTGAATTGTTGTGTAGCCAAATACCATCAATTGAAAGCATTGTGGATACAAAGATTGCATTAAATGTGTTTGTAAAAGAATTAAATTCTGTGGTTGAAAAATTTACTAAAGAAATCAATGTTAAAACTGGTGAAAATAAGTGGTTTAGTAATTACCTCCAGTGTTTAAGAAAAAATAAAATCATTAAACGAGCGAGGGCAATTCTTACAAAATCTAATGAGGATTGGAAGATATATACGATTGCAAGAAATCGTTATAAGAAAGAAATTATACGCTGTAAACGTAAATTTATAGAAGAAAAAGTTGATAATGCATCGAACCCAAAAGAAATGTGGCGTAGTAAAAAAAAATTTGTATTGAAAAAGGAAGACTCAAGGATAACGTGTGTTGAATTTGATAATAACTTTATAAAGGATAAGAATGATATTGCCAATAGATTTAATGATTTTTTCGTAAATAGTGTGATCGAAATAAGCAACTCAATTCCTTGTGTGCCGTATGTTAATCTTATCGCGAATTTGGGTTATTCGTTCAAATTTAACACTGTTTCGTTAGATCAGTCACCTAAAAATAAGAGAATGTTCAATGCTGTTTTGGAGGTAGATGGTGAAGCGTTTAAAACGCTATTATGTGCTAAAAGAGTTAATATTCAATGGGACAGATGTGTAGTTTACGAGGAAATAAACGTTTAAAGATGCTTTAAGTGTTGGGGTTTTAACCATAGTGCTAAAAATTGTAATGGATTAGAAACTTGTCTAAAATGTAGTGAAAACCATAACATAAAGGACTGTGTTAGTGAGGGTTTGAAATGCGTTAGTTGTATTAGGGCAAATAAGACTCTGAATCTGAATGTGGATGTGTTCCACGATACAAAGAGTCTCGAATGTCCGGTGATGCAAAGGAAGATGCAAAATGAGATGCAGAGAATCTCTTACTAGCAATTAAATACCTGTAATGGTTTTTTTGGGAATATACAGGGGCTGATAAACAATTTTAGTGAGCTTGAAAGTATAGTTTATTTGGAAAACTTTGATTTTGTTATAGTTGTGGAAACGCATGTGACATCAAACATTGACAGTAATGAAGTTCACTTAAACGGCTTTAATATAGTAAGGTGTGATTCTGTATCCTCCCATACAGGTGGAGTTGTTATCTATATAAACGAAAAGTGGCAATTTTGCGTTTTGGAAAGTGTTTCAGTGAATATGGATTGGTGGATGTTGGTCGTTAAGGTTTCTTCATGTACGCATAATGCTATAATAGCAAGTCTTTATAGATCCCCGAGTTCGTCTTTATAAAATTTTTGTGAGTGTTTCAAAGAATTGGTGGAGAGAATAGTAGTGCATGGAATGGACATTATTCTGGTGGGTGACTTCAACATCGACTGGCTAGCGTGTGGTACTTACAAAATGCGTGTCCAACAGGTAATTGATGATAATGCATGTATGCAATTAATTTCTGAGCCAACAAGAATAACTCCTACATCTCGTACTTTACTTGACTACGTCGTAACGAACAATCCCAAAGTGCAAAACACAAAAAAACAGATTAAAATTTTGAAGTACAGCAAATATTTATTTTGTGATAGTCTCCTTGGAAACCTTGATTTAATTAATAATGTATTCAACTGTGATAGCGTTCATGATATGAGTGATAAATTCTGTAGGTTAATCTCTAGTGCGGTGGATTCTTTAAAATTCAATAAAATGGTTGATGCTTGCAATAGAAACGAATGGTATAATGATGAACTTAAGAGAATGAGAGATGCAAAAATTTTAAAGTATAATTTAGCCGTATGGACAAATACTGCGAATGACTGGCAGAATTATAGAGTAGCGCGTAACAGTTTCAAAGCTAAAATAAACAAAGTTAAAAATAAATATGTTTCTGACAAAGTGCAAGGAGCGAGGGACCAGAAATCAATGTGGAGAACGATCAAAACCCTTGTGTTAAATCAAAAGAAAAGTTCAGTTCAAAATATTATTTTTGATAATGTATCAATAAGTGACAGTAAACAGTTAGCAGAGAAACTAAATAACTTTTTCGTCTATAGTGTTGTTGAAATTAATCAAGTTATTCCGAATGTATCGTATTGTGATTGTATTGAAAACAATGATAAAATATTCAAATTTCAATTAGTGACCTTTAGCGAGCTTAAAACTTTTATCGGTAGCATGAAAAATAAAAAAGATGCGAATATGTTATCTGTTAGTATGATAAAGGACTCGTTTCACATAGTTGGTGCCAGTTTGTGCAAAATAGTTAATGAGTCACTGAAAGAAGGTATTTTTCCGAATTGCTGGAAGGAGTCAGTGGTGGTTCCCATCGCCAAAAATAACAACCCATTGAAGCCCGAGGACTATCGTCCGGTAAATATGTTGCCAAATGATGGAAAAATTCTTGAAAAAATTGTCCAAAAACAATTCCAAAAGTATATGGAAGAAAGTAAGCTGTTTGTTGAGTCCCAATCAGGGTTCAGAGAGGGACACAGCTGTGAATCTCTGATAAATCTTATCATTGCTGACTGGAAGACTCAAGTGCACCAAAAAATGAAAATAGTTGCCGTATTTATTGACCTGAGGAGGGCGTTTGAAACTCTGGACAGAGAAATTCTTTTGGAGAAACTGTACAAATACGGAGTAAGAGATAAAGAATTGCGGTGGTTCCAGTCATATCTACAGGGCCGGACACAAAGAACAAAGGTTGAAGAAGCTGTCTCAAAACCGATAAGTGTAAATTTAGGAGTTCCACAAGGTTCAGTATTAGGAACACTGTTATTTATAATTTATGTCAACGAAATGCCTAGAGTAGTTAAACATTCCTTTTTAAAATTGTTTGCTGATGATGGTTTGTTATATTTTGCTGGTGAAGACGTAGAGGAATGTATTCAAAATGTAAATGACTTAGCGGAACTAAACAATTGGTTTCATATGAACAAATTAAGTTTAAACGTAGACAAAACAAAGTGTATGATAATCAATGGAGAAACGTTCTCTGAAGTAAAGATTGATAACCAGGAGATAAAAGTAGTTAAAACCATAAAATATCTTGGAATAATGTTTGATAATAAGTTAGAGTTTAATACACACATTGACTACATTTCAAAAAAAATTGGGAAAAAAATTGGTTTCTTTTCAAGAACTAGGAAAAGAATGTCAACTTTATGTGCAATAAAGGTGTATAATACAATTATTAAGCCTCATTTTGAGTATTGCTCCACTATAATTTATCTTGGAAATAAAACAATGTTAGACAGATTGCAAAAATTGCAAAACAAAGCAATGAGAATAATATTGAAATGTCACTGGTTAACACCAATTGTAGTCATGCTGAGAATGTTAAAATGGCTTAGTATAAATCAGAGAACTGTTATGAATGTGTTGGTTTATGTTTTTAAAATGAAAAATGGAATGCTTCCCAGTTACTTGTGTGATAAAATTAGTTATGTTAGTGATGTACATAGCTATAATCTAAGAAATAGATGTGATTTTCGTCTTCCATATTTAAAAACGAAGTCTGCCCAAAATATGCTTGTATATAATGGCCTTAAATTGTTTAATGAGCTTCCAAATGATTTAAAATCAGTAAATAATTTGAAGATGTTTAAGAGGCAAATAGTAACTTTTGTAAAAGAAAAATTTGTATGATTTATCTATTATTTTTAATTTTATTATTTATATTAAACGTAAGTTGTAAATAGCGAAATTTTATTGCTAAATAAATGAATGAAATGAAATGAAAATGAAAATGAATGATCAATCCGAAGAGTACTTTTGCAGTTAAAAAATAAGAGAGATTGTTGTATGTCAGTGTTAAAATACATAACAAACAAAGAGAATTTAAAGAAAGACATAACGATAGAACAATATTTCTGATTGGTTAGCAAACAATCCAACAGCCAATCAGAAATATTGTTCTATCAAGTATATACATAACTCATTTTGTAAGCCACTGTTGGCATATTTTCCAGCCAGTTGCAGTCGCAACGAGTCAGTTGTAATTCAATTGTCAAATCGCAAAGTTATGATCAATAAAATACAAGAATTTAACACGCCGTATAAAAAGAAACAGTTTTGTCGTCTAGCTTATTTTATTAGCTTTCTAAGGGGGCGTCTTATGCCCAAAGGGCATATAACAAGTTTAAATTCTTTTATTGATTTGACGACCGCATACGAGAAATTTAATTTAATTTAATGTACTTAATGTGAAAAAGTTTCCATCAAGGAAAATCAGAATAACAAATCGTTTGCTAGCTACATATATATGTGTCGTCGTGTGCACCAACTTTGCCATCGTCATCACCGCCATTGATTGGTATTTAATCAGGAATTTACGTACATATGTCGGTGCTCGCACACTCTTCGTTTTTTATGTGAAAATTTATGTCGTCGTGCGTACATATGTCAGTGCTCGCACACTCTTCGTTTTTTATGTGAAAATTTATGTCGTCGTGCGTACATATGTCAGTGCTCGCACACTCTTCGTTTTTTATGTGAAAATTTATGTCGTCGTGCGCACCAACAACATTGCCATCGTCATCACCGCCATTGATTGGTATTTAATCAGGAATTTACGTACATATGTCGGTGCTCGCACACTCTTCGTTTTTTATGTGAAAATTTATGTCGTCGTGCGTACATATGTCAGTGCTCGCACACTCTTCGTTTTTTATGTGAAAATTTATGTCGTCGTGCGCACCAACAACATCGCCATCGTAGCTACGCCATTGCAGCCACCGCCATTGCCGCTACCATTAGTGTAGCCACCGCCATAGTCGCCATCATCATCGTCGCCACCGCCATTGCCGCTACCAGCAGTGTAGCCACGTCATTGCCGCTACCATTAGTGTAGCCACCGCCATAGTCGCCATCATCATCGTCGCCACCGCCATTGCCGCTACCAGCAGTGTAGCCACGTCATTGCCGCTACCATTAGTGTAGCCACCGCCATAGTCGCCATCATCATCGTCGCCACCACCATTGTCGCCACCGCCATTTTAGCCACCGTCATTGCCGCTATCATCAGTGTAGCTATTAATATTGCCGCTACGCCATAGGCCATAGTAGCCACCGCCATTGCCGCTACCATCAGTGTGGCCACCGCCATTTTAGCCACCGCCATTGCCGCTACCAGCAGTGTAGCCACGTCATTGCCGCTACCATTAGTGTAGCCACCGCCATAGTCGCCATCATCATCGTCACCACCGCCATTGTTAGCCACCGCCATTTTAGCCACCGCCATTGCCGCTACCGCCATCGTAGCCACCGCCATCGCCGCTACCGCCACCGCTATCGTCGCATATATCATCGTCGCCACCACCATTGTCGCCACCGTTATTCCCGCCACCTCTATCGTCGCATATGTCATCGCCGCCGCCACTTCGAAGAAGCGAACGCCACAAGCATCAAACATCAAACCAAGCCAGTGATACCGAAGGCAAAATGTCTAACCCAGAAGATGCAGCCACCTCCACAGCATTTGATCAGGTAAGCGCTTTGTCAGCACATTTTGCCAATTTAAACCAATCAATAGCCGAACTGAGAAAGAATGCTGCCGAAAGCCAGGCAGAAACCCAACGACTAAGAGAAGTCATCGAACGTCGCCAGTCCGAAAGTCCGCCCGCCTCGATTGCAAGCCCAACAACGGCCCGCCAAAGTACCGTTCCAAGTGCCATAACGGCATCAAGTTCAGCTTTCAAGAAACTGCATGATCTGCCTGCCTTTTCTGGAGCGCCGGAGGATTGGCCGCTCTTTTTTGCCAATTTCAACGAGACAACCAACAACTTCGCGTACACTGCCACAGAAAACACCATAAGGCTTCAAAAGTGCCTGCAGGGGGCTGCACGAGAAGCAATCTCATCGCTTCTAATTCACCCAAACAATGTTAACCAAGTTATTGAAGAGCTTTCCTTTCGCTTTGGTCGCCCGGAGGTGCTCATCAAAACGCAACTCACCAAAATCCAGCAGTGGCCTGTCATAAATGACACCAAGATGGAACAAATAATACCATTTTCGACAAAGATAAAAAACTTGGTTGCATATTTGGAAGCCGCACAACAAGAACAACACTTGTGCAATCCAATGTTATTGGAAGAGGTGAGTTGTAAATTGCCAATATCCAGGCGGATAGACTGGGCAAGACACGCGTCAGCCATTAGGCCTTATGCTAGCCTGAAAGATTTTTCTCGTTGGCTAAACGATCTAGCCAAGGTCATTCAGCTAATGCCACAAACAGGCCATCAAATGCCATCAAGAGCAGCACCTACGCCACCTCGGAGGATGTTTCACACAAACCAGTCAGACGGTGCCCAAATGCCAACACAAGGAAGAACTTGCTCAGTATGTGGGAACTTGCATCAGGTGAGTGAGTGTGCAACGTTCAAAAATATGCCCTTAAATGCCCGTTGGAATTTGGCGAAGAGCAAGCATCTCTGTTTTTCATGCTTAAGGCTAAACCACGGCACCAGTAACTGCCGAAATCGCAAAAGGTGCAACCAAAACGGCTGCCGCAGATTTCACAATAAGCTTCTTCACGACGAGGCTGGAGCCAATAGGCAAGTTAACGTTCAAGCAAATCAGTGCCTCAGCATCAACAATTCTCAAATTTGCCATACCGCATCACGCAGCGACCTTCTCTTTCGTATCTTGCCAGCAGTCCTAGCAGGCCCCAACGGGGAAATAGAGGCCTTCATAATGTTCGACGAGGGTTCCTCAATCTCCATTATAGAAGAAAGGCTCGCCAACGAACTAGGCCTAAAGGGTAAAACAGAGCATTTAACCCTACAGTGGTACGGAGAGAAAACCGTGACAGAAATGTCAAAAAAGGTTACATTCAACATAAGAGGCAAAGGTGACGGGAGCGAGAGTTATGCACTAAAAGATGTAAGAACAGTGAAAGGCTTAAACTTGCCGGTGCAATCGTTTTGCAAGGACAATAGTCTGCATTTGGTGAACTTGCCACTGGAAAATTACAAGAACGTCCAACCGTCACTCCTAATTGGCCTGGACAACTGCCACCTTGGAGTGACATCCAAAACAGTCGAGGGAGGTTGTGCAGAACCGATAGCAACGCTTACAAAACTAGGCTGGTTAGCCTACGGCCCGGTAAGTCCTCATGTTAACATAAAACCGTTCATTTTCAACATAGGTGAAGTCAATGGTCTAAAGAAACTGGACAAGCTTGTTGAATCTTACTTCACCACTGAACATTTCGGTGTGAGCAAAACTGATGTGGTACTGGAATCACCCGAAGAACATCGTGCGCGATCAATATTAGCGGAAACTACAAAACGTATAGGGAACAAATTTGAAACGGGGTTGCTTTGGAGCTCCGATGACATTTCGCTTCCGGACAGTTTGCCAATGGCCACAAGAAGACTCCTCAACATAGAAGCCAGGATGAAGAAAGATAACGCCTTCGCCGAAAAATATAAGAGCCAGATGTCAGAATACCTTTATAAAGGATACGCCAGAGAAATGTTGCCAGAAGAAATCAAGAACGTTGGCCGACGTACGTGGTATTTACCACATTTTGGGGTTGAGAACCCAGCCAAGCCAGGTAAACTACGTATAGTTTTTGATGCAGCCGCCAAGGTACGTGACGTTTCACTTAACGACTTGTTGTTAAAGGGCCCAGAACAGGCTCAGCCGCTCCTATCAGTTATCTTCAAATTTCGACAGGGTGCCATAGCAGTTGCTGCCGACATACAGGAAATGTTCTCGCAAGTTCGCATTCGCGACGATGATCAAGATGCCCAGCGATTTTTATGGAGAAATGGACGAACAGACCAGCCGATCAAAACTTATAAAATGATCTCAATGATATTTGGAGCAGCCTGCTCACCGTGCTCAGCTGAGTACGTAAAAAACCTCAATGCCATCAGTTTTGCCAACAACTTCCCGGAAGCCGTCGAGGCAATAATCCAAAATCATTATGTCGACGATTTCGTGGCGAGCTTCAATAACGAGGAGACGGCTGGGCGTGTCAGCTCTGAAGTCACAGAAATCCATAGACGTGGAGGGTTTACGCTGCGAAATTTTATAAGCAACTCAGAGAAACTTCAACACGAACTAAACGGACAGTTACACCAGCCTCGAACAAAAATGAAAATATGCCCAGACAACAACAGTGAGAAAGTGCTCGGAATGTACTGGAGCACTAAAGATGACACTTTTCGATTTCACCTTCAGTTTCACCGGATTGCCGAAGAAGTGCGGACGTCATTAAGGCCACTCACCAAAAGAGAAATGCTGGGAATCATTATGGCGATATTCGATCCATATGGGTTTCTTGCAAACTTTCTAATATACTCAAAGATCCTGCTACAAAAAACTTGGAAGGCGAAAATTGGATGGGACGAGCCGTTACCACGAAATCTACATCTACAATGGCAACTTTGGTGGGCCGAATTGCGTCATGTGGACAACTTCAAAATCAATCGATGTTACTCGCCGAAATTGCTCTTTGCGGAAAATACTCAACTACATATATTTACTGATGCCAGCGAAAGTGCCTTCTCCGCTGTTGGATATCTGCGAATGGCTCTGCCAGGAGAAGTTCATGTCGCATTCGTAACTGCCAAAACCAGATGTGCCCCGCAAAAACCACTCTCTGTTCCTCGGCTAGAACTTCAAGCAGCAGTATTGGGAAGTCGCCTGCAGACACTAATCAAAACGAATCACAACTTAAACATTGCCGATGTCGTATTCTGGAGCGACTCTAGAACCGTGATCCTGTGGATACAATCTTCCAAGCGGAAATACAAACCTTTCGTCGCGCACAGAATTGCTGAGATCCTGGATGTGTCCGAAGCATCAAACTGGCGTTGGATACCAACAGACTTAAACATCGCTGATGACGCAACAAGGGCAAAAAGTCCACCAAAGTTCTCCAACAACGACCGGTGGTTAAGTGGGCCAAGCTTCTTATACCTCCCTGAGGATCAATGGCCTCAAAACTCTGACGTCCACCCCCCGAGAAACTAGAAGAGGAAGTTTCGGAAAGGATTTTCCATTTGGAAGAGGCAAGTTACTTTTGTATTGATATTACTAAATTTTCCTCTTATTTAAGGCTCAAAAGAGTTGTAGCCTGGATTCTTCGCTACAAGAACAACCTATTACGTCATGCAAGAAGTAAACTATCCGAGAAACCTGTCATGAAGTCATCTGTTCCTGTTAAACCTAAAAGTCCTGCTGAGCTAGTTGCCAAGGAGATAGCTGCAGCCGAACGAATTCTTTGCCAACAAGCACAATACGAAGCCTTTCATCAAGAAGTGAAGTTACTCCGAAAACAACAAACCATTCCAAAAGGAAGTGCTATTTTCGAATTAGCGCCGTACCTGGATAACGAAAATGTAATTCGCATGCATGGCCGATTGGATGCAGCCGTGTGTCTACCATATGAAACGAGAAGACCCATCATTTTGCCACAAATCAACCCACTAACAACGTTAATTGTAGCCTCCGCCCATAGACGATATCATCACCAAAACGATGCTGTGATCATCAATGAGGTCCGTCGACATTTCTGGATCCCACGTATCCGAACATTGCTTAAGAAGATAAAACGTGACTGCAACAAATGTAAACTAATCCACGCCAAGCCAATGCCACCCCTAATGGGACAGATGCCACCAGATCGAGTTACTCCCTTTGTACGCCCATTTTCATATACAGGGTTGGACTACTTCGGACCCCTTCAGGTGACAATCGGACGACGACGTGAGAAGCGATGGGTGGCCTTATTCACCTGCCTGACGATAAGAGCTATCCATTTAGAAGTAGCAGCTGATTTGTCAACAGACGCATGTATACTGTGCATTCGCAATTTTATAAATCGTCGAGGAACTCCGGTACGTATTCGAAGCGATAATGGTACTAATTTTATAGGTGCTCAGCGAGAATTGGAACGTGAGGCTAGACTCTTTGACACCGATCGAATCCAAGCGGAATTATCCTCCAAAGGAATTGAGTGGTGGTTCAACTGTCCAATGAACCCTAGTGAAGGAGGCAGCTGGGAACGGATGGTCCAATCCGTTAAAAGGATTTTGAAAGTTACCTTGTGTGAGGAAGCGCCACGAGTCGAAACACTTAGGAGTTTGCTGATCGAGGCCGAAAGCATTATAAACTCTCGACCACTCACAGAGTTACCACTTAAAGCAGCAGACGATGAGCCACTTACTCCTAACCACTTCCTAATGGGATGCACTAATTCAACTCAGACGCCAACACTCGATGACAAACCAACATGCCTGCGAAAACAGTGGCTGATCTCGCAGCAACTTAAAAACCGATTTTGGAAGAGGTGGATTCTCGAATATCTACCCGAGTTGACTAGAAGAACCAAATGGCATATGCGAACTCAACCGTTGAAAATCGGCGATCTGGTTCTTATTTGTGACGGGAGCCAACCTAGAAGTAGATGGCAGCGTGGGAGAATCGAGAAGGTAATCGTGGCAAAAGACGGACAGATGAGAACGGCAGAAGTCAAAACACCATCGGGTATCCTACGAAGACCGACATCAAAACTCGCCGTACTGGACGTTGATGGTGAATCTCGCTGAGGATTCACGGGGGATGGGATGTTGTATGTCAGTGTTAAAATACATAACAAACAAAGAGAATTTAAAGAAAGACATAACGATAGAACAATATTTCTGATTGGTTAGCAAACAATCCAACAGCCAATCAGAAATATTGTTCTATCAAGTATATACATAACTCATTTTGTAAGCCACTGTTGGCATATTTTCCAGCCAGTTGCAGTCGCAACGAGTCAGTTGTAATTCAATTGTCAAATCGCAAAGTTATGATCAATAAAATACAAGAATTTAACACGCCGTATAAAAAGAAACAGTTTTGTCGTCTAGCTTATTTTATTAGCTTTCTAAGGGGGCGTCTTATGCCCAAAGGGCATATAACAGAGATAGTGCGGGTATGTCGTATGTGTCCCAAAATGTATTTGGAAAATTTTGAAATATTAGGACCAGCTTTAAGGTCGATAATAAATAGATCCTTTCAAGAGGGTGTATTCCTCGACTCTTGGAAAGAATCAGTAGTTAGCCCGATAGAAAAAGTTTCAAATACAAAAAAATGTGATGAGTTTCGACCAGTGTATGCTTGTTTATGAAAAATTGTTAGAGAAAATAGCTTTTGAACAAATTGAAAAATTCTTTGAAAACAATAACATTTTAATAGAATCCCAATCGGGTTTTCGGAAAGACCATTCATGTGAGAGTGCGTGTAATTTGATTGTTACAAACTGGAAAGAAAGTGTTTCTGAACGAAAGTATGTGTATAGTATTTTTCTTGATTTGAAACGAGCGTTTGAAACAATAGATCGATCAATTCTGTTGGACAAATTAGAAAAATATGGTGTTAAAAGCCGTGAACTGAGTTGGTTTAAAACGTACCTCGAAAAAAGAACACAGAAAGATAAGGTCAATGGACATTTTTCAAAATCAAAGTATGTTGACCTAGGAGTTCCTCAAGGATCAGTTTTGGGAACTCTTATGTTTGTCATTTATATTAATGATATTGTGTGTGTTTTGAAGCACTGTGAAATTGCTCTGTTTGCTGATGATGCCTTGATTTTTTACGCTGGAGAAGACATTGAAGAATGCCACAGTAAAGTACAAGAAGATCTGAACAATATCTATGTTTGGTTATGTCAAAATAAACTTAAATTAAATACAATGAAAATAAAAAGTATGATAATAACAAATAAAACTAATCTAAATTTTCATTCAAACCTGATAATTGAAAATCAGGTAATAGAAAGAGTTTATGAAATAAAATACCTTGGTATTATGATAGATAGTAAAATTTCATTTGAAAGTCACATTGAATATACTTGTAAAAAAATTTCCAAAAAGATAGGTTTTTTAAAAAGGATCAGAAGAGATGTTACGATGTTAACTGCAATTAATATTTATAATGTTATTGTGAAACCTCACTTTGAATACTGTTCAACTGTTTTGTTTTTATGTAATGAAGGTTCAATTGCTAGACTTCAAGGATTGCAAAATAAAGCAATGAGAAACATTTTGAAATGTAATAGATACTCATCAATTAGTTTTATGTTAGAATCGCTAAAATGGTTAAATGTTAAACAAAGAATCGTCATGAATATGTTAATGTTTGCCTTCAAAATTAAAAATAACTTGTTGCCAGTATATTTAACAAGATATGTAAATTATGTCCTTATTCTCTCAGAAATATGAACGATTTCAGATTACCAAGTTTTGTAACAGCGAGAGCTCAAAACTCACTTATTTATAAGGGTTTTAAGATTTTCAACCAATTGCCAAACCACGTAAAATGTGAAACGAATGTGATAGCAATTAAAAGAAAAATAGTAGAATTTGTAAGACTGAAATATTGATTAAGTACATAAACATTTTGTTTATTGTTTTATTTATGTATTTAATTTATTTAATTTGTTAATTTGTTAATTTGTTAATTAAGGCCTAAATTGTGCTAATAAAGAAATCTATATATCTATTTCATCAAAACACAGTGCTCGCATTCACAGCAGTTTCGAATCTTCGATATTCAATCTGTCAGTTCATGAATGCAATTTAAGCTCTGTGTTATATATAAAATTGTACTGTGATTCACCTTTCGGTTCTACATAGTTAGTGGTAAAAGCAATTGGAAAACATACAGATTTTCCCACTTTGAAATTAAGGAATTCGATTTCCACGTTTTTGTGTAAGGTAGTATGCAAATTAAATTCACTTCAATGGCTATGTTCATACTGGTTGATTTTTTGAAGCAACAAAGACGAAATCGTAGACGGGGTACGATTTCGTCTTTGGTTTTGGTGCTCAACTATTCAACCGGTCACAAGACAATCAAAGGATTAATTTTTTTATAGTACCTCCTTTACAAAGTGTATTTCACGCTTGTCCATTCTGCCTATTCCTTGTACTATTCACTTTTACATTTCAATGCGTGCATAAGCAAAAAGCAAAATTACTTCATTTGTGTTGGTGCCCAGAAAATTCAATGTTTAAAAATTGAATTTACTCTTTCAAATTGCTAGCATCTTCAAAAGTCAAGGTCTCTTTCAAAAATAAAAATTTATATGCAACGCATAGCTTGGAACGGAGACTTCAGTTCTGGAACGGAGAAAATAGGTTCGCCACCGGTCAAAAAGTCTACACAATCTTACTATCTATATATATAAAGCAAAGTTGGTATTTTGTTTGTCCGCAAAAATCTCGAGAATTAAGTCACCGATTCACTTGGTTTTTTTTTTAAATTATTCGGAATGTTAATGTGACGGACATAGGCAACTTTTTTTAAATTAATTTTATAATTTTCATATATAAAAATGGGAAAAACAGCCCATTTCGGCCGATCAATGAATTTCACAATTATTATTATTATTATTATTATTTATTTGCTTAGCTTTCAAATTTGTTTTGAAGAAAATTTCAATAAATCAAATCATTTATAATAGTGCAGTCAATGAAGCATTTTAGGTCCGAATTTTTTTACTGTGAACCGATTTGCATGAAATTTTGGCATTAGGCTCATCTTACCCTTAACTTCAAAAGTGAAAATGATTTGAACACCGCCACCACCCTGGGGGTGGTTGCCACCCCTTTTCGATGGCGAATTTTTTTTTCAAAATAACCTCGGATATCTTTAAAAGGCCTAATTTTAAGCAAAAAATCATTTATAAAGTTTTTCATTAAAACCAATACTTTTCGAGTTATTGGCAATTGAAAATTCGCAATTTTTTCACGTTTTTCATCTATTTATTGCAAATATCTCCAAAACTACGTTTTATTGAAAATTTTATAAAAAACAAAATTGTAGCAGGTAAAGCAATGAACAATTTGGTTTTTTATAAAGTATTCTAAGAACAATATTAAGCTAGATATAAAAGATCAAAGCCATTTTTTATTTTGTCTGAAATTTAATCGTTATGGATAATGCCATTTAGCGGCGAGCAGATGCAGATGAAGAAAAAAACATTAGATGCTCCCCTTATTTGCACTACAGCTCACTTATTTGACGTGCAAAAGGCTTTTTATAGTGCTCATTTTAAAGCTTATTTCAAGCACTACAAAACATCCTCTTGTAAATATTAGAATGCATAAAATGCATCTGCTCGCCGCTAAATGGCATTGACCACAACGATTAAATTTCAGACAAAATAAAAAATGGTTTTGATCTTTTATATCTGGCTTAATATTGTTCTTAGAATACTTTATAAAAAACCAAATTGTTCATTGCTTTACCTGCTACAATTTTGTTTTCTATAAAATTTTCGATAAAACGTATAGTTTTGGAGATGTTTGCAATGAATAGATGAAAAACGTGAAAAATTGCGAATTTTCAATTGCCAATAACTCGAAAAGTATTGGTTTTAAAGAAAAACTTTATGAATGATTTAAAATTAGGCCTTTTGAAGATATCCGAGGTTATTTTGAAGAAAAAAAACTTAAAATTAGGCCTTTTATCGATATCCGAGAAAAAAATTTTGAAAAAAAATTCGCCATCGAAAAGGGGTGGCAACCACCCCCAGGGTGGTGGCGGTGTTCAAATCATTTTCACTTTTGAAGTTAAGGGTTAGATGAGCCTAATTCCAAAAGTTCATGCAAATCGGTTCACAGTAAAAAAAACTCGGAGGTAAGGCCTTATTTTTCGCTTCATTGACTGCACTATAATTGAAAGTCTTTTGAAGATACAAAACTTAGTATTTCCGATTCTATTGGATATATTGAGCCATAAGGCCGACTTTGGTAAGTCTATTGAAAAATAAATTAAGTTTATCTACAAATCTACGCTAATACTTCCATTTCGAAAAATTTCAGCGGAGACGGAAAAGACGCTATTTAATCATTTAAAAGCAAAATTGAAGATATTATTTTGCCAATAAGCTTAAGAAGAAAGAAAACTGAATCCAACACTTCTCTGAGCAGTCAGTCGGTAAGAATATTTTTTTTGTTTTGTTAAACTCTTTTGTATTACAAACTATCCCATGTGTGTCTAAAAGAATCCTGAAGATATCTACATATGTATATATATTAGACCGGTTCAAAAAAAGTGACTTTTTTCTTTTTCTCGATGCACATCGATTTTTACCTTCGAGTAGGTGTAAAAACAAGCCTGTTAAAATTTGAGCTCGAAAAATTAATATTTAGAGGTCGCTCATCGCAGATTTCCATTTATGGGAAAAAAAACATATAATTTTTGGAATTTTATATTTTGGTCTAGAAGCAAAGTGCCGAGATGAGCGATACATATTCTTATAGAAAACTTGTTGTTCTACAAAAAAGGTTTCTTATGATTTTTCAACAAATTCACTCCTTCAAAAGTTATACAGGGTTAAAGTTTGAACAAATATTTTTTTTTCTTTATATCTGACAAAATGTTAGAATGTATCACTTAAAATCATAAAATCATTCGCTTATGACACATATTTTTATAGAAAATTAATTGTTCTACAAAAAAGTTGTTTTATCATTTTTCGACAAATTCACTCCTTCAAAAGTTATTCAAGGTTAAAGTTTAATTTAGAGTAAATTTAAGTTTTTTCTTGATTTCTGAAAAAATTAATTAATTAATTAATTATTTAATTAACCTTGAATAACTTTTGAAGGAGTGAATTTGTCGAAAAATAATAAAACACCTTTTTTGTAGAAAAATTAATGTTCTATAAAAATATGTGTCATAAGCGAATGATTTTATGATTTTAAGTGTTATATTTTAACATTTTGTCAGAAATCAAGAAAAAAAAATTTTTGTTCAAACTTTAACCTTGAATAACTTTTGAAGGAGTGAATTTGTCGAAAAATGATAAAGCTAAGTGTACACGATTGCCTGATCTGCAAATATTGCCAGATCTGTTAGTGAAAAATTTGTCTCGAATGGCTGACAATCGTGTACACACCAAATGAATTTGCAGAAAAACTATTTGGCTGCAAATTTGTAGACAAATATCTGCTAATTAATTTGCAGATATCTGACAGTCGTGTACACGCAAGCTGACAACCGTGTACACACCAAATTTTTTTGCAGAAAAATTTGCTCATCAATCATTTTGAAGACAAATTAATTAGCAAATGTGGCAATCGTGTGTACACAAATTTTGTTAATTTTCTGAAGCTTCTGCAAATGTCTGGCAATAAATAAATTTGCAGACCCAGTTTCAGAAACATTTTCAAATTTATTCATTGGCAGACAAATCTGAGAAGGATTACAGGAAAAAAACACTTGGATTATCTCTACAATTACATTGTCAACTACAAAACTCATCGAAAATTTAAAGGTGATTTTTGTTTTTATAGAAAATGTGTTAATTACGTGAACATTTTTTTAGTGATGCTAACTGATATAAAAAAGTTGAGATAACCAGTGAAATGGATGACATGCATAACATCATTTTATTCCTTTCTGTATGTCACTTATGATCTTTCTGCAGAACGACCATTTCCACATGAATCTAGTGTGATTATTCCAGATGGCGGAAACAACTAAACCTAATCAGGATACGAAGCCGTTTGTTGAGGATTAATATCCAAACGTCTTGTTCATAAAAAACCGAGCCAAGCGGATAGATTTCCTGGACACAGAGAAACAAATGCAACACAAAATGCTAAGCCAACCAAACCAAAAAAGCAGAAACCAAAGTCAAAATATTCATTGGTGAAACAGATGAACAAAAGAAGTTCATCGAATGTTTCCGACTCAGAGAAGATTGTTAACTCTTTTTTGATACCAGAAGTCACTGGTAAGTGAATTTATTTTCGGTATTGAATCAATATTCATACCAATGTTTTCTAGACGAAGCTGCAAGTAGTTTTCATTCAGATTTGCAATCTGTAGCAGAAGATCTCAGACGAAGAGTATTTATGACACCTCGTAATCAAATTTATAATGCTCCAGGTGAGCTCACAGAGGCGAAAAAGTCTTGCTATGAATTCAGACTGCGGTGCATCAAAAAATTAGCTAAATTTGTATGTAATCCGCTGGCCGGTTAACGTAAAATTGAAATAAAACAAAGGGATATATTTTGTTGTACTAGTATTTGTATTCTATTCTCGGAAATCTAATCTTAACGCTAGCTTTCCATTCGGACCGAATGAAAACTTATTTTTTCTGTAGATCTTTGAAAACTTCATGAAAACGACATAAGAAAAAACCTTGGAGTAGTTCTCAAATAATGTTGCTTTCCATTGCATATTCGTATCTTTTTTTGTATATGTGGAGCCACCAAAGCTAAAAGGTGATCAAATTGCTTGTAATCCATTCGTAAAAAATTTCGGTAGAGTTCTGGTTCCTCTGCTCGTAATTCCACTATCAATTTTGCGTAGAATCCCTCCTGCTCACGACGGGCCACCCAATCCTTCGTCCATACCTTACGACACGTCTTTTTCGGCTGTTTGGCTCTTTCATCATCACTGCTTTCTAACAAATACGCCGTCAAAATAGTTGCGATTGCAACGTTTTTATTCATTTATATTATTTTTTGATATTTCACTTTAAGTTGAATATTAAACGATTGAAAACGAAATCTATGTTGTTTTCACTTTTAGCTTTAAATTTTTTTTGACAGATGCGATGAGACAATGAACTGAAAATGAATTTGCAGATCCACAAATGGAATTTGTGTGTACACGGTTTGCAGAAATTTACAAATATCTGCAAATCTATTTCCAGCTATTTGTCCAAATTAGTGTGTCGACATTGTCAGTCAAATAGCTGGCAATAAACTTACAGATACTTGTAGATTTCTGCAAACCGTGTACACACAAATTCCATTTTCACCCTCATTGTCAGCTCATTTGTTCACATTGTCAGACGTTTGCAGATCTGACAATGATTGTCAGACCTACCAATCGTGTACACTTAGCTTAAGAAACTTGAATATGTATCGTTCATCTCGGCACTTTGCTTCTAGACCGAAATATAAAACTCCAAAAATTATATGTTTTTTTCCCATACAATTTGTATGGGAAATGGAAATCTGCGATGAGCGACCTCTAAATATTAATTTTTCGAGCTCAAATCTTAACAGGCTTGTTTTTACACCTACTCGAAGGTAAAAATCGATGTGCATCGAGAAAAAGAAAAAAGTCACTTTTTTTGAACCGGTCTAATATATATAAAGCAAAGTTGATATTTTGTTTGTCCGCAAAAATCGTATGTGTATGTAGTTGTGTTGTTTCTTCCTTTTCGAACGGGCGAATGCGTGAAGAGAGAAGAATCAACACAACTACATACACATACACACACACACTTTTGGTTCGTTTTCACATTCTTCGCATATATTGGCCGTCTTATTTGCACCATGCAGCGGCTCTGTTTATATATAGCTTACGGGAATGTTTTGTATTGGCATATTTTCGCCTTTTCGTTATATGTGAGAGTGAGCGAGCTCATTTTTTTCTCTCTGCACACACTTTGTTCAATAAACGCCTGTGTTGTGTGAATGTTTTGTATGCGTTTAGCGCCCTTCCTGTGTCCAAAAATTTTATTTTCATCCATACTGTATTTTTCGCAAAAATTTAAGTAATTTTAAAATTTTTTCAGCATCATTCGAGTGATTTTCTCTTTTTTGCTCGAGTTTTGCTGACAAGTGGAACAAAATCTTTGTTTTGTGTAGTGTTCAATTCGATATTAAAATGTAAGTGCTACGATGAGATAATTGAAGTAAATTAATTGTGTTTTTAGAAATAGAGAGTGTGAGAGAGTGAGTGAGAGAGTGAGAGTGGGAGTGAGAGAGAAAGAGAGAGAGAGTGAGAGAGAGAGTGAGAGAGAGAGAGTGAGAGAGAGAGATGGAGAGAGAAAGTGAGAGAGGAAGAGAGAGATAGTGACAGAGTGAGAGTGGGAGTTAGAGAGAAAGAGAGATGGAGAGAGAGAGGGTGAGAGAGAGAAAGAGTGAGGGAGAGAGAGAAAGAGAGAGAGAGAGAGAAAGAGAGAGTGAGTGAGAGTGCGAGAGAAAGAGAGAGAGTGAGAGAGAAAGAGAGAAAGAGAGAAAGAGAGAGTGAGAGAGAAAGAGAGATAGTGAGAGAGTGAGAGTGGGAGTGAGAGAGAAAGAGAGAGTGAGAGAGAGAGGGAGAGAGAGAGGGAGTGAGAGAAGGAGAGAGAGAGTGAGAGAGGAGGAGAGAGTGAGAGGGAAAGAGAGAGAGAGAGAGTGAGAGAGAGAGAGTGAGAGAGAGAGAGTGAGAGAGAGAGAGTGAGAGAGAGAGAGAGAGAGAGAGAGAGAGAGTGAGAGAGAAAGAGTGAGAGATTGGGAGTGAGAGATGGAGAAATAGAGAGAGAGAGAGAGAGTAGGAAAGAGAAAGAGAGAGAGATAGAGAGAGTGAGAGAGAGAGATAGAGAGAGTGAGAGAGAGAGTGAGAGAGAAAGGGAGATAGTGAGAGAGTGAGAGAGAAAGGGAGATAGTGAGAGAGTGAGAGAGAAAGGGAGATAGTGAGAGAGTGAGAGAGAAAGGGAGATAGTGAGAGAGTGAGAGAGAAAGGGAGATAGTGAGAGAGTGAGATTGGGAGAATCGGTGACTTAATTCTCGAGATTTTTGCGGACAAACAAAATTTCTACTTTGATTTATACATATATAAATACAATGCCCAACACACGATCGTGAAATTACCGAACCATCTGCTCTATTTGTATATACAAGTAATGGTGAAAGAAACACCAAAAATGTAGTTTACCAAAAAGAGTTACAGTAAAAATTAATTAAACGAAAATTAACCCTTTTTTTATATTAAGTCGTTATTGCCTGGTAAAGCGGGCATTGTTCAGCTAAGAATTAAATTTCACATTTTTTTTTAATTCGACGCGAAAAATTGTGAATATGTGTGTAAGTGTCATGTTTAGTGACCGTGCGAAGCCGGGACGGGCCGCTAGTAGTTTATATATACAATGGCCTAAGTCTCCTCTTTCTTTAAAAAAAAATAAAAAAGAAAACGGCTATATTCTAAGTCCCCTCCATTCCCTCACAAGGCTCTGTTGCGCCACCCTATTTATTTATTTACTTATTAAAATTTCTAAGTTTGGAACCCCGACGGTAACTCCCTATGTTTAAGAATCCAATTAAACAGTCTTGAGGTAAGTCTATTCTAATAGTACCTAACAATCTACTAGTGTACATAATCTATACAGATAAAAGTGGATGTATGTTTGTTTGTTTGTCCAGTATAGACTTTTAAACAGCCCAACGGGTTTCTATGAAATTTTTAGGAAAATATAGTTTAGTCAAAGTATGGTTCCTGTTAAGTTTGATCCCCATATTTCTACAAAAACAGGATTGGGAAAGGTAAAACCTAGAAACTACTGTACAGATTTCAAAAATTCTTTCAGCATTAGGAGGTTACATTATCCTTCAGTAACTAAGACCATATTGAGTTAGTTTGAAATAAAAGTACTTACTTCACCCATGCTGTCATCGCTCATTGAAATACTATCTATCTCTCGCATCACTTCATACAAATTATCTGTCTTGGACGATAATTTACTGGACGATTTCTGTTTCGTATGGTTCACCGTTGGTATATTTTTTATGGGGTCGGCTAAACTTTTTAAATTCAACAATCTAAAAGGAAAACGCCAAGTTTAAATTTTTTTTACAAATAATTAAAAACATTTTAAGAATTGTACCGTTCAATTTCTTTGTCCTGCGCATTGTCATCTACACTTTCATCATCTTTTGACTTCTTTGACTCACATGATCCTGGAGACCCAACCGATGAAATTCTGTTCTCTTTGTCACTTTCATTGGTACTCTTATTTTCGATTTTATCATCTTCTTTATTATTTGGTTTATCCGTAGACGACAATGAATCTCGACTCAGAGCTCTCGTTGATTTTCTTTTTTCTTTCTTTACTGGCTCAGAGTCTGTGCTTTGGTCCGAGCCAAAGCTTTCATGTTTCGAAAGAGTTCCTACACTTCCATTGAACTGCGAAGCCATACAGTCAGATTCACAATCTGAACCAAACACTTGGGAGTCTTTGAAAGACTTTTTCGAAGCTAATGACTCTTTACTTGAAGCAAGCTGTTTGGAAAAGTATGGTTTTCTTGATTTATACTCCGCTTCTAGTTCATTTAGAGTTTTGTCCATAGACGAATTAGAAGAATCTGAATCATTTGATGACTCCAGCAGATGGCGCTTATCTTGTGCATTAATTTTGCGTAGTTTTTTCTTCGATATCACCTTTTCTGTTTGTATCGATGAGTCCTTAAACAAATGTGAACTTATAATGCTCTTGTGTTCTTTCAATTTCAGTGATAAAAAATTTTCAAGATTGAAATCAGCTTTAGAAGAAATTTCAGCGCAATCTTTTGTTAAGTTATTTGCGAATTTCAGTAATTCCTTGATTATGACGGGGGCTGACATTGGCAATGTGTCTACATCATTAGAAAGAATTTCTTCGCTAGGTTTTAGTTCACTGACATCTGGTGGCTTTTCAGGTTCGTCATTTGCTTCAGCAGTTTCCCCCTCTTTTGGCTTTGGGTCCAAAATCTTGTTGTCTTCTGATTCCTTAGAAAGATCTTGTGTCTTCTCTTGATGTTCTTCATTAACGAAATTAACAGCATCACTGGGTAATTTCTCCACAGTTTGCTTATCCGCTTCTGGGGATTTTGTTTCAGATGCATCCACCGCAATGGCAGCGTCAATATCGGGTGATTCATCTGGCAATTTATTTAATTCTTTTTGTTGAGCTCCAAAATTTGGGTCGTAGGTGTATTCTACTTTGCTAATGATTATTTTACTCGTTTTATCATGCACACAATCAGCTTCAAGTTTTTTAGGACTCGGTTCATCTTCGTTCCCTAATATCATATCAAGTTGTTCATTTAATTCAGATAATTGCTCGGCCGTCTCGTTAAACGTTTCCTCTTCGGATTCCTTATCTTTTGATTTTGACAGACAAATATCTTCAAGTTTTGGTGGTTCCTCTTGAAAATCCGAAAGCTTGCATTCCGAGTCCAACGGCTTACATTCCGAACTCAACTGCTTGTATTCTGAGTCTAACAGCTTGTATTCTGAGTGCGATGGCTTCTCTTGGAATTCAGAAAAATTGTCGTCGGAATCACCTGTTTTTATTTTGCATTCTACGATTTGATCTACATTGGTTTCTGTTGTATTGTCTACTTCTGCTTTGATAAGTAAATTCAAATCAAACTCTAAATCCGATTCAAGCCTTTGAGCGATTTCGTCCAGCGTTGTTGGTTGAGCAATGAGATTCTCAATTTGACTTGTATCTGAATCTAGTTTTATTAATAGCTTGTTTTCATTCAAGTCGCTCACAGCTCTGAATTTGTCAATTGCTAGATCCAAATTAGTGACTTTACTTAATAGACCCAAGACAGTGTCTATCAATGTTTCAACTTGTGTTTCGCTGACATCTATGTTGGCGGATTCTGAGTTGGCTTGGACAAAGTCTATTAGATTCTGACGAACATTTCGAGAATATCCATCTTCACTAGATATATAATTATGATCGTTTATGATGTGCCTCAACTTCGGGTCGTTCATCTCTTCGTATGTGAGTATTTTAGTAGCGTTAAGCTCTTGTTTGATGGGACAAAATGGATAAAATTCAGGACCATTTGCATCCAATGCGGACAAATTTGTAATTATTTCATCGTAAGCTGCCATCTCGCACTCGGTTTTAACTGTAAAGACAAAGCAAGAATGTTAACTTAATTGTTATTGAAATAAAAAATGAATTTGTGTACCCATAATGGAAGATTCAGAATTTTCCATTTTTGCGTTTAAAACTATAAATTTGTGTGTAGATAGGAGTGAAACAAATCATTTGTTTTTGTGTGTTTTGTTTTTGTTGTCGATTTTTAATTCACAGAAATGTGTACACACATATCCTCCAAACAAACGTTAAAACGAAATTCACGAATTGTCATAAAATAAATTATGAAAAATTCGATAGAAGATAAGAAACTTTCCCAATTTCCAGTGAATTTTGGTGTAAATTGAGATATGGTAAGAAAAATGGAGTGTGGTAAATTCGTGTGTGAATTGTATTCCATTGGCATTTGACCGGACTACGCAGAGCTGTTAAAAGTAAAGTAGCTAAAATAAGGAGTCAACACGGTCGGTTTGTTGAAACTTCTTCTTCTCTGTTACACCAATCCATGTTCCATGATAATGACTAACTGACAAATTGGTGTAACAGTGAAGAAGAAGAAGAAAATAGTAGCTTTTTTCGCACGAAGTTTCAACAAACCGACCAATGTGAACTTCTTCATTTTGTCCTTGTATGTCATAGAGGATGAACAAGAGGGAGAGGGAGAGAGTGGTTTACTAACCCCACTTTATTATCGGATTTCAAACTGGTTTTGAAAGCTGAAAATAAAGTGGTGTTTGTGAAGTCAGTTTGAGAACAGATGCCGTGGTGTGTGTGTAGTTTGCCCTCTTGTTGTCTCCTCTGTGGTGTATGTAGTTTGAAGTCCGAAAATAAAGTGGTGTTAGTAAATTCATTGACACAACTTTATATTCAGTTGAATACGTGTATCACAGATAGATTTGGTGTTACAAAAGCAACAATTACTACGTTTCCACTTAAAATTGAATCACACTTCAATTCGAATTAGTGCCAGTGTATACCTAGATCGAATTGAAATAGGATTACCCGATCCGATACTGTGCCCCTGTTCTGTAACTATCGCCTCGATAAAAGCAGGCGATAAACGGTGGAAAATGGAACGAAATCCTACTAAATTCATAGAATTTCGTTCCATTTTCCACCGTTTATCGCCAAGGCGATAGTTACAGAACAGGGGCACTGATTTGATCTGGTAGTGTGTGTATCTTAGAGGAATAAAGAACAAGAGGGAAAACCACACACACACCACGGCATCTGTCCTCGAACTGACTTCACAAACACCACTTTATTTTCGGATTCTGGAACTGTTTTCGGGATCCCAAAATAAAGTGGTGTTAGTTTCGGGATCCCAAAATAAAGTGGTGTTAGTAAATTCACTTAATACGTGTATCACAGATTTATCTCGTGTTACCTAACAATGTTAACAAATGGAAGTTGCGGGGCAAGAGAGATAATGGTTTTCCGTCTTTTTCTTAATTCCTCTAAGGTGTATATCTAGATCGAGTAATCGGTTAATTAAGTGTGTAGGTGTGTGTTGTTTTTAATTTGTGAACCAGTGGAAATTGCACACACACACACAAAAACATGCATGATTCGGTGAGATTAAGCACGGGTCACACACGGCTAGCTGCCAGCGGCGAGTCGAGTAGCCGCTACTGCCAGCCGCTGATCAGCTTTGTACTTTTGTACCACGAAATTTGTACTTTGTACCACGAAATTCACCACACTCGCTGGCAGCCGGCAAGTTATTAGCAGCGGCAGGCAAAGTTGAACATGTTCAACTTTTGGCTGCTAGCAGCGGCTTGCAAAATAAATAGTACTGATACACATTCTTTTTAGTAATTGTTCATTCGAAATTTGTGTCAAATATCATAAATAGGTTTAAAAATTAGAAATAATGTTCAAAAACAAATTTTTGAATGCTAGCAAGAAGCGGCTGGCAAGCAGCCGTGTGTGACCCGTGCTTAAGCAGATACCTGTGCCCCTGTTCTGTAACTATCGCCTCGATAAAAGCAGGCGATAAACGGTGGAAAATGGAACGAGATCCTACTAAATTCATACCGCCGTATTAATAAACGCCGAATAGCTGGGTTAAGCCTTATTCCATGGATTAAGTGCAAAATGGTATAAAGGTAGCTTTAATTTAGTGGAAAATGGTATAATGGTAACTTAATCCATGGAATAATAATAACCCAGCTATTCCGCGTTTATTAATACGGCGGATAGAATTTCGTTCCATTTTCCACCGTTTATCGCCAAAGCGATAGTTACAGAACAGAGGCACTGTATCGAAATATGAATCCGACTCGATTACCCGATCCTAAGCGGAAACCTGGTAAATGTAAACAAAAAATGGAAGAAAAGTAAAGCCTTGCGCAAACCAATGCGGTGAGATCGTACGATGCGATTGCGATAAGTCAAATCCCTATGCATTAAGTCAAACGTTGCATAGGGATTTGACTTATCGCATTCGCATCGTACGATCTCACCGCGTTGGTTTGGCCAAGGCTTAATGGTTTTCCCTCTTGTTCTTTATTCCTTTTCCGCCGTATTAATAAACGCGGAATAGCTGGGCTAAGCCTTGTTCTATGGATTAAGTGGAAAATGGTATAATGGTGGCTTTAATTAAATGGAAAATGGTATAATGGTAACTTAATCCATGGAATAAGTATTTCCCAGTTATTCCGCGTTTATTAATACGGTGGTTTGAGTATTTAGAATGGGGGTTGTCTGATTTTTAATTTAAAGTGACTCTAAAAATTTGTGAAGTTAAGTGATTCAGGAGTAATTTTGAGCTAAAGTGGCACTGAAGCTCATTTTAAGGTGATTTTAAATGACTAATTTGCGCTATTATTATTATTTTAGATTATAGATATAAATTATTATAGGGTTGCTGAGTTGCAACAAAAACGCACCTAGCGTTGTCATTAAATTGGTGGAGATGCAATGAGAGCTTAGAACGCAGCCATAGGTTTTAGCTTCCTGAAACGCACTCATTTGAACGAAGTTTTTTTTTTAACCACCACAAAACGTCTCAGTTTTAGCGCCATCTTCTGTTTTTCAACTTCAACCGGAAGTTTAAATATATTTTTGAACGATAAATTTTCGGTAAGTGGAGAAGAACGAGTTTGCAGTGTCTTTTTAGTTACGACAGCGATACAGATTGCATGTGAGTATAGTGCGTGTTTAAAAATTATTAACAATTTTCTGTGATAATTGTAATTTTTTGTCATTAAAACCCTAAATTTTTCATTGAAAAAATCCTAGCTGGTAATATTATATTCTAAACACGCGAAACCTATTCCCCATCAATCAATAATACACCGAAGAGCACACAAACCTCAAAATAATTTTGCCGATAATGGTGATAATAGTTTACATGCTGACAGCATACAAATGCCAAAATTTATTTTTACAGTGTTAAAATTTGAGCGAATTGTTTTTTTGTTTTATATTTTTTGGTGTAAATAAAAATTAATGATAAAATATGAGAATTGTTAACAAGAAAAATATGAACAGTACTACGAACACATGGATACACACATTTATTTAGTAGTCGATATACCTCTGTATATTTTCGAATAAATCTAAAGCTTCGTTTAATTTGTATACAGTGCTTGTGAAAACGGTTGAAAATCTTATTTTTTCTCTTTAAAATTAACAATTAATCTTGCATTCCAGTTGTTTAAGTTTTTTTTTCTTAATTGTATAGTCTTTGAAGGAATTTGTGTTTGAACTCATTGTTCGGTTGGCATTCGGTAAAATTTGCTTCGTTGGTAGATAGACATACCAGCATACCTATGTTCTATGTAGATGTACATACAACGAGAATTCCTTAAAAGTCATTCGTCTTTTTTTCATTTTTAAATGGATTTCTTTTATCAGTGTTGACTTCTTCCACCTTAAACACCAACCTTTGTAACTTCAAAGTAATAAATTGTACTTCGTATTTAGTTCTAGTTCTATGATATTTTTCTAAAGTTAAAAAAGAAAAACGGGAAGGTATGGCGACCATTGGCAGGTATTTCTAATGTTCCGGTTTGGGGAAAGATGTTTTCTAGACAAGAATATGTCATCATCCTCACTTGTCTTTGAATTGTTTAAGATAAAATCTGTGTTCATCCGATGGTTAAAAAGTGAAACAATATCTACATAAATATATCCACTTTTAAGGTAACCCAGATTTTACAGCTTTTGAGAAGATGAATCATATCCAATTAAATATCTGCAAAGCCGAAACTTGAGACATTCTGACCAATGTTATAACTAGCACTTTTGACCATCCAATTTGTCACATTTCCTATTTAAATAAAATTATAAACAATTTGTTTCTTCAGCTTCATGTTTACTTACACTTTCTAGTTCTCTTTTCCTAGTCTTGTGTGCATATCTACTACAAGCCATTAACAACAATTAGTTTTCTCCGTGTCTACGAACTATTGTAAATTCTTTTCCTTAAAAGTTCTTAACTGTCTCTTGACTCATAAATGATTCCTAGCTCATTTTACGCCTGTGCAAATCTTTTACAGATTTAAGCATATGGCTTTTCATACTTTCTTTTATTTATCACAAGGTCACATACGAAAAAAGTTCAATGATAACTTTTATGGACGAAAATTTGGTTAAGTGATTATCTACTTTAATATAGTTGTCTAGCCAACTGGTTATGGAGAAAAAGTATGAACTTGTACCTATCTTATAAATGCCTCGCTTTTCAAGTTTTCCTGTCTAAAAAAATTATAAGAAGGCAGTCATCATCACAGAGCATTCCAATTGGAATACAAAGGTGTTGGATGCATTTCTTGTTTGTTATTCAATAACCCTATTTGGGTCTTTGATTTACCCACTCAAGCTCTTAGCATGTCATATGCATATCAAAAGCCTGTAAGAACTAAATTTTTAAGTCAAAACGTTGCGCCGGTTAGGTATGTATAGGCAGTTGCCAAAAGATTGAAAATGTTTGTACTTTTTGTTGACAAAGATTGACGTCATTGAGATGTCATGTGTTTTGTTTTCACAACGCCCAAAAAAGATTCTTGAACAAAGAACTTGAATGTTGTTTAATCTATCGAGGCTAAAAAAAAACACTAAACATTGTTTAATTGAATATTAAAAATCATTTGCTATCAGCCGATTTTTTATCAGCTATCAACTTTTTCTAAATTCAAATAAGTAAACCATCCAAGTATCGAAGTAGAGTCCTGTACTTTATTTAGAAAAAGAAAGCATTAGCATTGCGTGTATCAACTATAGTAAGTCCAAAAGGTGATTTAAAAATCTTATGGACCGGAGGACATCGGTGGCGCAGCAATTGCATTTATACACACAATGGTGAAACCAATAGCTTGGAACGGAGTCATTAGATTCGCCACCAGTCCAAAAGTTAACATAAACCTACTATAGTTTATGTGTGTCCCCTAGATTCAAAGACGACGTTTTCCAATTTTTCTAGTTTTGAGATATTCAAAAAAAAAAAAAACTTTTTTGGAGACGAGACCCTAGAGAATCTGTTTTAGTGGAATAAATTTGTTTTGATTCAAAATATTTACCTACCTTGGGAATACGTTGCTTTTGATTCAAAGACTGATATTCAGAACAAATCATCTCCAGAATAAGTCCACTTTTGAAGTCTTCAATTACAGTTACAGATAGATTTTTAAAAAATGAAGTAAACTACATAGTTAACTTGATTTTCTCGAAAAGTGGAGTAGGGTCATGACACCAGTTTTCGAACACTTTAGCGACTTCAAAGATTGGATGATCAAAAAAATATTTGCCTTTAACTCAAAATAATACTGTTAATTTATTTTGTTACCAAAACTCAAATACTTTTGTGTCCGGGAGCAATTTTTATCACTATTAGCATCAAAAAATGGAAAAAACATTTTTTTTTTTTCTCTTATTTTCGAACACGAGTTTCCTAAAGCCGAACAAAAAGGCTGCGTTCAGAAGCACAATCTGAACTTAAGTTGCTATCTGTCAGTTTATGAACGACCATCTAACAAGAAACGTCAATTTTTTTTTTACTCAAAAACATCTTATTTACTTGTCGATTTTACTTCGATTAGTTGTGGCAACGTCGGGAGATAAATTTTTATGGTCGTGCATCTTTTTTATGGTCGTCCATCTTTATTAAATAAAACCTTAAAAGTAAAAGAATATACTAATTCAACTTACCCATAACAATATCTTCCTCATGGACGGTGTCGAAGTTTTCCATAATTGCATCGGCATATACTGGATCTAAGAAACAAGATCCATGACAACTTTTCTTTTTTATTAATTTCATCTTCTACTTACCATTTTGTATCCGAAGATAAACTTCTTCGGGAACTTCCACCACGATAGACTCTCCCTTATAGTTGTACCAGTAACGTTGCATTTTATAAAACAAAAATAAAAACAAGGACACACAATTTCATCCACTTAGGAGAACACATTCAAGGGGAGTTTTTATTGCCTCTTTAATTTTGTTATTGCAATCAAACTAAAAAAAATGGGCACGACTGGGTCGCACGAACTTGCGATTGTGTTCTAAACACGATATCAAAATCTTAAGGCTGAGTTAAATGTTTTGGTATTAGCTCTTCATAATATGTTTTGTGGTACAGGGTTGCCAACTACACATTAATTATGGAAATTGAATTAAATCAAGCAAAATAATGAAAAAATTAAATTAAATATTCCAAAGGTTTCAAGCAAAAATCTAAAAACGCCATTCTTTTGCAATCGCTAATACACATGAATGATGAAAATTTAATCAAAATCGTTGGAGTAGTTTTTCCAAAAAACGGTTTTTTATTTTTCACTTTTTTTTAAAAACTGTTTTTTAAAAGTCGAGTATGCAAAGTTCTAGATCTTAACAGGAGTTATTTTGACAAAAAATTTGAAAAAAATTTGATTTAAAAAAATTTATAAAAATTTCCAAAACTAAGTTTTTTTAAATATTGATATGCAGTCTTTCTTTAACAGCTTACGACTTCTTAAATCCAAAATTTCGTCAAGATCGTGTAAGCCATTAACGAGAAAGTCGGTTTAAAAAAAAACGGTACTATGGGAGGTACCGTTTTTAGGCCTTTTCCAAAAATTTTTTTTACATCATAAGAAAAACAATCCTAAATTAATCCTTAACACAAAATTTTATCGAAATCGTTGGAGCCGTTTTCGAGAAAAATAAGCATTATCATATCGGTTGTATGGCAGGTACCGTTATTTCAAGACCTAGAGACCCAATTCCAAAAACCCCTCTGTAGGATGCTCTACAGACCCTAACTGCAAATTTTGAAGAAAATCGGTCTATTGGTTCAGGCTGTAGATCCATATACAGACAGACAGACAGACAGACAGCCCTATTATGGCTGTCAACTATCAATCAATTGATACACGATAAGTGCTATCAATTAATTGATAAATCGGTATTATGCATGTCAATTGATAAATTTTCTTCCATTGTGAACAGTGTGCTCTAGGGTTGCTCAAAAAACATCGATACATCGAAAACATCGATGTTTACTATTCGATGTATCGACTAAACCCGATGTTTCGCACCCTTTCGATGCTTACCGATACATCGATGTTTTTTTATTCGATGCATCGGATGAAGCAAACATTGAAAAGACTCACTCAAAGTGCCAAATCAACAGTTCAATTTATTTCACATGCTCTTTTCTCTTTCAATTTATATATCAGTGGGATGGTGTATTTCATTCGATCCATATTGAATAAAAGTAAGTATCGCTTAATACACACTCACAACTCACAGTCACAAATCACAGTACCTAACCGAATCGATTTCAGTGTTCTGTTTCTGTTTAATTCACGTCATACATAATATGCTCTCTTCTCCTTTACTTTATATATCCAGAGACAGACTACACGATATGCAGCTGCACACGTGACGCGTACGCTGTCAATGTCAAGTTATTGAAAAATTTAAAATCTGGCAACCCTAAACCTATGGAAGAGATATCAAATTTAAAATAGGTACACCAATGCTAGCTTTTTCTTAAATTGTCAAAAAGTCTTGTTAAAGTTGAGAAACGGACTTTACTGTATAACAATTTTTTTCTTAGAATATGACCAAAAATCACATCCCAAAGTATGTTACACGAATTACGGAACACCCTGTATATGTAGAATAGAAGTAGAAGCAGAAGAAGATGTAACCTTAACGCTGTGTCTCCACTTGCTTCAAATTCATAGCAGAAAGCAGGAATATGACAGACACAAGAAAGCGGAGCAACTGACAAATTTTGTGTTGTGGGCATTTTGTAGCATATGTTTATACCAAACACAACAACGAAGTAACAAAATGGTGGAAAAACATATGCTGAGGACAGTTCCCTCTGCTTTAATAGCTGTTATAGATACCCTGTGATAAAAGTATGCTATATATCGCAGGCGACGAAAATAAAGCTGCTAAAATAGTCTCCACTTGCGATATTCAAAGGCTGCTGTAATAGCTGCGATAGATTTAAAGCATGTGGAGACCAAGGGTAACCTATAACGCAAACGCAAGGCAAAATCAAAACAACGATTAGCTTTAGCTGTTAATTTTCGAATGTAATTGTGACACTTATGTTTCATTCATTTTTTATTATTTTTTTGGTTTGCTAGTTCTTATATGACAATTAACCCCTAGAAATAAAAGGTTTCTTCGTTGAAGTCCTGGGGTCGCCCTCGTGTCACCACAAAGCATTTTTTGAGAAATCTAAAGTCGCCCTGAATGTCAAACAGAGTGTTTTTTAGGCTTAGGGTTGACCTGTTTTTGCCCTCAACTCGTCATCGGTTTTTTCTGGGGCGAGTTGAGGGCTGTCAAATGGCGTGTATTTTTATTCAAATGAAAGGGATATGTGGTGATTTTGTTGCTTAGCGTTTTTTAAGGACTGGAAAACCCAACCCAACGACAACTCATAGGGTTATCAAGAAAACCTGGGTCAACCCTGGGTAAAGTTCAACGAACGAACCTAAAAAGACACATTTCGTAATTGGTAGTATATGTCTTAGGGTTGCTCAAAAAACATCGATACATCGAAAACATCGATGTTTTTATGCGATGCATCGACAAACATCGATGTAAGGTTACGATGTATCACATCGAATAAAACATCGATGTTTTTTTTACATGAGCATCCCTAGTGTGCTCGTACTAAGCGTTGACACAACCCACATCTAGGTACAAAGCTACCATTTTAATTTCCTGCATTCAATGAACACTAAACTCATTTAACTTCAAAATTCAATTTGGAATGAATTTTTGCTATACGGCACAGAAAAAAACACTTCACGATATAGCCCTTTTACTAGTCAACAACGTACCTGTGTTTTGGCTACACATTTCCAGTAAAATAAACCAAAAAAATGTTCATCACCGACGAATTTGCGATTGACTGAAAAATTGATAGATATCAAAAATATTGATAACCATAATACCGAACAAGCAACCAGAGACGTTCACAATAGATCGCAAAAAAGAATTTCATTCACAACTGATTAAAAGTTCCGATGGTTGTTATCCGTAATACCACTTAACCAATTTCATTGATAGACGAGCAAATTTATCAAGTATCGTATTGATATTTGACAACCGTAATAGGGCTGAGAATTGCAGGACCCACTTTGTTCGTATTCTCTATCATCGTAATGTCATGTTTAATTGTTATCTCAAAATTTTTTTTCTGCACGATTGCAAGACTTGCCTTACCCTGCAGCTACACGATCAAGATATGGTAAGCCATCAGTCTACATATACACTATGTTAAATTCCTGTTCGTGTTTCGGCTGTGACGTAGGCGACTTACAACTTGCCAGGCAAATGGCTTTCAATCGACATGTCATTATATATTTTCAAAATCGCACCCACAAGAAATTTGAAATTCAAATTTTTTTTCCAGGCACTCTTTTCTCTTTTTGATTGTATTTGACGAAGCTGTCAATTTCATGGCTACTGAAACTGCTTCTCAGGTGGCTTTCAATATTCCATACCAGTTGGGTTTCAATTTCGAAAAGTTTGGTTGTGTATGTAAGAAAGTTCGAATGTATTGTAAATGGCCGCGTTCCTGGCACCTATCTTCGAAAATCTTAACTTAAGATTCTGTCACTTTTCCCATATAAAAAGTTTCAGATTTTCAGATGACAATTCAGATGACATTTAGATTTTCAGATTTTCGAACATAGATTTTCAGATGGAAAATCTTGGCTGAAAATCTGAACTTAAGATTTTACTTGTCAAAACAAGAAAAACAACATACATGACAATCGAACTTTACTCGGTATTCTTGGGTTATTTTTTTGTTCTACAAGTTTTCGCTTATTTGTTGAATTGAAATTGATAATTATTGGTGCTTGGATATTCTGTTTTGTAAATTAATTTTAATAGTGAGTTTATCAACAAAGAAAATACATTTTTGAAGGCACACGATTTTCATTTTTTTTATCAAAATTAAGTAAAATGAATGTAATTTTAAAACTGCTCAACTTGGAAACACTTGGAAGTCAAATTGTTGAATTTCAAAATGAAAAAATCTGTGTTTTACAAATAATTTTACTACTAACTATGTAGAATCGAGAGGTGAATCACACTACCACTTTAAGACAAAAAAAAAGTTAAGATAGTCGTTCATGGACTGACAGATCTCTTCGAACTTTCGGAATTTGTCTTGAACCCGGCCAATGGCTTACCATATCTTGATCGTGTAGCCCCGGGGTTATAGTACCTATAATCGCAAGTAAAAACAAGGGGCAAATTACACAAATTTCATAAATAGAACACAAGAACTCTTCACAGAAGATATTTGTACAAGTTTTGATTTTAACTGTGAGGGAATACCACGTTTATGTTTATGCAACTTCACAACCAAACACGATAAAGTTTCAATAGCAAGTGAAAAAAACATATGTTTTGACAAGTACAAACTGAAGTTAAGATTTTCAGCTGCTTTTTTTCATCTGAAAATCTATGTTCGAAAATCTGAAAATCTGAATTGTCAGCTGAACTTTTGTATGGAAAACTGACAGCAACTTAAGTTCAGATTTTCGAAGATGGTGCGTCAGAACGCAGCCATTTTCAGATGACATTGCTCGCGTTCTTCGCACCGGGTCTTCGAAAACTACTGTCAGTTTTCGTCGCTCTGATTGGTCAAAAAAGTCAGAAGTTTCAGCTGACATTTAGCTGACAGTTAGATTTTTCTGATTTTCGAACATAGATTTGCAGATGGAAAAAACTGGCTGAAAATTCTTAAAAAAAGTTCTAGTTGTCAAAACAAGGAAAACAACATTTATGACAATCGAACTTTACTCGGTATTCTTGGGTAATTTTTTTGTTCTACAAATTTTCGCTTATTTGTTGAATTGAAATTGATAATTATTTGTGTTTGGATATTCTGTTTTGTAAATTAATTTTGATAGTGAGTTCATCAACAAAGAAAATACATTTTTGAAGGCACACGATTTTCTTTTTTTTTTTCATTAAAATAAAGAAAAATGAAAGTAATTTCAAAACTGCTCAACACAAATACTTAGAAGTCAAATTGTTGAACTTTAAACTGAAAAATCTGTGTTTTTACAATTAATTTTACTACTAACTATGTAGAATCGAGAGGTGAATCACAGTACCACTTTAAGACAAAAAAAAAGTTCAGATAGTCGTTCATGGACTGACAGATCTCTTCGAGCTTTCGAAATTTGTCTTGAACCCGCCCACTGACTTTCACCGAATTTCGAATTTCGAATTTTCAGTAAAGAAACACACCTATTATCTCCAGAACAAGTCCACTTTTGAAGTCTTCAATTAGAGTCACAGATAGATTTTTAAAAAATGAAGTAAACTACATAGTTAACTCGATTTTCTCGAAAAGTGGAGTAGTCAAGTCATGACACCAGTTTTCAAAATCAAATTCAAATTTTAGCATCAAAAAATAAAAAAAAAGCAAAAAACTCAGAAATATATGTTTTTTCCTATTTTCGAACACGAGTTTCCTAAAGCCGAACAAAAAGTTTCCTATTTTCGAACACTGGAATTGTATGGGATTTTTCGCACGTTAAGACATAAAATCGAAAATTTGAGAAATTTAGATTTAAAATGGAATGAATTCCGTTGTTTTTATTTCACGTAAAATAAAATTAATTTCAGACAATAATAAAAAAAACACTTTTTCACTCCTTTAATTCGTTTGCCATAAAATTTTGTCATTTAATAGAAAATATAGGCGTATATGTCCTCTATTTTTTGCTTCTATTGATATGCTTTTCTTGTCTTTTATTGCATCCGTACATTTTAAAAACTTTTTAAAGCTCAAAAATGGACTGTAATTAAAATTTTTTTTTAGCTTACACGCGTTAAATTAGTATTGTTTGAAGTGGCTATTCCTGCACCTGGAGAGCTTTCCCTAATTGCAGCAGTGTTTGTTGTTTAAGTTTGAAAAAAAAATCGACCTTAAAGTTATTAGCATTTATGAATAAGAAGGAAGAGTTCTATCCAAACCTACAGTCTCGCATATCATCAAAGTCTAAAATTGGGTTCATGGAATCTCTCAATCAGGGTTGCAAAATCGTTATAAAAAACATCGATGATGGAAAATATCGATGGTCTTCGATGTCAAAAAAACGTCGGTCATAACAACGATACATCGACGTTTTTCCGATGTTTTACCGATGTTTTACCGATGTTTTAATTATCTTGTCAATAATGAAAAAAATTGACTTTATTTACGTGTACAGTAACTAAATAAGGAGATTTACTAGTCTTACCAGTTCCATGATCTCCTTTGAATACCCTTTACTTTGACAACTCGCAAGTTGCAACTCAAACGATACATGAACTTGAAAAGGTTCAAGACTAATTTTGAATTTCACACATCAGATACTTGCAGAGAATCGACGGCTGTTTGAAAAGGAATTCGTAAGTGTATGAGTGAGATGTCGCATATATGAGTAAGGGAAAGGGCCGTTTTTTTTACTCATAACAAGAAAAATAAAGTTATTTTAACGTATTTTACGGAAAGTGTTCGACTACTGGAGCTGTTCGGAAATAGGTACCTCTACCCTACTACACCGATGAAAAACAATTTCAATTGAGAATAAAAAGTTAAGTTAGCATGTGTTTTTGCCCTGTTCGAGAATCTCATTCTTACGTAGTTGATTATTTTCGAACAGTTGTTTTCCCGCCAATCATATGATTTCCTCAAAAATTACAATTTAAAGTGCCCAAATCGATTGTGAAAAATTCTTTTCGACTAGTAGAAAAAAAAAAAAATTTATAAAAAAAAGTGTTCTCCCAAATTTTTGACGGAAAATTTATATTCGCTGTTAGTATTCGGTAGCTCCCTTTTCAACTCATCACGGATCATCGTTGGATAGACAAGGAGCTCTTAATAATCTTCAAGAACTAAAAAACGAAAGAAAAATAATTTTTACTTTTTATTGCCTATTCCGAACACAACTGTTCGAAAATAAGCAACTAGGTAAGAATGAGTTTCCTATTCTCGAACAGGGCAAAACACATGCTAACTTAACTTTTTATTTTCAAAATTTCTCTCAATATCACAAGCAATTGCTCTAATATAATAAAAACCACAGGTTCAAGTACGTACGTCATTATTTGCTTTTTAACTCAAGTTTCCAACACGTGCAATGCAAGTTTTTTTTTTAACTGATACCAAGCGTTGAACCGCACGCACTGACAAACTGAATTTTTGTAAGATCCTGTGCTGTATTTGTTAGTGAGCATATGCGGAAAGGGAAAAAGGAATACGAGGGCACACATGTATAGTCCTTTCAAGGTTGAAACACTAAAAACAACGAAAATATAGGCATTTTCATTTAAAGTGATCGAAAACTGGGGATGTTCGAAAATAGGTGCCACTACCCTACGTTGTTTTTGATTCTAGGAGACGCATATATACAATGTTCTTTAAAACGGTGTCAAACAGAGATAATTTAAATCTGTAAAAGCAAAAATCTTTCTGGCAAACAGTTCTATTTTTTCTTAAAAAAAAAACCCTTGAAAAACTGTTTTAGGTAGGTAACCACGTTTTTTTTTTTACTAAAAAGACTTAGTTTTAAAAAAAATGCTCTCAACACTTTTTCTATTTGATTGTCGAACTATTGCTTGGTAGTCTTTTTAACTAGCCGTTCCACAACGGCAGATGAACTTGTTGCCATGCCATGCCTTGTAGGGGAATGCCCATAGAATGACCTATAATTTTCTGCCGGTTCCGAACGGCTAATCGAGAAATTGGTTTTCATGGTAATGCATTTTTCAAGTAACAAATAAAAAAAATAGTTTGGAGCAGCAACTTTTTTTGATGTAGACAGGATTTTGAATGTAAAGTCTAAGACTTGGGCATACTGCTGCTTCTCACCAACATATCCAAACAAAAAGGGTTCCACCAATTTGCAGTTCTTGCAATCTCATCTTAGATTTAACAAATATATTACAAAATTGTTCTGTACTAACTCTTAGGTATACTTAAAGACTTATCGAAAAACAAGCCTATTTATGATATTTTCAAAGAACCAAACAACACAATACCCGAACTTATTGCTAAATTTATAAGAAAAACTAATGTTAGCATTTAATTTGTTTATAACCAAAACCAATATTAAATAATTATAATTAATTATAATCATGAATGCACAGTATGTAATATTTATTTTGTTAAAAAAATCTTTTTTTTTGGGGATGCACGGATAAGCTCGGGACTGCCTACGAATTTAACTCGTATTTTTGTAAAATTAATTTTTATGAAGTACAGGTTTGAAAATCCTTCATTTTTTCACAAGGTATGGTTGTGAAAAATGGGGTAGGCCCCGGGGCTCGCCGCTATGTTGCGAATGGTAGGTAAAGTTAAAAGAATCTACTACTCTTGAAACTAAACCGGTTTTCCCAACTTCAGGCGCTCGAAACACTTTTGTCGCAACAAGTGTCAAATATTTTATGTTTGCTCATACTGGGAAGGTCGGTTTACACTTGTAGGATGATTGACGTAACAGTAGCAAAAACATTCAATGTTTGACAGAACAAATGTGTTACATGTGTGAATTCAGACTAAATCTCCCAACCAAATGGGAGTAGATCTTTGGCGTTTAGGGTAACTCCGGATTTACTCTTTTTTTTCAATAAAACATGAAAAATGCAACAGGAGTAAATCTTTACACAAAAGCAGTAACTATTTTCGTCAATGAAAAACGCTATTAAGATGGTATACTGAAAATTCCAAAATTAAAGACAAAAATCTAATAATTTTCAACTCAAACTCAAAAAAATGTGTTGTGCTTTGCAAGTAATATTTTTGTCGCTACCAGTTGATTAACCGGTTGAGAGCTCTGAAAATCCAGAAAAAAACCTTTGGCAATTCAGTGCGCTGTGAGTACTTGCACCGAACACAGAAGAAATGTACTGGTGCAAAAAGGTATCACATAAACCACCTCAGTACGCTTTAGGGAAATCTCTTGTTTACAATCTTTTTTCTACACATCAACAGATCTATTTGATGCTATATCCTTCCAAATTGTATATTTTGTTTTTGACTTTTGATCTTAATTTATATTCTAGAGTGATACATTTGAGAATCAAAAATGGCAGAAATGGACGAACATCACTTTGAGACTGGAGATTCCGGTGCTTCTCAGACGTATCCTATGCAGTGTTCTGCCTTACGTAAGAACGGATTTGTAATGCTCAAGGGTCGTCCTTGCAAAATCGTCGAAATGTCAACATCCAAAACTGGCAAACACGGACATGCTAAAGTACATATGGTAGGAATCGATATTTTTTCAAACAAAAAGTAAGGCCTACGATTGTTTTGTAGAAAAATTTGTTCATAGTTATTTTAAATGTAAACTTTTATTAAAGGTACGAAGATATCTGTCCCTCAACGCATAACATGGATGTTCCTCACGTTAAAAGAGAAGACTATCAACTGACCGATATTAGTGATGACGGTTTTCTTACTTTGATGTCTGATAATGGTGAAATTCGTGAAGATCTTAAAGTTCCAGACGGTGATTTGGGCAACAGCTTACGTTCAGACTTTGATGCAGGAAAGGATCTCTTGGTAATTTTAACAACAAAAATTTATTCTCTCTAAATCATAAATTTTAATTGAATTCCTTTTTTGTTTGTTTTCGTTTCAGTGTACGGTTCTTAAGTCCTGTAACGAGGAATGTGTCATTGCAATTAAAACTAACACAGCCCTTGACAAATAAAACCAATAATAAAAATCTGGCATTATCCCGTTGCTTAATTAACCTTTTATATATATATGGATATGTGAACACTATATATACATATATATATAACAGACTAAGGTAGCGTTTAGTGATAAAAAGGTGAAAACAATACATTTTTGCCAATAAAATATTTTTTACTTTAACTAAATTTGTATCTTTTCATTCTGAAACATGTGAAAATGTTAATTAAGCTTTCATATAAATGTATAGTGCTGTTATTGAAATTGTTTCTATTATTTCCTTTCTTTTTTTTTTATTTGGACATTAATTAATGGTTAAATTTACGAATATGAATTGCTTCATGTGGGCTGTAGAGGTCAATAAAAACGATTGTTTTACTTTTTGGGACATAACAAATGTGTTCAAATTCAAAGTCAAGCCTATTTATTGTCATAATAAGCAAGCAGTACATCGTAATTTTTTTTTTTAAATTGTTTTTTTTTCCAGACAAAGCCTTAAATGCATTTTCAGTGGTCTCTAGTTTTTATATAATGAGTTTTTTTTAATACACAAATGCTAATAATAAAATACTGTAGCAAGTTAATTTGGAATTTGTACAGGATATAAAATACTTCAAATGGTTTAAAAATTTTGTGAAAATAAATATGTAATTCAAATGAACATTGTTAAAAGCAGTTCAACCAAGTAGCTTTACCTATGCGGGGAGACAATTCAATTCCAATGCTGATGTTTAGTGCTTGGAGCCCAATATATTTGGGTTCAAGGTCAAGGGGTACCAGTTTAAAACAAGAAACACACCGCTTTGCTATTCTTAAGTTTAAGATCGGTTCGTTTTTGTCGCAATTTAGCAATACTATAATCAGATCACTCAACGCAAAAAGTTAATATTGAGATAAAAATGCTCAGTAGTGTTTCTTTTTTTTTGTGATCAGTGGTAAAATTAAACGCTGAGCTGATTATAGGATTGCCGAGTTGCGACAAAGAGTCCAATAATTGTAGCTTGATCGATCTATTTTGGTATTGTGTAGTTTGTCCGAGTTGTTGATGCAAATAAGATTTATAATCGGAACAAAAAATTTATTTACCCGAGACTTTCGACTAAAGTCGTTTGCAGATGAACCAGGTAGGGCCCAACAATGCCAACAAAAATGGAAGAAAGCAAGAATTGAATTTAAATTCTTAATACTGTTTTCGACAAAAACTTCAGTTTCATTATAGTCTCACATTTAGGCATTATGGAGATGGAATTTGGGGCATTTGAACACGTTTATTGTAGAGTCGATAGCATGATCCTAGCGCCAAAATATATTTCACCTTTATTTCATTGATATATCTGAAAACTGGAATTTTTTTATAGGTTGTTAAAGGCTCCTAGTTGGCGAAATTCAAATATCTGCCTTGTACCTCTAGTTTGTCGCCGGCTCATAAAAAAGCCAACATTTTTAAGGTCAATAATAGACAATATAGCTTTAAACGCTATCGCAGATCTTTCCGTACATTTAAGGATTTTCAGTAAGTTCCTTAGGTCCTTATTATGAGTAGCGAATCGAACGTTCGATTGGAAGCGAATGTTTTTGCGAGCTTCTTTTATAGCGGTATTATAGGTTGTAGAAACAAAAAAAAAGGTATATCAGATAAGAGAATGGACGAAGTTTAATGATAATAATCCAATAAATTAGTTTCTCTAAAACATTCGCTTCCAATCGAACGTTCGATTCGATACTCATAATAGAGACCTTAATGACCATCCGAAACATCAAAAAGTGTATCTAGTTTTTTTCTGATATAAATGTGGCAATTTTCTCGTGCACTTTCTTGCTTGCCAAATCGGCTGTTTCTGAAATCAACTGATCGAAACATCTCAATTCAATTCAAATATTATGTAAAGGGTTTTCCAATAGGTATGATGTTATTTTGCAGTGGCGTTTCGGCCATTTGTAGTATGTCATGATCTCTCATTTGTTTTTTATTGCATTCATTCAGGATCACCGTAAACGCCGTGAACTTTCTGATTTTGTCTTGGAACAACTTGAAATCGATAACGATTTTTAAAAAAAAATTATCTTCTCCGAAGAGGCTTACTTATATTTGACTAGTGCGCTAAATAAACAAAACGCGATGAAAATCCACAAAATATTCGTGAAAAACCATTACATTCACCTAAATTAACAGTTTGGTGTGGTTTTTATGCTGGTGGAATCATCGGTCCGTACTTCTTTCAAAATGAAGCTGGTAACACCATTACTGTCAATGGAGAGCGGTATAGGATAATAACCAAAAATAAATATCAAAATAGCCGCTCAGAGAAGGAGAAATGCGCAGGAGATTCGTTCGCCGAAGTTCATAAATGATGCTCAAGGACTGCTACTTGTGGATGACGACAAAATTCTTCACAGGTGGCGACAGTATTGTGATGATCTTTTGAATGAACAGTTTCCTCGGCGCCACTTTCCAACAGCTGCACCTAACTTTACGGAAGTATCCGACGTCACAGTCGAAGAAGTTAGGGAGGCAGTTAAGAGCTCCAAAAAAGGCAAAGCGATTGGGCCAGACGAGGTACCATATGAGTTTTGGAAAAATATGGGAGACATCGGGTTGAGATGGCTCACGATTCTCATCTCCAAACTTATAAGAGGTGATAGTTTGCCTAATCAATGGAGGGAAAGTTTTCTTCTTCCAATGTACAAGGGAAAGGGAGATACCAGAAGCTGTGACAACTATCGTTCGATAAAGTTGATGTCCCACACTATGAAGATCGTTGAGCGGGTTTTGGATAGCCGACTGCGGAAAATAATTAGGCTGTCTGATGACCAATGCGGGTTTGTCGCGGGTAAGTCAACTACAGACGCAATCCAAAGTATAAGGATCATTATGGAAAAACACCGAGATGCCTTAGAGGATTTGCATATTGTGTTGGTTGACTTCGAAAAAGCATTCGATCGACAACCACGAGATCTGATATGGGTGGCCCTCAGACACCGAGGAGTTCCTGAAGCCTATGTGCGAATAATTATGGACATGTACGAGGGAGCAGTTACAAAAGTGAGATGCCCAGCTGGAGTCACCGAAGAATTCCAAATAACAGTAGGTGTACATCAGGGAAGTGTCTTGAGTCCACTGCTCTTTATTGCTGTTCTGGATTATTTGCTCGAAGGAAAAGTAACGGACAATAAAGTACAACAATTATTCTTTGCTGACGATGGAGCCATCATAAGCGAGGATCCTACATCCCTGCAACGAGCACTTGACGTTTGGGTTGATGTTCTGGAAGGAAATGGGTACAGTATTAGCGCTAAAAAGACTGAATACCTGTGCTGCCCTTTTTCTGATCCAGACAAGCCTATTCCAGACATTTATTTGAACGGAAATGTGCTTCCCAAGTGTGAAAAGTTTAAATATCTGGGATTTATGATCAATAGTGAAGCAACTTGTGATGACGACATAAATCATCGAGTAAGCGTAGGGTGGATGAAGTGGCGAGAAAACTCCGCTATCTTCTGTGATCGAAAAATGCCCCCTAAGCTGAAGGGAAGACTCTACACAGCAGTTGTCCGTCCAGCTCTGACATACGGTTCACAATGTTGGACAATGTACAAAAAGTATGAGAGCAAATTGACGGCAGCCGAAATGAAGATGCTTCGGATGACAGCAGGAGTAACAAAGCTTGATCGAATTAGAAGTACTAAGATCCGTGGAAGCCTTCATGTCAAAAGTACCATCTTGGACAAAATTCAGCACGACCGACTCAGTTGGTATTGTCATGTTCAAAGGAGAGATCCTCAGAACCCCGTCCAAAAGGCAATATCGTACAACGTTTCAACAAATTCGCGACGAAAAAGAAAAGGCAGGCCAAAACACTCCTGGTACAAGCAAATGCAAAAACAGCAGCATTTGGTTGGCCTCAGACATGGAACAATCCAAAACAGGGAGGCTTGCCGACGCTTTTTGAGGTCAACGCGGCGTACCCCACAGGCGGATCACTAGTGTGAAGCAGAAAAGTGGGAGAGTTGTGATCGCTTCAAGATCACTACTCGTAACGCCGGAAATAAAAAGAAGAAGAAGATAGGATAATAACCAACTTTTTATGAGCGAAATTGGAAGAAATTGATTTTGACAACATTCGGTTTCAACAAGACGGGACTACGTATCACACAGAAAATGCAACAATTGAATTATTGCGAGAAAAATTTTGAGATTCGATTATTTCAAGAAATGGTGGTATTGAATGGCCTCCAAGAAGTCGTGATTTAACACCATAAGACTATTTCTTGTAGGGTTATTTGAAGTCATTGGTCTTTCAAAATAAACCAAATTCTCTTCAAGCTTTACAAGTCAATCAGCCTTATTATGAGTTTCACGTGAAATCATTCCTTTCGAAAAAGATCCCATTTCACTTTTCCCTTATGTGAGTTTCGGGGGAAAAATTTCCCTCATTATGAGCTATTTTTCCCCGTGAAATGTGAAAACGTTAAGAGCAATTTATTTCACTTATTTTTGTGAGTTGAACAAGTAAACAACAAAAGCGGAAAAATTGTAGGTCTGAAATTTTGTTCAGGTGAAACTCATAATAGCTTTTCAAATTACGGGCGAACAAAAATGTTCCGGGCGAAAAGCTGTTCACGTGAAACTCATAATAAGGCTGAACTCTGATAACGTGCCATTCGTGATATACGACTTGATTTAGTGAAAAAAGTGCTCGAAAATTGGGTTCATCTAATTTGTTGCTGCAGAAGAAGTCGTGGTGGCCATTTGAATGACGTTTTCTTTAAAACTTAAATGTATTGATTGAACTGCACATTAAATAAAAAAAATTGAATTTCCTTAACAAAAAGCGTTTTTTTTTCAAAAAAGAAATCATATCACTCTTATTGGAAAACCCTTTATTTGTTATTAAATGAAAAAATTTAAGGTATTTTATTTTATTATTTGTTTATTAAAAAGTAATAATAATAATAATGTTAAATGTACAATGATATGAGCTCATTTAAACACGTTTCTAAAACAAAATTGTTTGTATATTTATTTACTATCTCTACGGAGAGTGCATATAAATTTTACGGAGTTATAAACATCCCAAAATGCAGATCTTTACTTTTCATTTCTGGATACAAATGACAAAAACAGCATCAAAAGCTCGAGCTGAAACTTTTTCCTTGTCTTTTTCCTAAACTTTTTTTATAAAGTAAAGAAACAGACCTTTTGTAATTAGAAATGGAGAGCAAGGAAAGGAATTTGTTGGGATGTTTCTGGCTATGTGACATTTACCTTGCAATCTCAGTAGAGATAATCAACTTTATTTCAGTTTTATGTTATGAGAAAAGTAAAGTAAATGGCATATTAGGTTTATTTACTGTCTGGGTAAAGTTTGAGAAGAAGCCCGGGAAGAAGTTTGTTTCATTATAATACTGTAACGTGCGCTTAGTTCGCAAAATAAAACTTCACTTTCAATTTATTTCTACCACTTTTATTCAGTATCTATACTTTATTCGATCTCAACTCGACTTTTGGACTATCACTTGTTAACAACAATTCACTCTTAACTTTATCACTCTATAATCAAAACTGACTGCTCGTTGCGTCAGCGGCCACCCCCTATGAGTTGACCTTGTCGTGGTGGGGGTGCATATGGACATCTTCTCCAGCAATCCAGCTGCAGAACCTGACCAACCAACATAACTCAAAACAAAACCTCAATGTTAGAAAACTTGAAAACTGAAAAAAATGGAAAAAGTAAATAAAAGGTATAAAAAACGAACGGGGATATACGTTCAAAAGTCGGCAGGTGTCGCGACTGCCGGCGATGGCTTGGCCTCGAAAGAGGATAAGTCGCCAGTGACAAATTTATTTACGAAGAAAGAAAAAGCGATTTGCGGAAGGGCTGGGGAGCCGACTGCAGTTCAAGGAAGGCCTCACAAGCTAACCAAGAAATGTGGAGAGCCCTCTGGTTCTAACGCCCCTCCTAAGGAGGATGCCCATACCAGTGGAAGAGTTGCAGTGACTCTTTGTAGCACTTCCACTCATACTGCCCGTATTGAAGGGACCCCGGAGAAGACTGTTGCAGCAAGTAGAGGGGCCGAGACTTTCGGTTCCAACGCGAACTGTGATATGTTGACGAAAGGGCTACCCTTATCAAAAACACTGCCCCAACCTCCCACCTCATCCCATCCTATGTCAAAGGACTCAAGGTCGACCAACCCGGACGGTACGGGTGCCGAGACTTTCGGCTCCGTGGCTGAAAGGGGAGGACCTCCTTCGAGCTCCGGAAACACTCCTTCCCTCCCCCAAGTTGTAGGCGAAACTGTGACTTACAGTGGGACAAACAACGAAAGGGTGTCCAATCCCCCTAACCCCAAAGTTGGAGGTGAAACTGTGACTTACAGTGGAACTGAAAACAAAAGGGTTTCCAATCCCCCTAACCCCCAAGTTGAATGTGAAACTGTGACTTACAGTGGAACTGAAAACGAAAGGGTTTCCAATCCCCCTAACCCCCAAGTTGAAGGTGAAACTGTGTCTTACAGTGGAACGGACAACGAAGGGCATCCCAACCTCCCTACATTCCCAAACCACAAAGAAAGGCGGAATGCGGAGACAATTGCGAAGGTGTTAGGTGCGGTACCTAAACCTAAGCTTGATTCAACGCAATCTGCCAAACTTGAGTGGGCAATGAAAATCATTGCAATAAATGAAAAACACAGCGAAGACTCAACGTCTAAGCGCCAACGCTCGTTCGAGCAGTCAACCCCGAACGCCAAAAGGCCTAAGGTGCAAAAACCAAGCACCCTCAGCTCCAAAAAAGACATGTCGTACAGTGACGCACTGAAGGACAAACCCATTTTCGCTGTCATTGACAGGAGTAACGCGGATGGTGCGATCTCTTTCGATCAATGGGCGATCATCATGAACAAGCTCCAGGCCTCCTACTGGACTCTTATGATGGAAAACCCAGGGGAACCTGCCATCTTTGAGGACGCAGGATGGTATCAGGGGCGCGTCAGGTTAATCGCGTTTGATGGAGAGAGATCGCGCGATCTGTATAAGCTTGCGATAAGCAGGTTAGAGGGACTCTGGCCTGGTGCTAAGCTTGAAGTCGTGTCAAGGGAGGATATCCCTTGCAGGCCTAGAGCTCGCGCTAGATTACCAGCAGAACTCTCCTGCAAAGAAACAATCATGAAAATGATTCAATTCGGCAATCCAGCCCTTCCTACCCATGACTGGAAAGTCGCGAAGCTGGAAGAGCCGGAGGGTCACTATAGATCGGCTATAATAGTCATCAATAAGGACTCCCTAGCTCCCCTGGCTGCGACAAAAGGCGTGATTCGGTTCGGCTGGTCAAATATTGCCTTAAAAATATACAAAAAAGATGAAGAACAGAACATCGTTCCATCTTCCATAACAAAAAGTGCGTCTTCAGTGGAAGAACCCGCAGGGCAAGTCGACCCTCCATCCATGGAGATAGACGAACTCGGCACATCCTCTGCTGAAACGTATGATAACAAACCCTCCACATCCGACTTGGATGCCCAAAACGTCGTCAAATTCTCCGACTTGGAGACTGATGACTCCGATGCCCAAAACGTCGTCAAATTATCCGACTTGGAGACTGATGACTCCGCTAACGAGGTTTCGCTCAGCGAGGATGACCTTCTTAGGTCAAACTCTGAGAGCGAAACAGACGACGACCTCAACCAGACCGTGGTGGGGGTTAGTCTACTTAGTTGTTCCCAAGATGGTGCAGCTAACTCAGATTAACCTCCAACACTCCAAGCAGGCTTCGGCCTCCCTTCTTCTCCGTCTAAACAAGAGGGGGGAAGACATTGTCCTTATCCAAGAGCCTTGGATCATCAAGTCCACCGTTCGAGGACTAAGGACTCCTGGATATACTCTACTGTATATGAAGGACAAAGGTGAACCCAGATCCTGCATATTGGTAAGAAGTAGCACTAATGTATTTTTACTCCCTCATTACAGCAATCGATGTAACCACAATAAGATACCAGACCAGTGACAACATCTACTGGCTGGTATCAGCTTACCTCGGCCATGACCATCCTAGCCCTCCTCCATGCGACTTATTTAAAAGGATTGTCGCTGCAGCAGAACGGCAGAAGATCTGCCTCATCATTGGATGCGATGCTAATGCGCATCACACAGTATGGGGTAGTACTGACATAAATGAAAGGGGTGAGTCACTTTTTGATTTTATTTTAAGTACTAACCTTATAGTAAGTAATATTGGCAATGAACCAACATTCATTACCAAAAACAGACAAGAAGTTTTAGATATCACTCTTGTTTCCGATTCGGTTCATCATAGGATTACTAATTGGAAAGTATCTACTGAACACTCCTTTGCTGATCATAGATACATTCAATTTGATCTAAATGAGGAACCTCTCAAGCAACCAATCTTCCGAAACTATCGGAAAACTGACTGGCAAAAATATCGGGTAGTTTTGAAAAAGTTTATTAAACCTGAACTTTTACAAAACCCTACAAACAAACAGGATCTAGACAAAAAAGTCAATGATCTTACCACTGCCCTTAACCATTCACTGCAGAAATCCTGTCCTCTTATAAAAATAAGAGGAAAACAGAAACCACTGTGGTGGAGCTCGGGGCTAGAACCGCTCAGGAAGGAATGTAGAAAACTTTTCAACCGAGCTAAACAATCTAAAACTTTAATAGACTGGGACTCCTACAAGGAATCCCTCAAAACTTATAAATATCAACTGAGGAAGAATAAAAGAACTTCCTGGAGAAACTTCTGTGGAAAAATAGAAGATACTTCAGAAGCTTCTAGATTAAGAAAAATCCTCTCAAAGAGTCCGACCATGCCTAGCAGTTTGAAAACAGCTGACGGCTGGACAGAATCCTGCGAAGAAACGCTCAATTTGCTTCTGGACACTCACTTTCCAGGAAGCTCTAAGAACTTATGCAACTATGATTCCACAGAACCAGGTAGCATAATAACAAACAACCCCGATCTGATTACAAGGGAAAAATTAGTTTGGGCCATTAACAGCTTTGACCCATACAAATCCCCTGGACCTGATGGTATAATTCCAGCCGAACTTCAAAAGGCCGCGGACATTATTATCCCTGTCCTTGAAGTAATTCTCATCGGCTGTACCACCTTGAACTATATCCCCACTCAGTGGAGAGAAGTCAAGGTGGTGTTTATACCTAAGGCTGGGAAATCATCCCACGTAAACCCAAAAGATCTCCGACCAATAAGTCTATCATCTTTCCTTCTTAAAACTTTAGAACGACTGATTGATATCCACCTGCGTACAGCTATAGATCCAAAATTATTATCTACAGCACAACACGCCTACTGCAAGGGAAAATCTGTAGAAACGGCCCTACACACCCTGGTACGTACTATAGAATATTCCCTCCATCACAAAGAATTCACTCTGGCCGCCTTCCTCGACATAGAGGGCGCCTTCAACAACGTCAGCAACTCTGCAATTACAAAGGCACTGACGAAGCTCAAAGTAGATGATTCCATAGTGGAGTTGATAAATCTAATGCTAAAAAGCAGGAGAATCAACTCTACTCTAGGAAACTTCTCTGCAAAGAGATCTGTCAGTAGAGGAACACCGCAAGTCGGAGTCCTATCCCCTCTTCTATGGAATATAGTCGTCAATGAACTTCTAGTTGACTTAGAAGCTGAGGGATTCAAAGTGATTGCATATGCAGATGACGTCTCCATTGCGGTGTCCGGCAAACATGCTCACGTCCTTACGGACCTGATGCAGACCGCTCTAAATAAACTTGTAAAATGGGCGGGAAAATGTGATCTAGGGGTCAACCCTCAGAAAACTGAACTCGTTCTCTTCACCAGGAAATATAAAATTCCTCAACTAACAACTCCATCAATAAATGGAATCTCACTACTTGTACTTTCAAACGAAGCCAAATATCTAGGTATAATCCTAGACAAAAAGCTAAATTGGAAAGCCAATATAGAGGAAAGAATCAGGAAATCCACCGTGGCCTTATTTTCCTGCAAAAAAGCCATTGGTAACAAATGGGGTTTCTCCCCCCAAATCACCCACTGGCTCTACACCGCGGTCATCAGACCAATACTCACATACGGAGTAATGGTATGGTGGACCGCTCTTGATAAAAGGACCTACTGCGACAATTTAAGCAAGGTCCAACGAACAGCCTGTCTGTGTATAAGCGGAGCACTGAGATCAACACCCTCAGCTGCACTAAATACACTCCTAAACCTCACACCACTAGATATCTTCAGCAAACAAATGGCCGCCAGTGCAGCCACTCGTATGAGAGCTATCTCCCAATGGACCGATAACAACATCGGTCATGCTGCAATCCTGAATTTATTCGGATCAATCCCCTGTCACTCCGACTACACCATCCCCCAATTGGTTTTTGATAATAAGTTCCAAGTCTCAATCCCACCGAGAACGACCTGGGAAGACGAAGAATTTTTGAGAGATGATTCAATTCATTTCTATACAGATGGTTCAAAAACCGAAGAAGGGGTAGGCTGTGGGGTGTACTCAAACCGACTTAACGTAAGTCTCTCGTTCCGCCTTCCAAACCATTGTAGCGTGTTCCAAGCGGAAATTCTGGCGATCAAAGAGGTCCTATCATGGCTAAAAGAAAACGTGATATCCTCAACGAATATCCGGATTTTCTCAGATAGTCAAGCAGCCCTCAAATCACTCGGCGCTGTTTCTACGAACTCAGTAACCGCCCTCAACTGTCGCTTATCTCTTAAGGAGATGGCTGAACAGTTCAATATTCACCTTATTTGGGTGCCGGGGCACAGAGATATCGTGGGTAACTGCAAGGCCGATGAACTCGCCAGAGAAGGAACCGTTCTACCGATCTCAACCAGCAGGTTGAATATTAGTATACCAATCGCTACATGTAAACTTATGCTAAAGCAAGAGGCAATGGATAGAACAAATCATAGGTGGTACAATATCACCACGTGCGTGGCAACAAAACGGATATGGCCTGGTCTAGATCCAAAACGCACAAGACATTTGTTATCAATTGCCAGATTGCAAGTTAGCTCCGTAATCAATGTCATCACCGGACATTGTCTGATAGGAAGACACGCCATAAGACTTGGCGTTCCCTCAAATGACTTCTGCAGAAGTTGCTTAGATGAGGAGGAGGAGGAGACAATCCCACACCTCCTCTGCTCATGTCCTGCACTCTCTTTTAAAAGAAAGTGGCATCTAGGAAAATATTTTCTTGATGATCCAAGCGATCTGGCACACACAGATCCCCTGCATATCCTTCGCTTTATTAAAAGCTCCAAATGGTTTTGTTAAGTGAGGTACTCCCTCGCATAATACTTATGGTATCACAATGGACCTAATATTGGTCTAAGTGTGTCAGTTTGTTTTCCTGACAGCCATTTAAACCTAACCTAACCTGCGTCAGCGGCCTATTTATATAGAACAACACTCATCTAGAGCGTTCCAGTTTCTTCTCCATGGTTTCCACATTTGCTGTCAAGCATCTCTACACTCACACACACTGGCTTACAAGCAATGCCTGTCATTTATACCATTCCATTATAGTGTTGCCAGTTGTGTTTTCGGTTAAACGTTTTCGATTAGAAAATTGGTATAAAAGTTGGGTGTTCATTACACTGCCCCCTCCTTAAGATTGTTCGTCCCGAATAATTCCATCTGCAGCCTCGCCACTATATCGATGCAGTCGGTCACAATGAACTACTTTTAACTTGCCTCTTAATCCTCGTTGGATGCGGTAAACCACGTCGTTAATCCTCGTGACAACAGTATAAGGACCTTCCCAGTTCTGCTGAAGTTTCGGTGACAATCCCTTTTGACGATGAGGATTATAAAGCCACACACGATCTCCTGCTTGGAATCCTGCCGTTGTTGCTTTTGTGTCGTACCGTGTCTTCATCCGGTCGCTGTAGGTTTTCATCCGTTCCCTTGTTCTTTTGTGGATGTCAGCGAGTCTCTCCTTGAGGTCGTCCACATACTCGTTCGTGTCCTGTGGCTCCTCTGTGGGGCATCCAAATTTAAATTCGCTGGGTAGCCGCATGGTTTTCCCGAACAGAATGTCAGATGGTGTTTGTCCTGTCGAGCTATGTACTGCACTTCTATAGGCCATCAGGAATAGCGGTACGTGCATATCCCAGTCTCTTTGGTAGTCGCCTACGACCTTGGTGAGGTGTTCTTTCAAGGTGCGGTTGAATCCTTCAACCATCCCATCAGATTGTGGATGAAGCGGTGTGGTTCTCGTCTTCTTAATGCCAAGTAGTCCGCACACTCCTTGGAAGATGTTTGACTCAAAGTTCCTCCCTTGGTCGGAATGGAGTTCCATAGGCACGCCAAACCTACTCACCCAGTTAAACACAATCTGGTCGACCACCGTTTTGGCTTCTTGATTTGGGATGGCATACGCCTCAGGCACTTGCTAAAATAGTCCATTACAACCAGAATGTACTTGTTTCCAGCGTTGGTCTCTGGAAAAGGCCCAGCCACATCTACTGCAATCCTCTCAAAAGGTGATCCAACGTTGTACTGATGCATCTTACCTTGAATCTTTCTACCAGGTCCTTTGGTTGCAGCACACTTGTCACATGTTCGGCACCACTTCTCCACGTCATCTCTAGCATGTAACCAGTAGAACCGATGTCGCACCTTCTCCAGCGTTTTGTTAACTCCCAGGTGGCCTCCAGAAGGTCCGTCGTGCATCTCCCGAAGAACTTCACTGACTTTCGATTGCGGTACGATCAGCTGCATCACATATGATTCACCGTCAGCGGATTCCCATCTTCGCCTGAGGACACCTTCTTGCACATATAGTGAGTCCCACTGTGCCCAATAGGCTTTGAGAACTGGACTCCTGCCAGAAATATCTCCCCATTCAGGTTTCTCTTCATTTTCTTTCCATGCGAGAATGGGTTCGATATCTGGATCCTCCTGTTGAGCTGTCCTCACTTCCTCATTGCTCCATCCGCTTATTGGGTCAGCTCTTAGTCGCTGAGCGGTAATATTTTCTTTGTTTTCTTGTCGCCTACAATGCTTGCAATCCTCTTTGCAAGGTCTTCGGGACAATGCGTCGGCGTTTGAGTGCAGCTTTCCTCTGCGATGTTGAATCTGGTAATCATAAGTCTGCAGTCTTTCTATCCACCTTGCGACTTGACCTTCTGGATTTTTGAAGTTCAACAGCCAGTTCAGAGCACCACTGTCCGCAGAAGGAATTTCTGTCCATAGATGTACTTATGGAAGTGCTTTGTTGCCAAGATAAGAGCTAGCAGTTCCCTTCTGGTCACGCAGTAGTTTCTTTCGGGTTTTGAGAGGACCTTGCTGTAGTATGCCACCACTTTCTCTTCGCCATCATGCACTTGGGATAGTACCGCCCCGATTCCAACGTTGCTTGCATCTGCGTCGATGATGAATGTTTTGCCTGGTGTTGGATGTGCCAGCACCGGAGCGTTACAGAGGCGGTATTTGAGTTCTTGAAAAGATTTCTCACACTCACCTGAGCATTTAAACTGCTTCCCTTTTTCGGTGAGCTGATGCATACTCTTTGCAACTCCAGCAAAGTTCTTAACGAAACGTCGGTAATATGTGGCAAGACCAAGAAAGCTTCGGAGTTGATGTTTGTCCTGTGGTGTTGGCCAATTTTTGACGGAGTCAACTTTTTCAGGATCAGTCTTCACTCCTTGGGAAGAGATGATGTGTCCCAAATACTTAACTTCGGTTTTGAAAAGTGCACATTTTTCTGGATTCAGTTTAAGGTTAGGCTCTCGAAGTCTCTGAAACACGACTTCTAGGTTCTTGCAATGTTGGTCAAATGTTTTCCCGTAAACAATGACATCGTCCAAGTAGACAAGGCACGCCTTCCATGTCAGTCCTTGAAGAACGCACTCCATCAAACGTTTGAATGTTGCCGGAGCGTTGCATAGCCCAAACGGCATAACTTTAAACTGCCTGAGCCCATTACCTGTAGAAAACGCCGTCTTTTTCCGATCATCAGGGTGGATGTCAACTTGCCAATATCCACTCTTCAAGTCCAGCGTCGAAAACCACTGGGCTCCCTCCATGGCATCCAGGGTATCACTGATCCTAGGCAGGGGATAGCTGTCCTTCTTAGTCACATCGTTCAGCCTTCGGTAGCCCACACAAAAACGAGTGCTTCCGTCTTTCTTTTTCACTAGAACCACTGGTGACGCCCAAGGACTTTTGGAATTTTCAATAAGACCGTCCTTCTTCATTGTTGTTATCATTTCCTCAACCTCACCTTGTTTGGCTAGTGGAAGGCGTCTTGCAGGTTGACGAATCGGTCTTGCATCTCCTGTGTTGATGCGGTGCTGCACCAACTGTGTTCTACCATATTGCCCTTTTGACGATGCGAAGATCTCAGTGTACTCTTGTAGTAGATTTTCAGCCATCCTTGTTTGTTGGTGATCAAGGTTGGATGAATTCAATATTCTAGCTTTGATGGTCTTGAGCTCCTCAGGAGTTGTAGTTTTTCTCGGGGCTTCATCTGTGATTTTCGTAATGGCTGCAACCGATTCGCAACGTCCAACGACTTCTCCTTTCTTCAACTTTACATCGTACGGTCTAATGTTTAGTAATCGTACGGGGACCATTTTGTTTTTCGGTGCTACCAGTGTTTTCCCAATGATGACGCTTTGGGAGGAACACTCTGGACCTGGTTCCACCACTAGGTATCGAAGGCTTCCAAACTCACCTTCCAGTTTTGTCAAAACGAACACTTCAGAAAAAGGAGGCAGAATCAGATCTTCCGTGATGACAGTCCTCAGTGTTGACGTATTTTCATTCGAATAGGTCATTAGAATTTCTTTATTTTGGTATTTCAAAACTTGATTACCGATATCCAAAATAACTGCGTGCTGTTTCATAAAGTCGATTCCAATGATGCACTCGTCACATATATCTGCCACCAGGAATTGATGAGTAAACACTAAATCAGCCAGTCGGATCTTAAGACACACTTCTCCATATACTCTTGCTGCTTCTCCCGTTGCGGTTCTTAGGCGGTAGCTATTGGTGTTATGAAGCCACGTCATCTTTATCAGGTCTCGACGTACTATGGATGCTGTGGCACCGGTGTCGATGGTAGCCACATGTTTGTTCCCGTTGATAGTAGTCTCCACAGTCAGACTTTTGTCTCGTTTGGTCTGTGAGACCTGGATGGTGGTTTTGGGGCCATCGATACAAGAAACCAGCCTCTGCCCCTCGAAGTTGGTTCTTACTCGTTTCCCTGATGGGAAAGGGATTGATAAGCAACACTGGTGTTGTTGTTACCTTGCTCTGGGTTGGGTTTTTTGCTTCCACAATGTTGACAAGCGGCTTTATTTGGTGGTAGTCGGCATTGACGCTGTAAGTGCCCGGTCTTGTTGCAGTTCCAACATCTTGCTAGTCCGCTCCGCTGGTTCTTTTGTATTTCAGCTCTTTGGCACGAGCATTCTTCGACTATGGCTTCTCTAAGTCGATGTACTCCATGAGAGAAGCCTGTTCTGCTGCTTTAATTGTCAATGCGAATGCTAAAGTTTCAGAAAGAGTACATGTTCTAGCAGTTCGCACAGACCTCTGAAGATGTATATCGGAAATGGCACGAACGAAGGACTCAACAGCAAGCTGGGTGATGATTTCTTCTCCAGCATCCGGGTATGCCAGGTGAACCAGTTTTTCGACGTCTGCTTGGAGCTGCTGTAGACTTTCACCCCTTTTCTGGACTCTGTTATTGAGTTGGACTCGGAAGACTTCTTTCAAGTGGCTATCTCCAAAGCGTTTATCTATAGCTGCCACGAGAGAACTGAAATCACCGCTCTTACCAGCTGGAACTGTTTGAAGTAATTCAGCTGCTGGTCCTCTAAGAGCAAGAGTCAGTGCAATGTACTTGTCTTCGTCATCCCAGCCATTTGTTGTCGCGGCTGCCTCAAATTGTCTCTTGTAGACTGTCCAAGAAGACTGTCCAACAAATGTTGGCGGTTTCATCTCCTTTTTCTTTGCAGACTCTCCATTAGATTCTCGAATTTTGATTTTCCGGATCTGGTCCAATTCCTTGGTCAGAACAGAGAACTGTTTATCACATCGGCTTTCTACGATTTCAAAACGATTCTCTACAACAGAAAGCTGTTTTTCCATACCTTCAACGCGTTCGTCAAGGGCAAACACATTTTTTTCAATGTTGCCCAATTTGCCTTCTAGAATGTTTTTCTGACCTTCCAAAACATTCTGTTGCGCCTCAAGTCTTTCGAGAATATTCTGTTGTTCCTTCTTTTGCTCGTTTCGTTGCGCTTCAAGTTGTTCCAAAACATTCTGCTGTTCCTTCTTTTGCTCATTTCGTTGCTCTTCCAGCTTCTTTTGTTGTACTTCGAGTCGTTCGAGAACATTCTGCTGTTCTTTCTTTTGCTCGTTTCGTTGTTCTAACAAAAGTTTCATCATACTAGAAAAATCTACATTTTCACTTACTTCCTCTTCTTCCACTTCTGTTTCAAAAACAAAAGTGTTCACGTCTTCCCCTTGCTGTTCCAAATAGTTACGCAAGCGCAGGACGAGCTCATTTTTCGATCCCGCTCTAGAAATATTTCGCTTACCTAACTCACTTTTAAGCTCAATGCAAGTGAGCTCTTCTAACAACTTACCCATTTTCGCTGTATATAATTATTATTTTTCTTTTTACTTTTTTTTTTTTTTTTACACTTTACTAGTCAAATAAGTTTTATTTACACTTCTGACACCAATGTAACGTGCGCTTAGTTCGCAAAATAAAACTTCACTTTCAATTTATTTCTACCACTTTTATTCAGTATCTATACTTTATTCGATCTCAACTCGACTTTTGGACTATCACTTGTTAACAACAATTCACTCTTAACTTTATCACTCCATGACGAAGTTCACATTGGTCGATTTGTTGAAGCTTCGTGCGAATAAATGCGATTGTTTTCTTGTTCTCCTTCTCGGTATTGACTTGCGGTCGATTCGTTGAACAATGTGAACATTTTGGTCGATTTGTTGCTTCAACAAATCGACCAGTATGAACATCACCTATAATCAAAACTGACTGCTCGTTGCGTCAGCGGCCTATTTATATAGAACAACACTCATCTAGAGCGTTCCAGTTTCTTCTCCAGATTTTTTTTTTTTTTTTTTTTAGATTAGATTAGTTTTATTATTCAAATTCCTTTTTAACTACTTTAAAATAATATAAAAACATATATGCATGGCATTATGCCGTCTGCCCGATCATTTAAAAAATTACAATAAATAAGTTCTCAAAAGTTCCCACTCCTTATTTTATTCCTATAATTTAGCGCATTTTTGCCAAAATTAAAAAGTTTTTCCACATCCAGCTCGTTTAACTCCATTATACTCTCATCATCCGAAAGGTAGTTTTTTCCAAATACCTGACGCCTCACTTCACTTAATATTGGACATTTCCCAATGAAATGTAAGACATCTTCTCTTTCATTCCTGTTGCATAGATCACAAAGACATGGAAGATCTTCCCTATGTGGTATGTAATTCAGGTTAATAATTTCACCTCTCAACCTCATCATCATTGATATAACCTGAACACTGTTTTTATCATGGAAATAGTTTTTTCCTACCAAATTGTGGTCCAAGCGACTGTACACTGCTCTATGTACCGAAGCTTTTGCTTCTTCTCTATACTCCAGTAGCTTCAGTTCATCAACTTTCTCCACCAGCTGCTATAAAATTGAACCCCAGTTATCTACATTTCCAATACTTAGATCAACCTCCATCTTGCATTGAAGCGCCAGATCCATCCATTCCGCATACCAGCTTGACTTGTTATCCACCGCTTTTAACGCCACTATTTTTGGAAGCCTTGTATCCGCCATTTACCTTACCATTACCTTCAGTATGTAGTCTATCTGCAACTTCAAAGTTTTTATAAACAAGGGTGAAAGTCCTGTTTCGATCATCAACAGATAATTTGGAGCATTAGCAGGAATACAGAAAATTCGTTTTATATATGTAGAACCGTAGGAGCTTCTCTACTGCCTCATGTTCTTTATATCCCCACACCTGTGCCCCATAGAACAAAACTGATTCAGCCACTGCTTCAAATACTTTATATTTACTGCTATGCGCAATTGCTCCATTTGAAAAACATCCTTTCCACTGCCTTGGATAGTTTTTCGTTGAGGTGTTTACTCAAATTGAGGTTTGACGAAAGAAGCATGCCTAAGTACTTGAACTCATTCACCAGTTCTAATTCTCCGCCATTGTAGTTCCAAATGTCCTTACGACTTCTTCTACCACCTCCTTTTTTAAAAATCATTGCTTTGGATTTTTCTCGGTTCACTGTCAAATTCCAGAGCTTACAGTAGTCTCCAAGCCGGTTTATCATTAGTTGAAGACTTTCAGCGGAGCTAGCTAACAACACCACATCATCCGCAAACATCAGTCCCTTAATGCATGTATTTGCATAAAGAACACCCCCCGGAAGTCCATCCAGCAGATCATCTATGAATAACGAAAACAATGTTGGGCTCAAGGCGCATCCCTGTTTCACACCTGATTTTGTCTCGAACCAGTCTGACATCTCTTCACCATTCCAAATAGCAGCTTTGTTCCCTGTATATAGGTTTTGTAAGACTGTTCCAAACTTAAGTGATACTCCTTTCAAGTACAGCTTATAAAGCAACGCATTTCTGTCAATGGAGTCGAAAGCTGCTTTGAAATCCACAAAAAACGTGTAAAGTTTTTTGTTTTGATTCTGGAACGATTCCGCGATGCTTGTAAGGACAAACAGTTGATCAACTGTTGAGTAGCCTGACCTGAACCCTGCCTGGTATTCTTTCAGGATATTATTCTGCCTTATCCATTCATCCAGCCGTTTTTTGAGGATCGCCGTAAAAATTTTATATGATGCATTCAGGAACGAGATTCCCCTATAGTTTTCTGGGTTAGCTAATGATCCTTTCTTGTGTATCGGAAAAATTAATGCTTCTTTGAATCCTTGCGGTGTCATTTCATTTTCAAGGACTTTGTTCATTAAGTGGCAGAGCTTGATTTTCAGCAAGCTCGAACCATTCTTATAAAATTCTATCGGAATGGAGTCTGGTCCCGGTGCTTTGCCCTTTTTTAAACATTCAAGTGCATGGCTCACTTCTTGTACCGAGATAGTAGCATCGAGTGTTTCATTTTGGATCCCTGGGACAGCATATTGGAAGGAATGTATTACTCCACCAGGATTTAGAAGGTCACTATAATAATTTCGAAGAATATCTGGGCTCAGATTCCGATTTATCACATTTACTCTTCCATTTAATTTCTTCACTAGGCTCCAAAAATCCTTCGAGTTTTTGCATGTTGCCAGCTTTTTTGCTTCTCCTTCCCAGTAATTTTTCTTCTTTTCTCTGCAGATTTCTTTGTATTGCCGATTGGCTTCTAGATAAGAGTTTCTTCTCCATGGTTTCCACATTTGCTGTCAAGCATCTCTACACTCACACACACTGGCTTACAAGCAATGCCTGTCATTTATACCATTCCATTATAGTGTTGCCAGTTGTGTTTTCGGTTAAACGTTTTCGATTAGAAAATTGGTATAAAAGTTGGGTGTTCATTACAATACGTTTCTGAATCAAAATTCTTTTGTGTTTAGTTACTATCTCTACTGAGAGTGCATGATCATTGCCACGGAGCCAGTAACATACCGAAATGCGTATGTTTACTTTTCATTTCCGGATAGAGATTACAAAAGCCACATAAAAAAGCTCGAGCCCACACTTTCTCCCAGGCTTTTACCAAACTTTACCCAGGCACCGGAGTCCGTGAAAAACCTGTTCTGCTGCTTCAACTGACAATGCAAATCTTAGAGTTTCAGAAAGAGTTCGTGTTCTAGCATTTCTTACAGACTTCTGAAGATGTATGTTAGAAATAGCACGAACGAATGACTCAACTGCAAAATGGTTGATGATTTCTTCTCCAGCATCTGGATATGCCAGGTGAACCAGTCTTTCGTTGTCTGTCTGGAGCTTCTGTATTGTTTCACACCTTTTCTTGACTCTGCTATGAGTGCTATGTACTTGTGTTCGTCATCCCAGCCATCATCCCATTGTCACGACTGCCTCAAACTGATCGGTGGTTTCATCTTCTTTTTCTTTGAAAACTCTCCAGCAGATTCTTGAATTTAGATTTTACGGATATGGTCTAAGTCCTTAGTCAGGATAGAAAACTTTTCATCTACGACTCTTCGACTTCGCAACGATTTTCTACAACAGAAAGTTGTTTTTCCACACTTTCAACGCGTTCATCTAGAGCACATACATTTTTCTCAATGTTTCCCAAATTGCCTTCTAGAATACTTTTCTCATCTTCCAAAGCATTCTGTTGCGCTTCAAGTTATTCGAGAACATTCTGTTGTTCCTTCTTTTGCTCGTTTCGTTGTGCTTGTAGTCATTCGAGAATATTCTGCTGTTGCTATTCAATCAGCTTCTTTTGCTGTTCTTCGAGGCTTTCGAGTACATTCTCCTGTTCCTTCTTTTGATCTAACATATGCTTCATCATACTTGAAAAATCATCAGTTTATTTTTCTTCCTCCGCATCTGTTTCAAAAAAAAAAGAAGCGATAGGTGCGTTTTTTAAACCAGTAGCTAGTACAGCATTCGAATTAAAAAAAACGGTCTATCCACAGTATTTTCAGTTATATTTTGAGCAACAAGATGGTGCTCAACGTCAAAGCTTGCTGTTAATCAGAGATAAGAAATTAATTAGATGGCAAACTTCACACACACATTAAAACTGCCTACAAGCTGATTTACCGAAAATCACCTCTACTACTTTGAGTACAGCTTCCAGTCCATACATATAATCTAACTACTACCACTTTGAGTACAGCAAATCTCACTACTACCACTTTGAGTACAGCTTTCACGTATTCACAGACAGAGGATGAGATTACAAAAACAACAATGTAAACAAATGGTTGTTGCGGGGCAAGAGAAGTAAAGGATTGCCATCTAATTAATTTCTTATCTCTGCTGTTAATTTTCAAAGCTCTCTGTGAAATTCAAAATGAAACAAAAATAAAATTCATACCCAGGTTTGTTTCGTTGGCAAACAGAATCAATTTATTTTTTATCCAATTCTGTGGCAAAGTAATTTTTACACTATTGACCAGTCTTTTCGATAGAAAGAAAATAATAAATAAATAAATAAATATGGTGGCGCAACAGAGCGAGGAACCCCTGGGCCTAGCGCATTTCTTACCACCATATGCCTTGTGAGGGAATGGAGGGACCTACAATTTCCTACCGGTTCCGAACGGCTAATTGAGAAAGCGCTTTTCATGGCAATGAATTTACTAACGGAGGACTTACCAATTCCTCGACAAAGGCGATACCCGTGGGAAAACATTTTTGCCTCTGCTGGGATTCGAACCTCTGGGTTAGCAGGTGGACATGTAACCATCACGCCACGGGTACCAGAAAGAAAATAAGTTGACTCTATTTACAAAACCGTGAAATTGAACTATATTGCCGCGTAAATAAATACAACCCACATTAAATTAAAATGACATACGTACTCTTAGTTCCAAATATGAATTTTTATGGGAGAATGTTTGATTTCCATTTGATCATTTTCTACTGTATTCGCGATAAGTAGAAAAAAGTAGATTGAATTTAAGAGATGGTGCTGAGATCTCAAGACTGATAAATTACGGTACATTGGTCATAATTAACAAAAAAAACTTTGTATTTTAAAATCAAAATTCTTTGGTTGAGAACGTGTTTTATATGCAAGAGCGAGAAAGCAGATATTTGATTTGAATTTTGTTTACATTGGGCTATATTTTTCAGTCAAATAATTCCATGCGGAAGTCTATTAGCTTCAGCAAAAAAGAATTAGTGCAAAATCCTCATGATGGTCGAACACAAAATCAAATCGACCATTTTATTATTCAACAACGATGGAGAAAATCACTTTGCGATGTGAGGAATGAGAGAAGTGCGGATATAGGTAGCGACCATCACCTGCTACTAGCAACTTTACGGCTACGAACAGCTGCTATCCGGAGACGTTCAGAAAATACAGCAAGCAGGCCAAAATTCAATACAACAGCTCTAAGTGACCCAAATATTTGTCGTGATTTTGCCAACACCCTCAACGACAAGGCGTCAAATGTGGACTTGAACGTTAATGTTCCCATTGAGACGATGTGGGACAAAGTTAAAAGGGTTTTTGTGGAAGCTGGATCTGAAACGGTACCGAGGCAATCTAGAGATAGGGACATTTGGATATCCCAAGACACCTGGGACAAAATTACACACCGCAGAGCACTCAAAATAAATATAAACAAGGAAACTGATGCTCATCGGAAATCAGTTATGCGAATCGAGTACAGAGCAGCTCACAAGGTAGTGCAGAGGTGTGTGAGACGAGATAGGAGGGCCAGATTGGACAAATTGGCGGAGAGTGCGGAAAATGCTGCAAGAAGAGGTAATGCAAGGGTGTTGTATACGATTACTAAGGATCTTGTAGGTCAACAAAGTAGCAACAACAACCACCCTGTTCTTGACACGAACGGTCGTATTCTAGTGTCAATAGAAGACCAGTTGCGAAGGTGGAAGGAGCATTTCTGTGCACTGTTAAATGATGAGCAGAATGCAAATGCCGATTTTCTACTGCCGGACATACGTAGATCTTCCAGAGGCATTAATACTGACCCCCCGACAAGTGAAGAGTTAAGAACCGCGATATTACTTTTAAAAAACAACAAAGCAGCTGGACTGGATGGCATACCTGCTGAATTCCTCAAAGCAGACCCCGACTTGGCAGCCGATATATTGTTGCCACTTGTTGAGGCTATTTGGGTAAACGAAACCTCTCCCAGGGAATGGAAAGACGGAGTTATCGTCAAGCTACCGAAGAAAGGTGATCTAAAGAATTGTAATAACTGGCGTGGTATCACCATTTTGTCCGTATTT